>PVKB01000389.1:351175-771152 GCA_004027205.1 Ctenodactylus gundi
AAAAAAAAAAAAAAAAAAAAAAAAAAAAAAAAAAAAAAAAAAAAAAAAAAAAAAAACCTAAAGTAAATGAGAGGACCAGAAACCTCCGCGTTGAAGACAATGTGTTGCATAATACTAAATTTGTAGTTCTTCCTTGTTAATCAATAGAAAGGCATCAAAATAACTGTTCTCTTAAAAGTAGACGACCACATTAACTTACTTGTGTCTGGCAACCATTACCATTTGAAATACATAGTTCTAAATCCATTAGTAACCTGAATTGTACACAGGACCGATGGCTACCAACCTAAAGATTCATCCTTGCATAGTCATTTATTCTCCAGGTGCAATAAGTCACAGGTTATTAAAGGAATTAATAATCTCACAGTGCTATAAAAGCAAGGGTTCCTGTGCCCTCTCATCTTTAAACATGAGCACAATGGCTGGCTGAGGTGTTCCTTAGCAGCTCTGGGGAAACAACTTGGAGCCGGTAATCTTGTTTTCTCTAAGAACAACAACAAAAAAGTTTGTGTGTAGGAAACAATGATAAGCTATTCGCAAAAGCCATATACATTATTTATAATGTTATTTATGTTTTACCTAGAATTAAGTGTTCAGATGGATTATGTTGCTGGGTTATACTCTCAGTGTTGTGAAGCTCTCACAGGTGTTATTTGATGAGTACCTTTCTAAATTTATTTGTAAAAGATGCACACTGAGAACAGTTTATATTGTCAATAATAGCTTCCCATTGATATTGAATGATCAATAAAAAGCTAGAGCCATATTTTCTTGACAATCCCAGATCAAAGTTTTCACAAGGTCTTCCTTAGGCTGTCTATAGCTGTCTAATAACAGAGTTTGGAACTCTTGGAAGAGTCCCGTGGGGATGGAAGATTCATGGTGTTGGGATTTTTGGTGATGTATATATTCTCCCATTTTAGAAAATCCATGCAGGTGAACTGGATGAATTGGAGGCACTGGAGGCATTGGAGGCACACCGTCTATCATCTCTGCAAAGACTGTGACACCAGGGAAGCCAGGGTTGCCAAGGGACACAGACACATCCAGCTGGCAGAAGGACGCACACTGATGTTCTTGTGTGACCTTTGTGTGATAGCTCACATTTGTTCTGCTCCATCATTTTAGTCAGAAATATCAGAGGGAAGATTGTGTTTTATTGTTAGTTACTTCAGTATGGAATAAATCCTATTTGGATGAAATGCTCATGTAGAAAAATTGAAAAGTGAGCAAAAGTGACTGCAATAAAATTAAAGCTAAACACAAACTCACCAACTAGACAAAATCAACACAATTTCTGCCTTTTGCTTCTACCAAATTTTTCCTTTTCTTTTATATATTTAAATAAATATGCTGTTATATTATTCGGTGATCTTCTTTTAATTTTCACATAATAATAAAAAAACAAATGTATCTTAGGTGAATAAATATAATTTCTGTGATTTAATTATTAATGGTTAAATAGGTCATATACCCTATAACATATATCACATATATATATATAAAATTACAGATTACATTGTTTGATGTGACAGAGTTTATTTTTTTTAATACGGAACACAACAATAGCAATCATTGCTTTTTCAGGGATGAGCAGCTCCAAAAAAAATTACCAGTCAACAAATACTGAAAATTTTAGGTTGCAGAAATATACAAAGATTCTGTATGTCTGGACCTCAGTGGAAGAGGTAGATGTTTATGTATGATTAACAAGGTTGTTGTATTTGTTAGCTTTTCGTTACCATAACAAAATACCTGAGATAGTCTAATTGGGACACAAAAAACATTAGGTAACATTGACGGGCTTAATAGTACAATGTTGAAGAAGGCCCTCTGGGCTGCATTTGGTGAACAGCAATGGAGGAAGAGCACATTGGACCAAAAGATAGAATCTCAAACAGGAAGGCAGAGACTGAGACTGGCCAATGCCAGATGCAGACTTTTATAACAGTTTACATTCCCCAGGACTCAGTGCAGGAGACCAGCGTTCCCTCTCAAGGACAGCACTCTGGATGATGTAAGGATTTCCCATAAGTCACAAGGTTTTGAAGTCCCACCTCCCAATATCACTACACTGAAAACCAAGCTGCTAACACATGAACACTGAGGAAAAACTACATCCGAACCACAGCAGAGATGCTCTTTTGAAAGAATTGCACTTTTGGGTTTCCCGGGAGTGTTGCGCTATGGATTTTTTAAAAAAATAAATGAAGAACACTTAAGCTCATTTAGCCATTTCTTAATAAAGTAAAAGCAATCAACTATTGGGCCATGTATAAGTCATTCTGCTCTTTGACTTTGGGGTCACTCTCTCATGGTCATTCCTTAATAATTGTAACAGTTTTATGACTTATTATTTTCTAAGTTTATTGTGTCATAAACTGAGAAACAGGATCTCTAAGCTCTTCAATGTACTTATCCAAATCACACTTTACAAATGACAGAATTAAAGGATTCCCCAAGTAATTTCATAATGTCCATCTTCACAAACTGCTCACACACAAAAATAATTTAAGATCTCAACAAATATTAACATATCTAAATCTATTTGAAATATGTTAAAATATTTAATAAAATACCATCTTTTTAGAAAAACTACAAAGAATTTCACTATGTAGCACATGCATTAAAGGATTCTCCAAAGAAGCACAGTTCACAGCTTAGCTTCTGAATGTCCTGCGTCATAATGTCTTCAGCTAGCATTGGTTCTTAGCAACACATAGGGTAGAAATCAGATGTGGACAGATTCTTGTGCCTGTTGACAATATCAACATTATCTACCTTCTTCGGGGTCTTTTAGGAACAGTGTCCCCATACCTACTTCCAAGATACTACCATCGACTAAAGGTTCTTGTTCAAGTCTTATAGAAAACACAAATTGACAAAGTGTGGTTCTTGCAGTGCTATCAGCTCTGGGCTTTGAATTCCAGCAGACAGCAACTCTCTTGGTGTTAACAGTCCTTCTTGCTGCTTGAAGAATGAAAGTGCTTCTGGGCAGGCCTCAGGAACTCTTCTCGCCACCCAGGAAGGTGGCTGCCTGCTATTTGTTGATCTTCATTATTTACTGCTGCAAGCCTTCTCCAGAGTTGTCAGGCCCAACTGCTAGCAGTTTTTGGCACCAGATGCCTTTGATGTTAGCAGCAGCTAGTGTATCCACTGAATGTGCTCTACTTAGGGCAGAGATCATGAACAAGCAAGAATACGCCGTACTTGAGAGGGTTTCTTAGAGTTTGTCCTCCAGCATAGGAGAACTAGCACGCAGGCTGAACTCCCCAAAGACAGGAGGGGCTGCTGATAAAAGAAAGTAATTGGTTCACGCACATGCACGTCAGACTTTCTGTTTGATTATCTGTAAGAGAGAGACCCACTGTGAACTTGAATGAGGGGACTGTTGGGCAGAGTGGGTGAGAAAATCTGCAAGGAATAGTCACCTTGGGTGTATGTCCATGACTTAAGCCTGATGCAGCCACAGCAAGACTCTCCTAGACAGGCTCTGATATGGATGGCAAAAACCAGGCTGGCTGCAGGACAGTCAGGGCAACCGTGGGATAAAATGTCACTTACAGGAGCATCAGGACCCTCTGTCCTGTCTCAGTAGGAACTCTATTCTTGGCAACATGTTCCCACCAAAGTCTTCGAATAGAAATCTTGCTGTGCATTTTATGTGCCCAATTTTATGTAATAATTAAACTACCCAGCAAAGTGAGTACACTAAAATAATTTTTGATTTTACGGGTAATGAAACAGAGTTAGGAGGTACTATTTGTTTCCAGAGATGGTAGAACCAGGACTGGAGACCAAGCTGCCTAACTATGAAGCCCTTTTACCTAACCCATCTCTCTTTATGATGCCTACATTTAATTGCTTATTTTACATTTTACAATTATAACATCTTGATATTTCTATTCAAATCATCCCTGTAGTATTGGAAAGTTTAAGAGAATAAATTTGTTCTGAGTGAGATTCCATTTCACCTCAGCAACATCCCTTCAATCATTGACTTTTAACTAACCTCCACTCTTCAGCTGGAAATCAAAAGACCATGGTATCTCATGATTTTTTGTCTCGTCTTTTGACATTTTTGCTGTCTCATCAAGGCCTTTACAAATAGAACTTAAGCTTGATTAACTGCAGCATAATCTAACCCCAAATAAAAATCAGCGGGGCATATAGAAATGGCAAAGTAAGCCAGATTTAAAAGCCAAAATAGCTTTGCCATAAAAACCTGGCAGACATTCAATTAGAAATTTTGGTTATTGTACAAATTGTTTAAATTTCAATCAATAGTTAATAGGAGGGAGGAAGAATCATATGACTAATTTGGCTTTCAGTACAGGAGACATTATGAGCAATATGATCGAAGTAATCTAGGAGGTTAGCCAACGAAAAAGACAATTTTTATTGAACACCACCAGCACTGTTGTGCCACATGGCTTAGAATGTCAACCCGTAGTTTTTTGATGAGGTTAAGCATGACTAGAGAACGAATGCGCATTGATGTGAACACACATGACCTGAAGACTGGATGGTGTTAACTCTTTGGTAACCATGATCGTAGCTGCATAATATAATGTAGAACTCGAGGGAATAGAATAAATCACAGATAAAAGCGACTAATTCTCAGAAGGTCATCTCAATGGAGTGAAGCCCAAGAAATCGAACATGCACTAGGCTATGGGACTTAATCTCAGAAAGCAGCATCATTGTCTCAGGTACCGAAAAACAAGGATAATGTTGAGATAGAACCATGAGTTGGCTAAATATTAATGAGAGCTCCTTTTTAACTTTCATTTTTCAATGTAAACTGTGAGCGAGAGAGAGAGACAGTGTGTGTGCGTGTGTGTGTGTGTGTGTGTGTGTGTGTGTGTGCGTGTGTGTGTGTGTGTAACAAGAAATACTCTCTGGCATTTGAAGTTGAGCCCCCACAAGTAGAAATATTTCCTTTCCCAATCAATATAAGAAAAGGTCACAGAGATTTTTTTACATAAAACAAGTATTATACTCACTCAGAGCTCCTATTCAAAAAGAATTACAAAGGAAAACGCATGAATTTTCTTCTGTCCTCTCATCTACCGAAGCGCTCATCTTCCAGCAAAGCAAGATTTCTGTTCTGTGGTGTGCTGATAACTGGCTCTCCAGGATTAGAAAAAGAAAAAGAAGAAGTTTATTATAAATATTATTTCTTTAACTAAATAACATTGATTTTACAAAAATTATAGAAACATAATAATGTTTATTGTAATTTTCATAACTACTTCATTGTGACTTTTAATTTTTAGAACATCTTCAACAAGTTTTTTTTTCATTTTACACCAACAGTGTCACAAAATCTTGAAAAATCTTGCTTGATTCAATTAAAAAAAGAAGTCATTGATGTCATTGATGAACGTAATTCTATTATGAAGGTTTTGGTATTTTCTTCTAATGTTAGAATGAGAATGAAGTAAAAGAGCAAAGACATATGTGTCAGGCTTCACTCGATTTTTAATAACATGAATAGCTTCTTAGTGAATGATAGTTTTCAAATAGTAAAAGGGTATTTTCTCAATTCGATACAATGTGTGCAATGTACCAGATATAGACACAGTATTATTTAAATTTCACCAGTGTTAATAGGTTCTGTATTATTTTTTAGCCTAGACTATGAGGAAGCAATCATTTTAGTGTTTTTTACTTTCACAGTATAAATGATTTTATCATGATTCATTTCATCTTCTCACCAGGCCTGGGCGAAGAAGCAGACACGTGCATAGGTATAAATAACAGCAGTCACATAGATAGTAAGGAGATAGACAAGATTATTATGAAGGGACAAGTCTCAAGGATTTGAGTATTGACGGCCTGTGTTACTAACATAGCATTTAATTATGTTTATATAAATCCCTTTTCAAAAATATCTAATTATCAGCACAATCTATCTCACTTTAACAATCAGAGCTTGGGAGCCTGTGGAAGCTGGTTCCAGCACACCGCTGCTTCTCTCCTTCACAGGTACCAGGGGAGGAGCATGCTGTCTTTCTTCAGTCACCTCTAAGTCAGTTGCCCCATTATTCGGGGAATTCTTTACTTCAATTTTTCTAATTTCAAAAATTCTCATCCATATCTCCTGAACCGGAATGAAATTTGATAAATAATCCATGAAAATAGAAGACAGGACACAGGTGGAGACTATGAGACAGTGGAAGAAAGGACAGTGGCTTTGGAGTCAAAGGGCCTGAACCTGAGATCTTGTCCTACTAATTCAAATTTATTTAGATTTTGGGCCTTTGAATTAATGTCAGTAAGATTCAGGGATAGCACTACACATACTTTTTGTGAAAAGACATAAGGTATTGTCTGTGAAAGTATTTTGTGATTAAAGGTTATTATATACAATAAATTATAATACATTATTCTTTTACATGAGCTTAGTCCTTCATCTCATCTTTAATCATAAAGAAAAAAATCATCATCTTTAGATTTTACTCACTGCTTTGTTAAAATTGAGAATGTATGAATTTCTGGGATGGAAATGATTTTATATAGATTGAAAAAGGTAGATTTGGTTATGAACGGCTACAGAACAGGATGATGCCAACCATATTCTAAACAGTCCAGGACTAACATTTAAGAAGGCAGGATTTCACATTAATTCATCCAACAAAACTTGTGCCTCATCTTTCAGTTCTTTTGAGTCTCATTTTGTTTTTCTTTAAACATTAAAGATTAAGTAAAATAATCGGATGATATTTTGAGGGATGCATTTAACAATGTTTCCTTGCAACCTTTTCCAAGGACCTTTTTTAAATATTAAGCTGTGTATATAAGTGGTTATTTATAAAACTACCACTTCTAGTTTAAGATTTCTAAACTCAGAGTTAACCCTTCCTGATGCCTTCTTATGTCTGGGTGATACAATAAATACCATAAGCTTAGAGGCGTATATGCAGCATAATTTTCTTTCTTGTAGTTCTGAAGGCAGGGAACTCTAAAATCAAGTGTTTATGAAATCTAATTAATGAGGGCTCACTTTTAGTTTCATAGGTAGGAACTTCACACTGTGTCCTCACATAGGAGAAAGAGTAGGGAGGCTCCCTTGGGCCACTTTTACAAAGGCACTGGTCCCATTAACGAGCGCTCTGGCCCATGACCAAACCATCTCCCAAGGTCCTACCGCCTAATGCTTTCCCTTGGAGATGAGGCTGCGAAATATTAATTTTAAGAGAACACAACATTCAGACCACAGCACATTGGAATGTATTTTGAAATGAGACATTTCCCTGTAGAGAAATAGCCAACAACCCCATAGCTATTATAGCTACACCGGTTATGTTCTGCTTCTTAATTAGGATCGTATATAGAGGAAAAAACATGAACTTGGACAGAAAGTTTCGAAACCAAGTGGATAAAGCCATTTTTTTTTCAGATAAAAGAAAAATAAGACAATTCCAGAGGTATCAGGTAGATGAAACAGAAATTCTCATTTTGCAGCATCTTGGTGTTTTTCCCTTAAAAACATATCAATTCTAAGGGAAAAGACTGTATACTGGTGGGAAATGCTTTCTTTTCTTTTCTTTTTCTCTTCTTTCTTTTTTATTTTTATTACTTTTTCCTTTAACACTTACCAATGTTGTTACACTCTGTTACCTCACTGCTGAATGGTGCTCAGTCTCGCATCCTCTTCAGAAGCCTGCCCTAGCCACAGTGCTCTCAAACTCAGATTTGCTGGCCCCAGAAATAGGCTTACTATCAGACTGAAAGAAAACTATTGCAAAGAAATTAACACATAAATTTCAGTACAAGCTATAACCCTTTCACGTGCAAGTGAACGTGATACAGAGTTATACAGAATTAGGGGCAAGAGTAAAAAAGCCCCTGGGGTTAGTCCTTAAATGATACTATCCTTTCTGGAACTTATTTATTACACAATAAAGAAGAGGAGGATGTTCTTCCTGAAATACTTTTTCTCAGGAACCTAAAGCAGAAGCCTCTACCATTGACAAGGTGACATTTTTAGATGAAGTCATGGAAAATCTAGCATGCTTTACAAACACAGCAGTCTAAGAATAACAGTCTCCTCGCTACATGTGATTGGCACCATCATTACAGGCTGTATTATAATCTTATCTCACCGTCCAACAAAGCTATTCACTCTGAAACTAAGCTCAAGGCAAAGACAAGGCAGAGTTTATTTCCAGAAAAATGCTTTTGAAAACCACGGTCTCATTGCTCACACAGAACCAGGAGTATCCGTGACATGGTGCAAGGGGCTTATGATATAAGGTAGAAGGAATGAAGTCGAGACAGAAATGCCCGCTGAGAAGGTTTTTAATCTTCGAGGTGTGAGGTGTAACATTCTGTCACTCTCCCTGACTGAAGCAGATATGAAGGGAAAAACCATCTAACACACATGGGGGAAAAGTACACTTAGATCTCTTTGATGTCTGTGTTGGCAAAGTACTTCCACTTTCACATCTAGTCTTTAATAAAAGAGGTGAAGTTCGTGGTTTGAAAATAAAAGAAGGTTGGAGACTGCCAAGTAGGATCTGGGGGATACAAATACAGGGACAGGGTCACTTTAGTGTGTGCCTGAGCACTCATCACACAGACCTTAGAGCTTCTTGTGAGTTTCTCCTTGATTTCTCCTAACATGGTCTGCATTTTAATTCATAAAAATTTTAACATAGGAAACTAATAAACTCCCACAAACTTTTCAGATTTCTTTCTTTTGGAACAGCAGAGGAAAAACAATGCTGCAGGATAGATGTCTATTCAAAATACTGAGGAAATTGGCACAGTTCTTTTTTAATAATAAGGTAGAAAACTGAAGGTTATAATAAGGTAGAAAACTGAAGGTTATAATAAGGTAGAAAACTGAAGGTTATAAACATGCTCTTCATAAAGCCAATACAGTTTTCTCTGCAAAAAATGAGCAATTATTAAAACATACAAGCTTTTGACAGGAACTCAGGAACGAGCAGAGTGGCATCAAATAAAAGAAGAGGATGTGTTAACATTCACAAACTTCCCAAATTGTCCTGAATCACCAAATCAAAAGGGCAACAAGAACCTGTCAGAGATCCTGTGTGAAGCAGGCAGAGCTTCAGAGCAGAAAATCCAAGCCCCATGCCACAGGGCCTTCCAGGTCAATCATGCTGATGACCTCACGGCTCAGAGTATAGGCAATAATTTCTCCAACCTCACTGACGATAGTGCGGAGGCATCTCCACATCATGCAGGACCTATGACCTTCTGCCATTGTACAAGTGCCAGGGTCCCTGTGAACAGAACTTAGCACTCAAAGAAACTTGTGCTTTCTAAACAGATCTATAGCAATCATCCAAGACAAAATGTGTAGATCTCCCAGAACTAACAATTGGAACTGAAACCTAAGATGTTCTAATCTCAAGGATAAAATTATCATGATAGGATTCTTCTAAAGGGACTTCCAGCAAATGTGGTGGCTTCGCTTTGGTCTCGGCTCATGGCGTATGTTGAGAATGTGCAGTTATAATGATAGCTCAGATTTGGTCCACTAAGTTTTAAGGAAGTAAGCTCACCTTGAAATGACATCTGGTTCCCTGTAGTTAATTCTTAAGAGATTCAAACTGGTCCTGGGGAGAGCAAGACTTTTTTCTGGATACCTTTGGTCAAATGTTTATTAGCTTTTATTTCTAAAAAGTGTTCAGCATTCACTTGAAGGCTATCAACTCTCATCATTTATGATGTACACATACATATTTATAAATATCACTTCCTTACTGTGGTAACTCCCAGTTAATTGTGTCATCTTAAACATTACTGAGGGAGATATTATGATTGTGTTTGTAAATCCTTCCAGGAAATTCCAGGGTGATTTTACTGAAATAAAAGTGATATTATATAAGATGAGATCAATATCTCTTCTGATTTCCTGTGTTTTCTAGACTTTAACTCTTTTCTAGTTGGAAACTAATTTTCTTAGCCTTTAATATGAAGGAAGAATCATTGAATGAAGACGTATTTATCACCCAAGTAATCAGCACATAGGAGGCAGAGGGATTCCTCTTCCTTTCCTTTCTCTCCGCCCTATTCTCTGTGGTAGCTCTTCAGAGTTCTCTACCGATTTCAGTCTTTTCTCTGTCTTCATATCATCCCAGACCTTCCCGTCATTCTTAAACACGCATGTGGTATTATTAAAAAACTTTGAGTGCTTTAAAATCTAAACTTGTCACAGCATTTTCTGTGCCTTTTTATTGATTCCTTTGTTTCTCTCTACTTTTTTCTCTAAAATAATTAGTGATTTAGTGATTTCACTATCAGAATTTTACTCTCCCATTTCTCAGAGTGAATCTCCTTCTATGAATACCTGACTTTTTAAAATTGATATATGACTTTTTTTCCTCCACTTTTGGAGCCCAACTTCCAACTTATTACTATCTAAAAATAATAGTTCTGTGTTCTGTACTTCTCTTTTATTCTTTTATGTTTCTTATTACTTATAAAACTGTAATATTTTTGCTGTATTGTATCCAGCAGTAAACTTTTCATCAGGGCTCTGTGTTAGGGCTGCCTGTCTCAGCACTGGGGTGATGCAGACATATATTAACATATACTTGACTTAAGAAATGAAGTCAGGCGTTTTCTGGCAGATAATAAATCTGATTTGGCTGGTTATTTGAAATGATGACAAGTTTTGCCAAACAAGTAAATGATAAATATTTCCATAAATTAATTTCATACTTCTGAGGTTTTGACAATAATATATTTATTAAAAGTGCATGCAAAGCAAGCATGTAATCAAAGTTACCTAATTGATTAATAAATGCATATCAAATTAATAATAACACTTATTAAATACATTTCAGTAAACCCTTTTTGGTGTACTTCCCACAAATGAGGAAGGAAAATGGCAGGGAGACAAATCCTTCTGCAAGTCAGGAACAAGACTGAAGGGAACTTAATTGAATTGTCAACTGATAGTGTATTAAAAATATTTTTAATGATAAGTCACTATCAGTATTGCTGACACATAACTTGGAAGGAATTCAAAGAATTGAATGAATTTGCTATGCTAAAATTCTTCCCATTTCTATCTGTGTATTTGGAATAGTTTCCTTAGTGCTTATGTAAATGTAAGATATAAAAATTTAAATACAATTGAAGCCAAATGTAGTTTTAACCCAATACGACTTCAAATAATATTCACACAGAAATAAATAATTTCATTAAGAGATTCATTATTAATGTATTTTAATTTTATTTTTAAGTAAGCATCAACATTTATATCATGTTACCTCAATAATTTGAGTATTAATAATCTTCAAGAAACTCTAATAGAAACTGTTAGCACCTAGAACTTTATGGTCAAAATGAAAATATTAAAATTTAATTTATATGATTTTTGTTACAGAAATATATAGTAAATAAGTAACAAAAGACTTTTAGAAATACAAAGGTATATTATTTTAGGACAAAAGTTTATGGGAGAAATGTAATAAACAATAAATTCGAAGAATAACATATAAATTTTCCAACTATTAAAAAGAGTTTGTGGTTATATTTTTTTCTTCCCGATGGTACTGAAGATCTAGCCCAAAGCCTTCACACTGAGCTATATCCTCAGCCCGTTTTTATTTTTGATTTCTATTTTGAGTCGCTAATTTGCCCAGGCTGAGCCCGAACTTGCAATCTTCCTCATCAGCCTCCAAGAATGCTGGTATTGCAGGCAATTCCATGCTGCTGGGCTCAAGTTGTTCATCTGTTTTTAAATAAATGTTGATGTCGGGGTCTTGTATCACAGAATTTAAAAATAGAAGTAACATTACAGCTATTAAACTGCTCTTCACAGTTATTTGCTGGTACTACCCCAAGTTGTTTCTGAATAATTTTGTATTATCTCAACATAATGTTGACATCTAAATTTTTTTCTTTCTCTGTTTAAATGGTTACCAAAGCTATAAAAATTCTGCATATTGACACTTAATTTTGTCATTGCAATATTTTTTAAAATACAGTCATTGAAGATCCAAAAACTATGGCAATTGAGACAAACATCCTTCCTAGGGCCAAGGGTAAATTCCAAGAACCAAGGAGGAAGCCAAAACCACAGAGAGATTTGAAACTTGTATGTACATTTTTGTACATACGTATGTATAATAAAGTTTAAGAAATCAGACGAAGAAAGAGGTCAAAAATACCTAATGAAAAAAATCTATGAATTATAGCAATATTCTATAATAAATGCTATAAGACAGTGATCTCTCAAAATGCCTTATTATCCTGTCCTCATCTTCTTGTGACAATGTAAGATGGCACAATGCCTTTGTGATGACATGAAATGAGCTGAGTTTTGGTTTAGATACGACGTGTTCCCCAAGACTCACATATTGAGGGCTTGATCTCCAATAAGCAATCTTCAGAAGTGGGGCCTACAGAGCTATTTCAACCACAAGAATGATAAATTTATCAATGGATGAAAGCTCAGTGGGCTCATTAGGAGTTGGGGCCTACCTTGAGGAAGTAGGCCACCAGGTGCATGGCTTTGAAGGACATGGCCTGGCCTGGCCCTTCCTCTTTGCAAGGCTTGTCCTAGCTCTCTGCTTCCAACTGCCATAAGGTAAGAAGCTTCCTTCATGCTCGTCCACTCTGGTTCTTTTCCTTGGAGCCAGCCAACTACAGATAAAAGCCTCTGGAACTGTAAGATAGAACAAGCCTCTCTCTCTTTTAAGTTGTTTTTCTCAAGTATTTGGTCACAGAATTGAAAAGCTGATGAACACCAAGTTCATGATGTTGGCTCACGTGGGAGAGTGACAGGCTATTAACTTCCGGATGACACGTAAGAAAATGATAGCAGAGTTTTGATGATGCTTGTTGGCCACAAGTGACTGAAAGCACAGGAAGTAAAACTAAGAATAATATGCAACTAGATATATTTTGTATCAATCCTATGTACAATTGTTTTATGTATATCAAATTTTAAATATTGTGTCCAGTTGCTTCAGGAGTACTGGTCAGTAGGCTAAATTTAAATTTTTATTTTAATATTTTTCTTCTCCATCTTTGATTGTCAATTACCATATATTCAAGCAGAGATATATAGACACAAACACACACACACATGCACACACAATCTGGTCCTATTGTTACCTTGTGGCTGAAATATTGGCATGGTTTGACTTTATTTGCCATGAGCAACACAGTAGTTTTTTGGGTTGTCTCTGAATCTTAGGTAGAATTTAAGACGGATTCTTTTAGCCCTTGACTCTGAAAACAGCACTGACACTTCTTCTCCTCCCAATCGTCAGTCTCCCACTTCTTGTCATGATGTACAACTGCTTCACCATTATCAAAGCTTATAACATTTACATTCTTTCACATAACTAAAATTGTTTAACACAATCAAAATTAAATCTAAGTTATAAAAGTTGAAAACAAATAATGTGATTATTGTTATTAAGTGATCACTGTCATTATGGCAAAACCGTGAATAGCTTCTGGACAAACAAACAAAAATCTTATTATGAGAGCCATGCTATCGGGTTGGGGGGAGAGCATTAAAGGCTCCAGGTCAAATCAGTTGCTGATTTTAAACTTTCAGTTGCTCAATTTACTTTGTATTTTTTAGAGTGAATTTACCATGAGCATGTTTGTTTTTCCTTGAGTGCCTAATATTCACTCCTTCCCCACATTGATATTCTTGATGAAAAAAGAAATGGCTGCTTCTTTGGCCAGCTAGTTCATTATCTAGCTCTTAATCAGCAGCACATTTGGCATGGGACATCCACTCTCACAAACAATCGTCACGGAGATCTGCTTCTGGATTTCCTAAACTTGTTGCACCATTTTCATACTGTTATATTTCTTTTGTCTCTATTTTATTGATGTGTGTATATGTGATACATAATGTTTACATTGAACTTGAGTATTTTGTCCTCATAAATATGATGTCAAAACCCTCTCACTGCCTGGTCCTCCTACTCCGTCCCTCTCCCCATTAGTTCCCACCACCCCCCTCCACTCAGTTCCACAAAATGACTGGCATTTTTCTTATAATCTTCCAAGCTTAATCCTATATTTTCCCAATTTCCCTGATGCCCTCTTTCTTCATTTCTAATTATAGTTTCCTTGAGTAAATCTTATAGTTTATTACAGGTACAATGTTTGCATCATTGCTTGTTTGCATATGTTATACCATCAGTCATAATCAGCAGACTGGCCAGGATAAAATTATAAGTACAATAATTTTGTTCAGAATTTTAAAATTTTGCTTCCTTATTTTAAATACATACATTAGGTGAGAAGTATAACAATTCAAAATTCATACTTTTGTCTATTTGCCCCCAAAAGTTTGAAGTTTTCTCTTCACTTTATTTCACTTCTGAAATTTCATCAAGCCAGATCCACAATGGATGTGCTTTCATTTGTTATATTTAGTCTTTAATTAATGCATGTTTTCTGAATCTCTGTGAATTCTTCTATAATATGTTTGATTATTTGCTTAAATATATTGCCCCTTCATTTCCTATAAACACCATTACAAAACTACTGAACTTCCAGAATACTCTTTTTATCTCTTTCTTTTTGCTCTATCTTTATCCTAATTTTTAAATTATTTTCAAACTTTATTATCCAGTTTTTCCATTCAATTTTTTTTTTAATTTTTACTAGCTATACATTGCTTCTGTTTTTATTTTCAGCACCTCTCACATGTCAGGCAAATGCCCTGACAGTGAACTGATAATACCTTTAATTTATAATTGCATGCAATTAATTTTTGTTCTCCTGGATAATTCTTTTACATAGTAGCCTTTTACAAGTCTATGAAAAAAAGCTATTTTATAAAGTTCTCCTAATGGACAAATTGGAGATTTTTTATGTTGTTGGGAAAGATTAATTATTTTTCCCCGTATCTTTGTCTTTCTTTAATGATTTTTGATTTACTCAAATATTTGCATATCCTCAATTTGCTACTTGTATTTATAAATCAAAGACTAACATAATACAGGCTTCAAGCACTGGCTCCCACACCTTTTTACAGTTTTTCTCTTCCATGAGGCTTGCCCCTGAATTTAAGGACAACCTGCTTATAATTTCTTGGCTAGGAAAGCCCTGAGTAATTAATTTTGCTAGACTCGATTTGGGTGGAGATGGGAACACTGAAAGTACATATTGAGTACGTGATTAATGTTTGCTTTGACCATACGAAAGGAGCACCGAAGGAATTAAAATATGAGTTGTAATTATGTGAACAAGAAAAAATTCTAGAAGAACTTTTCCGAGGAATCTAATTAATGATGACTCAGTATAGAGATCAATGACTGTGATTTCAGAAGTCTATGATAATTTGGTGGGTGGTATTATAAAACTTTGGGATTCTAATGACTGGGGAAGATGGTGCTATGGCAAACAAAGAGTGGTCCTCATGCACCATGAGCTAAAACCAGGCAGACAAGTTATCTTTAGGTACAAATAAAGGTGCATAATAGTTATGGGACTTTCATAAATACAGATTCATATAACTTGCTGAGTGTTAAATTTCTGTGCTCTTCTTAGCCCTTCATAAGCAACAGATATTTAGAATCCTTGTTCCCTAAAAATAAATAAGGATAATTTGTATAAAAATATATACTGCAGGCATTCACTGCCAAAGCAAAGTGCTTCTTACTTAACTATATGTAAGTAAATGCCAAGATGATAGAGAATATATAGTGACAATTTTTATAACCCTCCTATTATGGTTCAACAACTGAGCAAATATTTACAACTTAAATGTTTGCTGCCCTTGAACAATATAGTTTATTTCTCAATTACTATCAATTTAATAGACTCTTAAAGTTATATTTGGTCCCTTAACACATTTTACAATAAGAGGAATGAAAGTAAATGAGAACAAAGTTACCAGTTACTTCTAGGTGTTCAGTTCATCCCTGTATTCCAAATCTTTCTGGGCTAGCACTCTCAGCTGGACATTAATTGTGGCAGTTCTAAGACTCAAAGGAAAATAGTTAGAATTAACAACATGGGAGCCAGATTAAGTGTTCTTTGACAATGGTTTCTGAACAAAATATAAGAAAGCCAACCTCTGTAGGTGCAGTTAAAAGTAGAGATATGCATAGATGGAATAGAATCAACACAACAATTTCAGTTACCTTCCTTATCCCTCAAAAAAGTTTATATCTTATAATGCTCTAATTTTCTAAAATTTACTGAAAATATCACTTACTGTCCTCAAAGAGCAGAGTAAGTACTGAAAAGCAACTTTAGATTGGAAATCCCAATACCTGTGCTCACGCCCTTTTTCTGATTATATAACCATCAGTCCATGGAGGAGTGATTCCCCGCCCCATGGAGTGTAGCACCATGAAGCGTGAGGTCCTAGTCACCTGAAATGTCTGCAGTGATAGGAATATGAGCCTTCACACATGGTCTTTCTGCTTCTGGAAATATATAATCGACTCAAACATTAATCACATAGGAATCGTACCTCAGCGCCAATGATACATGTATATACACATACAGTTATTGAAGAGTTACTGTATTAATTGCTAACACCAATCTTCCTCTTCTGATGGAATCCATTCCTGGGGAGAGTCAGAGTACCTAAAGGAGGTGTAGCATTGGTGAAAGGAATGACTCTGGACCATAGATGGCAGTGAATCTGATGGCCACTAATCAGCTGTGGCTGTGTGTATTTACACACCTTTCTCACATAAGTTTCAGTTTCTTTGTTCGCAGGAGTAACAGCAACAGTAATAGATTCATACATGAATCTATTCTTAGTAATCACCTTGATATGTGTTTCACATCCTATTCCCATAAGAAATCATACAGCAAGCATACCACGTCAAGTCTGTCACAGACATTGTGGTCAGGCAGTGCCTGGAATGGCAGCAAATGTGGTTACATAAATCAGTCATAACAAGTCACACTGAGGTTAAGGTGTTAGGAAAGTTTTCTCAAAATATAGTATTTTTTCATCTTAAAGCAAAGCTACTTGTTAAACATTCAGCAAAGCATGTTTTCTTAGAAGACAGTGTTTGCAGTTGGGCAGTCTACCATAATAACCGTTCCATTGTTTCTTAATGGCATATTTTGCCTGCCGGGTCATGAGGCGCCAGGGAGGGCCCGCTCTGCATAGTCTTACTGTAAAAGGGAAGTCACTGTAATTCACATGACATCCATCTATCCAGACCCTTCTAACTCCCTCTACATAGGCTGTAGTGTATGGCAGGGAACGGTCGAGGGAGGTCTGGTGAAAGGAGGAAATGTACCAGATCAGGTGTTGTGATAGGGGAAAACACAGCTTCAAAGGAGTCATGAAAGGTAACATTAGGTGAAGGCTGAGAATCTTGGGGGGCTTCTGAGATTGAGGAATAAACACAAAAATATGAGCAAGCATATAGCCCCCATGAGAAAGATTCAAGGCTACACAAAATATTCTGAGCAAATTGAAATTAAAAAAAAAAAAACAGTGACAGCAATAGTGTCACAACCAAAGGCAGGAGTTTTGGACATTCTGAAGGTAAACAGCAGGCTCCCAGGACTTTGCCTCTGTGAGTTCTGCCCTCAGATGCTTTACAGATGAAGCCATGGCCATTGTCCCTAGATGGCCTTCCCAGGAATGCAGTGGGCTCTGTGGGCTCCTCCACTCTTCTCCATGACACTGTGATTGGTCTCCACATAAAGCTTTTATTCTACACAACCCAACATAATGATGATTGCTCCAAGAATTTAGGGTTGCTTAAATTATAGCTACTTAATACATTTAATCAACTAGTGAAACTAAAGTTTCCTCCAGTGCAACATCTAGATCATATACATTTTCATTCTTCTTTTCCTACACAAACCTCCCACCACTCCAGACTCACCCTTAACACCTTATGAGACAAGCTGTAGTGTTCTTAAAGATTTCTGAGAGGATTCATGGTGTTTCCTACTCTCTAACCCTGTCATCACATACATCCTCTTTCTTGTACTGGATCCGATCACTTCTCTTTTTCATAAAATTACAAGTTATCCATTCTTATTAATTCAAGTTGAAAAAACAAAACATTAGGAATAAATGATTAGCTGAATATTTAATTAGTTTTAAAATGTCAAAATATGGTCACTATTTTGAGGGCTTAGCCAAGAAAATTAGTATACCATTTATTGGAACTGTGAGATTAGAGTGTTGTCATATTTTATCAGAGAGGAAGAAATATTAAGTTTAGACTTTTTATCTTGAGTTTAGGATACCCTGGAAAAATATCAAGTAATATCTATGTATATGGATCTGGAACTCAAGTAGTCATCTGAGTGAAGAGAAAACATGCTAGTGGTCTGCATTTAGGTGAAAGTAACAGCCATGAATGTAAATGAAACAACTTGGGATGAGAACATAAGATAGGAGACATCTTAGTAAATTTGCTTCTATGTAGCAAAAACTCAAAGCAGGTAGCTCATAAATGGTGTCTCCTTAGTAGTTTGAACATAGCCGAGAGAACAACCCTTTGGTCTATTTTATTAGGGCAGGAATATCGTAGTACTCACACTTCCTAATAGGCCTCATATCCTAATATCATCATCTTAGGATTTAGAGTTTCAAGATATAAATTTGGGGGAATAGGAACACTTAGACTATAGCAAGAGAGAACAGGGCTAGGACAAACTCTTGATAAACTCAAAATTCTTCTGACCAAATTATGCAGACAAGTCTGCAATGGAAAACTAAGGAGAAACCAAAGAATAAGGAGGAAAACCAGACATATCACATCAAAAAAGCAAGGGAAGCATTCAAAAAAATACGTCTTTTTTTTAGATGGATAGAATAATTTGGAGAAATTAAATGAGACAAGAACCGCAAAAAGTTATTGTACAAAGTGAATAACATTATTCAAAGCTGTTTCCACCTGGCAGTGGGCCAACTGCAAGATTCAGGTTAGGGTGGGTTGGCCAGGAATGGGAAGAAGCCAATGCTACAACCTGTATTAGAAGTTTTCTGTGGCTATTGATGCCTTAACAGTCTATGGAAAACAGGAACAAGACAGAGGAATATGTGTAATACAGTCAGGGAAGGGTATTGGCTATTATGTGTGTTTCTTTAGGTGTTGTTGAGCATACTATAAAACAACGAGATCAGTGATAGAAGCTAAATCTATTCAATAAAAAGGAAATCTATGAAATAAGTTTTCTGAAAAGATAGAAATTATCAATTCCAAAACCCGGGTGAAAAAGATTAAAAAAGTCTCCAAAAAGAGTGTGAGAGGCTAGGAATGCAGGTATATGACAGCTCAGGTACGCGGTGTCTACTATCATCCTAGTCCCATAGAATTGCCCAAGTTTTGTCTCTAGGTACTGATGGAGTAACTTGCTCAGGGTGCAGGACACTGAAGAGAAGTGAGGGAAATATTACTAAAGGGATGAAAATAATGGAAGGTAAAATTTTATGTGGGAAACACAAGAAAGACATAACCTCAAAAAGCAGGATTGTTAAGCATCGACTGTCCTCCACGCATCTTCCCGAGCATGGCGGGGCGGCTCCAGCGCAGGCAGGGTGTGCAGAAGGATGATAGGCAGACCTTGGAGCAACAGCTAAGGTGAACCTATTTCAAGGCCAGTTGACTGAACTTTAAAAAGATAAATTTTACAGTTATAATATGAGATTTAGTAGATTATGTAATATTCACTAGAAATGGAATACAATATTTTTATCTTTCCACTGATTGCATCTCTCCTTAGATCCCAATTTGACAAGAAATCACAAGGCTTTAAAAAGCTCCCTTTATAGAATTTTTTTCAAAACATTTTACATGTTATGTACTTCTTGTGTAGGGTTGATGTCTCTAAGCTTCAAAATTTTGATTTTAACATTATATTATACAGAAAAAAATATGGACAGTGCTGCAAAAAGATCACTATTAGGGGAGGTGAAATCCAAACTTAACATTTCTATGAATTTATAATTTCAAATATCAACTAAACCATCGTCATTAGGAAACCCTCCCTGCCTCCTTCGCCTTGTCGTTTTTACCCAAGCTCCCAGGACGCCAAATTAAAAACCTCTGCGCAGCTCTCACGCCGAAACATCACGATGCACTAGACTGAGTGCTCTGAAGAAGGTAGGACTACTTCCTTCTTGCATTTCACTCAGTACTCCGGCCACATTAAGCTGTCAATGAAGTTTGCAAGTGAATTCTTAAAATTTGTTTGGGAAAGAAGAAAATGTGACATTGTTAACTGCCTTGCTCCATTTTGTGTTGCTACAAAGAAGTACTTGAAGGTGATTGATATTAAGAAGAAGTGATTTACTTGGCTGAAGATTCTGTGGCTACAAAATTAAAACAGTGTAGTGCTGGTGGCCTGGAAAGGACTCTTGGTATCACAACATGATGCAGAAGCAGAAAGGGAAGTGAACACAGGTGGAGAAGACTAAATATTTAGGGCGCCTTGCTTTTGAACCATACATTGAGAACTGGTGGGATACTGCAAGAACTACATCAATCGTTTTTAAGGATGGTGTCACCAGAACCTAATAACATTTCACTAGAGTCAACCTCTTAATGATCCACCACCTCCCAATGCCACACAATGGGGATCAAGCTTCCAGAAAATGAACCTTCAGAGTCACATTCTAATCACATCCAAACCACCAGCAGTAGCCCTATTAAATAATGCACCCTGGCCTGGCCTGAGGACACAGGTCTATAATCTCAGCACTTGAGAGTTGTTAATACATAAGTATGACTGTTGATACACAAGCTTTTTGTGTAAAGCACACACACAAATTAATTTTAGTTAATTACATGTATGTATGTATGTATGTATCTGAGATTAAATGCTCACTCTAAGCTGTATGATTCTATTTTGCTTCTGAAGCCCCAGAGGCAATGTGGAAAGCACATTCATCGTGACCTTAATGCTAATGCCAAACTTCCTAAAATCGTGTGTTTTTAACTCCAACACAGCACAAGAAACGTCAGGGGTGGCAATATGCCTGAGTTTGACTTTGGTCCCAGTTGCCCAACTGATGTTGTTTTGGGACAAACCCACATGAGGGGTAGAGGATCTCAGGAAACAATTGGAGACATCATCAGTTACTGCTATTCATTTTTATAATACCAAAAAAAAAAAAACCCTTTTCTTTTGATAGACACTGCCTCACAACATTTTGGACTATTTGTAATTTCATTCATGTATATAAGTGTATAAAATCTATTAACAGCTGAACTAAAAACTCATTCTTACTAGACTTGCACAGACTTTGTCAATTGGGTCCTTGCAAAATTTAAAAAAAAAAAAACATATCTATGATCTGGTATTAGGAAAAAATCCAACATGTCCTTTTCCCTCTTTTTAACCTAGTCTCCAAAGTGTCAGTGATCACCCATCACAATAAGGAGTCTGAAATCTCCACTATGTCTAATCTTGCTATCTTTTTTTTGCTGTCTTAGCATTTCATATATTACTTTGATTTATCTCTTCTTGTCCTAGAGGCTTGTAATGTATATTTACTTCTAGTGGCTTTATCTTTAAACCTTCCTGAAAGCACTTACCATTTGAAAAAAAACATCAAATGATAACACTTTCTAGATTTTTCTGTCTTCCTGCAGCAATGAGACTTTAATATAAAATCTTTGTATCTCATCATGTTCCCCTGTCACCCATGCTGTGGGCGCTTTGTTTTTGATCCTCCTAGCCTATAGGCACAGACACTCAATGATTTTCATTTCCTTCTCCTGTCTTTGTCCAAATTTATTTGGATTATCATTTCTTCTCCAATTTTTCTCCAACACAGAGATATAAAGCTAATGATATTGTCTTTTGGTTTCTTTTTCATTTCTATAGAAAGTTCAGAAGACTGATGTCTAAAAGTTTTTGTTCAAATCAGTATTTTGTCTAAGAGAACCACAGTTTTAATGTAAAAAGTAGTTTTCAGAGCACAGAAAAGAGCCGATCAGTCTTTCCTTTGCCTGCCAAAGGACCAGTTGATATTCAGACACCAGAACCATTACTTCCCGCCACTATGGGCCAGACAGAGCAGCTGTCACACTCCCCACCTCCTCTTCCTCTAACAGTATGTTAGTCAGTGTTTCATTACTGTAGTGAAATACCCAAGGCAGACTAGTTTATATAAACCACATTTACATAACTTCCAGTTATGGAGGCTGGAAGTCCAGGAAGCACTGTACCGGTTCTGGTGAGAGTCCCTTGGATGTCCCACATCTTGGTCACAGTAGGTACATATCTCTTTGTGCCCTTTCTCCCTCTCCTTAAAAAAGCTATCAGAACTTAAATCCCACAGACTCTATAACCTAATGTCTTAATACAACCTAATCGCTTTAGAAAGGCCTTGCCTCTAAACACCATAGTTAGATTAAGTTTCAACTCTTTGGGACTGGGGCACGGCTGAGTATTGGAGTGTTTGCTTACCATGTACCAAGTTTCATCCCAGCACCTCATACACACAATTTTTCCATCCTCTTAATGCTATCAACAATTAACCTTAAACTCCTGCATGAGTTCAAGGGGACTGACCATACTCATACTACAGTAAAAGACAGTGGGACTGTGATAAAAATCACTCCTGCTCATTTGCTTAATAAAAATAGGACAATCAGCAAGTATTTTGAGGAAATGTGGGGGCATTGTTTACTCCACAGACATCCAGGTAGATAAACCTAAGACTCTGAGAAATACTCAAATAAAGAACACTATTTCACTTCCTTTTTACTTTTAAATTCACTAGACTGAGTATGAGAGTATTTTTGTATATGTTCTGTGTATATGTTTTTCATGTGTGTAAAAACTACTATTCTATGGAAAATCATTAGTTATTAATAAATGAAGCCTTAAGAAAGAGTTCTCTGAAATCTTTTGGAATCAGAACCAGGCTAATTGTTACGTGCCTAGGACTTATTGCCTTTAAATTACCAAACATTTCTAGGACAGGATTTTCCTCATGTTCCTTTTCTCCCTGGGATTTTAAAAGAAGCTTTGCTAATTACATGAGTCCACATTTTTCAAGATTCTCCCTTCATAAACTGCCTCTAGCCTTTCCAAAATTTCCGATTCTAAACTCAGTAGATCAATGTTCGAATCCCAGCTCTGTTTTACTGGCCATTGGGCAATTAACTTGCTGTCTCTGAGCCTCAATTTAGTCACCTAGAGAATTGAGATCGTGTTTCCCATAATAAAAGCACAGCCCAGGGCAAGAATAGAAATGAGGTCTCACAGTCCGTACATCTAAACAATTGAAGTTGTCAAATAAACTACACTTCTTACGAAGCCTGTTTCTTACACATCCCCTCCACTCCACCCTCCCCTGATCCTTTGGATGGTGCTCGCTGCTCAGAGACCCCAGAGCCTCACTGTTCTCTCCAGGCCTGTGCCCCACTTCCCAGAACAGCAGGAGGCAACACAGATCTACTGGAGGCAAACAGGACAGAAGCTTCCAGACCCCTAGCGGGTAATTGGAGTACTACATGGTTACCTTCTGGTTCAAGATTTTCATGAAACTCTTAATAACCGCCAAAATTAAATCTTGCATGGGGGCTGAGGAGATTAGTAACGGAAATCTTTGAGAGAGTCTGGGTGGGTCATGGAAGATGATCTTAGGTACTATATCTGGTCCCTGGAGTTTTTCTTTCTGGCTGCTGTGCTACTCTGCTTCACAGCTGCCATGACAGAAGCATTTTTGCTCTCCCATTCTTTTCTGATAGGAAGTTTCTCCCTTTTAAACAGGTAACCATGGGCTGAATAGCCTGAAGCTGAGCCAAATTAAGCATCTCCTCCCTTAAATTGTCTTGTTGCATACAGTTTTCCAGGAACTGGAAGGCTGACTAATGCAACAAACTTATTTGAGTATTTTAGCTTAATTAAGTACTCAATTTGATGTGATGGTTTAAGGCAAGTAGATGTAAGCCAGATATAAGACGGAGCAATGTTTCTTTCTGCAGTTTCTAAGCAGAAAATGTGATACAAACATACATGCTTCAGCATCCTCTTTTCTGCAGCAGCCACTTTGGTTAATGCTGCTCTCTTCTAATTAAAACATAGCCAAACAAATTTCAAACAGGGAAGAAGGGAAGAAAAGGAAAAGAGGAAAGGAAGAAGGAAAGAAAAGAAAGAAAAAAGGGAAAGAAAGAAAAGAAAAGGAAGGAAAGTAAGAAAGAAATAGAAGGGAAGTGTGTTACTCCATAATCATTTGAACATATTCAGTCAAAACATTGCTTCGGACACTATGCTTTAAAGATGAGCTATTTTCTCATATATTTAAACAAAATTGCATGCCTCAGCTTTTGATGGTAGACACTGAAGGTTCTGCCTTCAATTCATTGTATACTTCAATGGGATGGGAGAAGACAGATCCCACAAAACATCTCTTAGAAATTGTTTTCAGAGGCCCAAGCAAATTCCTTGAACCTCTGAGGCCTGAAGCCCTCTAGTCTTGCCGCAGTAGTAACAATGCTGTTGTGGGGGCCCTCCAGGTTCACCTAATCAGCCGCCTGAAGCAGGTGGCCACTTGGGCCAGCCCTATCAGCCTCTGTTTTGTGGACTCCAGGTGGGTAACAACTCTTGCCAGCCCTGCAGACCCAAAGCAAGCAACTGTTCAGGCAAGCCACATCAACTGCTGCTTCATGGACTCCAGGAAGGCAGCTCCTCTGACCAGCCCAGCACTCCACGACTTCCTGCAACCACTCTGGCCAACCCAACCAGCTGCCACTTTAGGGACCCACTACCTTGGGACTGCCAGCCCAGCCAACAGGAGCTTCACAGACTCCAGGAAGGAGACCGAGAAGAGAACCCAAGGCTTTGGTAGAAGAAATGTCTCATATAGAGTAGAGGCAGAGTCAACACTACTGGAACTACAAGCAACTATAATAATACCACAGGGAAAGGAGGAAACAAATCACCTGGAAAAAGAGAAAGAAAGAAAGAAAGAAAGAAAGAAAGAAAGAAAGAAAGAAAGAGCCTGGGGAAAACATAAAAGAAATGCACAAGGAGCTCAAATCGGATATAATTAAGAAAAAAAAGCCATGATACATGAAAAACACAAGGAGTACAAAGAAATATTTAACAGAAATATAGAAAAGAAATAAAAGCTGAAATCCAGGATATAAAAATGTCAAATGAAAAAATAGAGACCAACTTGAACACTGTGAGGACTGGTTATCACATCTGGAAGACAAGATGAATAATCTGTATTATAAGGACAGTGAAGACATAAATAAATAAATATGTAAATAAATAAATATGACAAAAGTCTGGTTGCAAAGCTGTTTGATGAGTCAAAGTAAAATAACTTCAGAATTGAGATGTGCAGGAGAATATGGAGGACAGAACAAAAAAACTTAAATGATGTATTTGTTGAAATTATGGAAGAAAATTCCCCAAATCTAAAAAAAGAAATGAACCTTGAAATTCTGCAAGCATAGAGAACTCTAAAAACAACATCTGGCCAGAAAAAAACCCTTCCTATAATGCATCATAATTAAAAATCCTAGGACCCAACACAAAGGGAGAATATTCAAAGCTACAAGAGAAAAGCAGAAAATCACATACAAAGACAAACCGATCAGGATTACTGCAGACTTCTCAACACAGACTCAAAAGGTCAGTAGACCATGGAGGAACATTATCTATGTGCTAACAGAACATAAATGCCAACCAGGACTGCTGCATCCAGCAAAACTATCCTTCAAAATAGAGGGAGAAGTTAAAACTTTTCACGGCAAGGAAAAGCTAAAGAAATTAATGACCACTACACCAGCACTGCAATAAAATATTTAAAGGAATTATGAACAAAGATAGGGAGACCAACAGCACCAAAGACCTGAGAGAAAATGAAATAAGAGAAGAAGAATAAAATAATAAGAGTGCAAAGCAATCAATCAATATTAAAGTTTCAAAATGATGACAGGATGTAGCAAATATATCACAATAATAACAATGCAGTAAATGGTCTCAACTCATCTATCAAAAGACTCAGACTGGCTGGTTTGGTTAGGAAACAAAAACCCACTTGCTGTTTGCAAGAAACACACATTACTCATGAAAAAAACACATAGACTAAAAGTAAAAAGATATAAATCAGTATTTCATACAACACAACCCAGGAAACAATCAGGAGTAATTATTCTACTATTAGACACAGCAGATTTCAAGCCAAAACAGACCAAAACAGACCAAGAAAGATAAAGAAGGCTACTATATACTGATTAAGGGAACAATACAACAGGAAGAAATCATACCTACAAATATATACACTTCCAACCTTGGGGCACCCAAATTTGTAAGTCAAAAATTACTGGACTTGAAAAGTCATGTAGGCCCCAACACAATCACAGAGGGGACTTCAGTACTCCATTATCACACAAACAGGTCAACTAGACAGAAAATTCACCAAGAAATATTATACTTAAACCACTCCCTGGAAAAATTGGACTTGACAGGTCCAATAGAGAGTGTTCCACTGATCATCAGCAGAATATACTTCTTTTTTCTCAGAAGCATATGAAACATTGTCCAAAATAGACCACATTATAGGCCTTAAGGCATGTTTAACTAAGCACAAAGGAGCTGGAATAATTCTATGCTTACTTTCATAGTGGTATAAAACTGGAAACCAACAGTAAAAGGTGGTATAGAAGTCATTCAAATACATGGAAACTAAATAACTTAATTACTGAACAAACAATAGGTCACAGAAGAAATCAGGGAAGAAATCAAAAATTTCCTCAAGTTAAATGATTGAGGAAGCATATATTACCAGAACACATGCAAAACAATGAAAGCAGCTCTAAGAGGGAAACTCAAAGCACACATTTTAAAAAGAAAAAGAAAAAGAAAAACAGAGCAATCCCAAATAAACAATTTAATGGTATAATGTAAGGTCTTAAAGAATCAAGAACAATCTAAATCAAAACATAGTAGAAGAAAATAAATCACGAAAATCAGAGCAGAAATCAATGAAATTGAAACTAAAAAAATACAAAAATATGAGCCAAAGAGTTTGTTCTTCGAAAGAATAAATAAGATTAATAAATCTCTAATTAAACTAATAATCAAAAGAGAGAAAGGAAAAAAAACATATCATCATTTAGAAATGAAAAGCGAGAAATCACAAAAGACACTGCCAAAACCCACAATCATAAGAAACTATTTTGAAAACTTATACTCCAACAAATTTGAGAACTTGGAAGAAATAAATTTCTATACACTTACAAAACACCAAAACTGAATGAAGAAGACATAAAAACTCTACAACAAATTCTGACATTGAAGCAGTAGTAAAGTCTTTATCCACAAAGAAAAGTCCAGGACCAGACAGAGCTTCAGAGAAGAATTTTATCGGTACTTCAGAGAGGAGTCAACACCAATACTTCTCAAATTGTTCCATGAATTTGAAAGAGAAGGAATGTTGATAAGCTAGCATTACTCTGATAACAAAATCAGGCGAAGATTTAACCAGCAAAGAAAACCATAGACCAATCTTCTTAATGAATATAGATGCAAAAATTCTCATTAAGATATTGGAAAACAGGATTCAGCAAGTTATTAAAATTATCATACAGCACGATCAAGTGTGCTTTATTACCGGAATGTAAGGTTGGCTTCACATTCATAAACCAATTAATGAAATATACTATATTCATGAATTCAAGAGCAAAAATCATGTAATCACCTCAATTGATGCAGAGAACTATGACAAAAATCTAACCTCCATTCATAATTTAAAAAAAAAACACTAAGGAAAATGATTATAGAAGGGCTTCACCTCAAAGTGACAGAAGTGATATATACCAAACCTACAGCAAGCATAATAACAAATGGGGAGAAATTGAAAGCATTTCCCTCCAATTCAGGACTATAACAAGGCTGTCCACTCTTACCACTCCTATTCAACATAGTTCTCAAACCACCAGCCATAGTAATTAGGCAAGAAAACGAAATAAAGACAATACACACTGGAAAGGAAGAACCCAAACTATTCTTATTCCATTTTCTACATACAGAAGACCTCAAAAACTCCACCACAAAACTTTAAAAACTAACTGATAATTTGCAGGATACAAAATTAACACACAAAATCAGCAGCAGTCTTCTACACTAATATGAGCTCACTGAGAAAGAGGTGAGAAGAATATTCCTGTTCTCAATAGCCTCTCAAAAATTTAAATACCTAGGAGTAAACCTAGCTAAGGAAGTGAAGGGCCTCCACATAGAAAACTATATTACACTGAAAAAAAGAAATTAAAGAGACAATAGAAAAATGGAAAGATATCCTTTGTTCCTGGATAAGCAGAATTAATATCATCAAAATGGCTACACTGCCCAAACTGATATGCAGATTCAATACGATTCCTATCACTTTCTTCATAGAACTTGAAAAAACAACCCTTAAATCCATATGGAATGAAAAGAAACCTATAATGGACAAATACATCCTGAATAACAGGACAAAAGCAGAAGGCATTACAATTCCAGACATAAAGTCATATTGCAAAGCAACAATAATAATAACAATATGGCACTGGCATCAAAAATAGACAGGTCGACCAATGGAAGAGAACTGAGGATGCAGAGACAAACCCAAGTACCTTCAGCTACCTGATTTTTGACAAATAAGACAAAAACATACACTGGATAAAGAATATCCTCTTCAACAAATGGTGCTGGGAAAAGTGGTTATCCACATGCAGGGAAATGAACTTATACATGTACATATCACCATACACTAAACCAAGCCAATCTGGATCAAAGACTGAAATATTAAGATGGAAACACTGAACTTTCTGAAGGATAAAATAGGAAAACTCTACAAGATGTAGCAGTGGGCAAGACCTTTCTAAATAAAACAGCTGATGCAAAATAAAAAAAAATATTGCCTCCAGAATCAACAAATGGGATTATACCAAATTTAAAAAGGTTCTAAGTGGCAAAGGAAATTATTAACAAAGTAAAGGAAGAACCAACAGAATGGGAAATAATTTTTTACCACCTATACTTTAGAGAGAAGACTAATCACCAGAATATAAGAAGGAACTGGAGAAAACTAGACCCCTCAAAATCATAGACCCATTTTTTAAAAAGGGCAACTGAAATGAATAGGCAGCTCTCAGATAATGAAGCTCAAATGTCAGCAAATATATGAAAAGATATTCAACCTTCTTTGCCATTAGAGAAGTGCACATCAAAACATCACTAAGATATCACCTTACCCCCAGGAGGAATGGTTTAATAGCAATCGATGTTGACAAGGTTGTAGGCAAAAAAGGAAACCTTTTAAATTGCTGGTGGAGGGTAAACTGATACAACCACTATGAAAGCAATATGGAGATTTTTCACAAGGCTGGAAATAGATACTCTATTTGATCCAGCAATATCTCTTTTTGGTATCTTTCCAAAAGAGGTAAAAGTAATGCATACTAGAGATACATGTGTAACCTGTGTGTGACTAATAATATCTAACTGTAGGAGATGTCAAAATACCCATCAACAGAGCAATGGATACAAAAACTGTGGTATATGCACATAATGGAGTACTACTCTCCTATAAAGACAGATAAATTAGAGACATTTATAGGTAAATAGATGCAACTTGAGACGATCATGCTCAGCAAAGTGAGCCAAACTCAGAAGAAAAAATACAGCTTGGTCTCTCTAATATGAGAAACCCAGAATACCAGCATTTTATAGAACCAAATGAGAATAAAGATGAGGTGAGGACATAGGAGGGAGCAGGAAGACACTACGCGGGCAAGGGATTGTAAAGTGCATGTGATAATATATGAGCACAAAATCCTCAAGCTCAATGTAACCACTGTATGTCGCATATATACTAATAAATATGGAAGGGGATGAAAGAAATTACCAACAGGGATGGCATCAAGCAGACTCAATTATTTTATTTGGTATATGTTTTAGAAAACAGGTCTTCCCTTGCCCTCCATCACCATACTAATTAAATGATTATCTGATCCAGATTTTAGATGAAGACTGTGTGAAACTTTGTAGGTATCACATGGTTTCAGTTGTGCCAATGATACAACATTCATCCTTCTGGGAAACAAACACGCCTGTCTTGGAGTGGCTGACTTTACATACAACTTACTAATCTCATAAGAAAAGAACTAAATGTCATCAACGTTGTTAGGAACTCTGACCTGTAAAAGGAAGTTTGGCCAACGGTTCCCAGGGCAACCAGATTATACAAATAATACATGTAGCTCTCTAGGAGCGAATCTATGTGCCTGCTCACATAACCTGCTGGTAATCCTCACACATAGCCTTCAGCCAGGGCATCTGCCTGTTGACCACATGTGTTTATTGCAGCCATTACACAGTCTCTTTTTTCATGTTTGGCTGTTTCTTCTCATCAAAGTATCCTTCATAGAGATTTTACACTGATAGTTTCCTCTGCTGTTGCATATGTGTTTTCTTTTTTAAATGTCACATGTGCACATTTTGCCTTGCTGTTGACGTAATAAGTTACTTTAGAGTAGAGAGCAGAAATCAAAGGACACGGCGTGGCATCACATAAGAATGCCTAGCATAGTGCCAATGGCTTCATTGGGCCAAAGAAGATGCAGTCATTACATGGTAGGCCTCAACAGCAAATAACCGATCCAATGGGTAGGGACGTACTGCATTGTAACTGCATGGGTAAAGTTACACAGGTTAGCAGAGATTTTGAGCACTGCTTTATTTAGCTTACTGTCAGCCACCCTGAAAATACAGAGGGATGAACTAGATAACATGAATAATGTGGTAGACACTGAGGCTGGGTTTGATTGTCCTTCTGTGATTCCTTTGGTCCAGCACTCACACAGCGGCCTCCATCCTTCATACCACGTTTATGGGTATGTCATGTCTGGAGCTTCTGAGGTGGAAATTATGATGGTTGCTCTAGAAGCAATGATAGAAAGATAATGAAAGAGTAATTAGCAAGAATAATTAGCAAAGGGCCAAGGGAGGCAGGTTTTTATCTGATGTGATTAGATGCTCAGAGAGCACAGGTTAAGAACACCTTGTTACGGCAACAAGGAAGAACTATGACCCCCACTTTTAATTTCCTTTCCTTTCCCCTCTTGCCATCAACAAGGAGCAAGAAGCCGTCCCTATGATTCCTATTTTCTTCTGAAAAACGCCACCCAGCCTTTCCCACAGCCTATCTCCATGTGACTGAAGACAGAGCTACAGGACTCCCATGAACACAGGAAGCTGAGCCCAGGAGCTGTCAGCGTGATCCCCGGGGGTTCTGGATTGGGTGATTATCCTGGCACTGCTGAGAAGAAAACAAAAAACAAACAAACAAACAAACAAAAACAAAAACAAACCGCAAAGCCAGTGACCAGCACCAGGATTTTTTTTTTTCTTGCTGTTGCTTCTCCTGCTGAGCTCGCCTACAAGCAATTCCAAGTGGGAGCACAGGCGAATTAACACGCTCTTTTAGCCTGTAAGGTGTTCCCAGCCCTGATTGTCTTGTAATTGGACAAGACAAGATACAATTTTATCCAATAATTTCTCTGTTACAGGGAAGCGGTACACAACTGAGAATGGTTCCCTGCTGAGAGAAATGCCCTTCGTTTAACAAGTCAGCCAGCAGCCAGGAGGAGAGCATGCTTTTCAGCCAGGTGGACCCAGGCTGAAATCTTTGCCTCTGCCTTACACGAAGACTAACTAAGCGGCCTTGGGCAAAATATTTTCTCTGAGCTGAAACTAGTTCATCTGCAAATCGCAGACAACACCTACCTGGCCTGGCATTTGCTTTATCATTTATTTGAATCCTACTTTTCAGTAATAATAATAATTGCTGTTGTTATCAAGTTACTTTACCTCTATGAACCTGGTCCCTGACCTGCAAAATGCTAGTGATAATTATCAGTTCATAAGAATTAAATGAGATCCTCAAGAAATGATACCTTCCCAAGCGACATTATCTATTAATGCCCTTTGGGTGAAAAAAAAAAAAATGGAAAGTTCGAAGGCAAATGAATTTTTCACTTTGAAATGCAAGTTTAACAATATGCTATAGCTACAGATATAAACCTCAAGACAGAGCCATCTGTAGAGTCTGGGACTGCATACATATCTTAATTTATTTTATTTGCCATGTGCTTGTTTGTTTGCTAATTTTTAACATATATAAAAAAGATTTTTAGACCCTGGATATTTGTTAAAGTGTAAAAAATACAACTCAAATACTAACATACCCTCACAACGATACTATTTCTCCTGCAACTTGATGGCACTGTGGAAAGAGGATGAAAATTTAAAAAGAGAAGGAGAAAAATGATTGGATCCTTTAATGGTGATTGTAATGGTCAATAGGAAATAATTTGTGACAATTTGGATTCTTCAGGTGAGTTTTTCAGATGCAATTGCCTAAAGGACATTTGAAATGGAAAGTATGAAAGACAGCAGCCAATTTTATAAGAGGAAATAAAAATAACTAACCTGTCTGAACCTGGTGATTTGTGTTAATGACATCAGGACTCTCACTCCCTAGTACCTATGGCACCTTTGGGCTCATTAGGTTACAACAGTCCCAGCCTTGGCTTTCCGAGTTAGGAAACATTACAGAGCTCATGATAACTATTCACATGATTCATTCATCCACTTTACAAATATTTTTCACCATGCACCCTCTGTCAGTCCTTGCTTTTTGGGAATTGTAGTCTGATGGGAGAAAAGGCAGGAAGGACTTTCTCAAATCAAGTTCAACATTAAGAAAAGTTTGCATAGATTAAAACCCCAATTACCATAGCCACTAATGTCTCATTACAAACAGGGCAGATATTATCAGAGAGATTGAAACTGCAAAGGGCTCCTTTCCCTCTAAGTCAGTGAGTTTCCCCTAGTGGTTTCATAAAATTAATTGTATTTTCTGTGAGTTTTTGGCACCTTATTATGCAAAGAACAACCCATTAACTCTGAAAATTCCCCTGACATATCTGACTGCTCCCAACATGTTAAAACCAAGAATAATTGCCAAAACTCTTCACTTTCCCAAAAGGTTAAGACTAACCATCTCTGCTCAGGTGATGTCACTGAGCTTTAAATCCAGTGCCCGGAACATACTAGCCAAGTATTTATTGATTGACCAAGTGAGCAGCAAGTGGCTCTGAGACAGAAGAGAATGAAAGAAGATTGTGGATAATAAAATGTCTCAGAGGAACAAAAGGAGAGATACAGACTTGGGCAAGCAAACCGCTTCCATACACTGCCTGTTTTTCCTCCTCAATTCCAATTCTGCCTGAGATCCTCCCTTTCAAACCATCTGCAACTGCTAGATGAAAGAGAGTTAACAGTTGGGAGATACAAAAGCTGATTACCAGTAGATCACATTAACATGCACAGCAATTAGGAATAGCTGAAGAGTGTAAGTACGATAGGCTGATGCCTTATGTACTGATCATGGTTCTGAATTTGTGAGATTTAATGTCATCTGTAGACTGACTTGCACGCTGTGATTCAGGGCTTCAAAAATGGTGTTTATCAATACCCTTCACCCCATTACCTCTTCAGATGACAAATGCCTGGCTTCTATTTGACGACCAAACAGCTACTACCACCTTCCTAGTTAAGTATGATTGAGCAGTTGTTTATAGAAAAAAATGATTTTTTATTAAGGTCACTATGATTTGATGCCTGCTCGCCCATTCAGTCCTCCTCTGCCAAGCAATCCTTCTGTCTCCATACATTTATGTCCAGCTCCTGTTTTCCCAGACTCTTGGTCCAGTTTCACTGACGCCCTATTTGCCAACTCTTCCTTCACGATTATTCTACGGTCATATGGCTTCATGGTTCACAAATTAAGTAAGGTTCATGAGAATTCTCTCAGTTTATTTTTTTTTCTATTCTCATACAAACATTCCCAACATTTTATGACACCTGAGATATCCTATCTTATTTATTTTACTTTTCTGTATTTTTAAAATTTCTCAGAATTAATAAAAGTGAGGGGATAAGCAGTGTGAACTCTGTACCTGAAGAAGTTGTGTTGTAATGGGTTAATTCCCAGTCAAATACGAAATACTTTATAGAGGTTATTTCTAAAATGTTATCATCAATGAATGGATAGACATACTCACTATGCAATATAAATGATCTATTCTATTAAAATGTAAAATGACAAAAATACTGACAATATTCTTTTGTCCTTTCCACCTTGGAGTTGACATACCTCTTGTTTGGTTCATAGTAGTCCTTCAGCTTGTGTCCCACCCCCTGGTAAATCAGCCCATCAATTATTTCATGTGTAGTAGCTTTCCATCACTATTACTAAGTATTTGAGGTAATCAACCTTTAAACAGACTGTATTTATTTTCCCTCACAATTATAGTCCATGAGTAGTTGGTCCTACTGCTTTGGCCTGCAGTGGGTAGCACATCATGAAGGCACCGAGTGGAAGAGGAAATTTTGTAGCTGGTAAATAAAAGAGACAAACAGAAAGAGGTTAGAGTCCCTAATCCCCTTCAAGGGCATGGGCCTCAGTGACTGAAGGACCTCCCTGTAGTGCTACCCCGGGACTCAGACCTTCAACACATGGATGTTTGGAGGACATTTAAACTTTGGTATCATCTTTCTTTATGCTAGAATTTGATATTTAGTGGTTCTGTGAAAGAATGATCAAATCTCTTTAAAAGAAAGGCAAGGACAGCTCTGTGATCCTCTAATTATCTTAACACATTATAAAAAATTGATTTCCAGAAATATTGTGCCATTTTGAGAAAGCATTTTTCTTTATAAACATGATGACACTATTCATTTTAAAATTAGTCCCTGGATTCTTACTGAATAGCATGCATCATCCATTGTAGCATTCCAGGTTCCTCATGGTCTGTCCCCTTCTTAGCTTCATCTACCCTCTCCTCAGGTATCCTGGGAAATACTGAACTGCTTTACGGGCCATTCACGGTATGATTTGCTGTCCCTGGAACCTAATCCAGGTAATAAAAATTGTGGTTTTGGGTGATTCTCTTCAGGAAAAAAGAATGAGGTCAGTGTGTTGATAGTAACTATACAGACTTTAAACTTTTCTCATAGGCAATGGTAGTTACTGAAGGTTTACAAACAGAGGAGTTATATTAGGTTTTGATGCAGATCATGCCACTTGAGAATAAATTTAAAGAGGAGAATGGTGGACATTGTAAAACCACTTGGAGTTGGTGAAGACTGAACGATGAGGACTAGAAGTAAGGAACAGAGCTGAGATGGTGAGATGGGACATCAGGAAGGCCAGAGAAAAAGTGGGAGGGCATGACAAGAATATTTCCCTAATCAAACTTTAGCCAAGCTTCTCTGAGTTTTCTTTTCTACTAGTCCTTGATGATATACTTTGTTTTTAGCCTTGTCCACTTTTATCAAGAGCCCAGCTGAGTCAGTTTACAAACATCCCCCCACACCCTGGTATGTGACTACTCTTCATATTCTAACAAACTTATCACACAGACCCTTCCCAGCAACTGCTGTCCCTGGTGTCTTTCCACCCCCACCTGCCCTCCATAAGAATCCTTGAAAACAGATGTATACAGAATCACTTTATCACTGACCTTCCTCTTAGTAATTTCCATTCCACTGACACCCACACTGCTTCTTGGCTAGAATTTTCCACTTTCCCTGGTTGTGTTTAAAATTGAATCAAATCTCTGTCTCCTACTACAAAAGCCCTTGGTAATAGTTCCTGCATTCATCAGCTTTCCTTCTCTGTGACAAAAATACATGAGAACAGTAACTTTAAAAAGGAAAGGCTTGTTTTGGTTCATGGTTTCAGAGGTCTCAGAGGTCTCAGAGATTTCACGATTTCAGACATTTCAGCCCCACTGTGTCTGGGCCTGCAGGAGGCAGATTACCATGGCAGGGAGCGTGGTTGTAGAGCACAGCTGCTCATCTCATAGTGACCGAGAAGTAGAGGCTGGGAGGCACAGGGATATTCCGCAAGGACCTACCTGCTCCGACTAAAGCTTCAACCACATCCTAATCATGTTACCAAATGCAGACCAAGCCTTGAGTGGGTGGGTCTTTGGGGAACACTACAGATTTAAGCCACAACAGTCTCTGTGAATAGACTGCCTTATCGTCTTTGAGGTAGAGCAATTATTTTCTTCAACAATCTTGACAGAGAGACTACCAGGGACCCTGCATGAGGGCTCATCAGATGCTGTGGAGAAGGAACAAAATAAAGCAATTAGACTGGATAGTTAAGGAACCATTTTTAACCTAAAAACAGCAGCTCTTGGGTTTTGTTGTTGTTTGTTTCAAGAGAAACAGAAGTTTAAGAATGAGTTCAAGAGTTGAGGAGTAGGAGACAGGACAGACAGGTAGAAGGTAAGCATGTTGTCAACAAATTTGAGTAGCAGCAAAAGACACGATGGACTTAGGAGCACCACAGAGTCACAAGGTGGGTGAAAGCAAGAAAGACATTTGTCAGTGTATAAACTGAAGGCCAGCTTAGAAAACAGCACCGAAGTGGCCAGAGAATAAATGGTTTAGACCAGGGGCCACGAAATCTGTCATAACTGCTCAACTCTGCTACTGTAGCAGAAAGGAAACAAGGGGGTGGGGGGTACCCATGTGGCATGAGACTGTCCATACATAGTTTTAAAATTTGCTGATCTTTAAATGACCCCAGTTGCACAGAGAAGGAGATAATCCAGACCTTTAGGATGGATGACTTAAAGAAGAGAAAAAGAAAACAAATCCTCCAATATAAAAAGGAAGACTTGTTGCACTCTTAGTTAAAATATCAATTCAATTTTATTTTTATTTTGAAGAGTTACATTCTCTAAGTGAGCCCAGTTGTTTCTAAAAAGGTTCTCCCCCAAGACTCTAAGAAAATAAATATTTACTCAGTTGCACAAACATGATGTGTACATTTTACATTTTCAACCACAATTCATCTGGTAGCAACTCTTGAAAATTCTGAACTCGCACCAAGGGCAGCAACAAGAACCTCCCCTCAGATGCGTAAACATCATAAACACAAACTCATCACTACTTGTTCTGAAAGGAAAGTCTGATTTCAAAAAGAAGAAACACATTATCCTCTTTCAACCTTAGCTCCACATATTGTAGAAAAAGCTGATTGTGGAATCTTGGCTTATTTCCATAACTAAAGCAACGTGATTAAGTTCCTAGAGGCTTTAGATAATCACCTAAGCTTTTTTGATTCCCATAATCGGGTCAGAGCTTCAATCAATGAAGCTCCCCTAAACACTGTTGACTACATAAAGAATCCGAGCAGAATAGCATATAAAAACAAGAACTGTAGTTAAGCTGAGCAGAAATCTTAAGATCCTTTCCTTCGCTAGAGCTCAAACAGTATGACGGGAAACTGGCATGATGAACAGGTATATTTTGGGAGTAAAATGGAATTTTTATCTTATTTTATTCTCTGTGAATTGCAATGACCTTTCATTGAGACTGATGCACCCTCATCCTGTGGAAGATATCTGGGCATTAACAGTATTTCTGGTCCAGCCAAAATGTTCTATCTAGGTAGTTGTTTTGCCAATTTAAATATCACAAATAATTCTATTAATTCCTTCTTGAGACATACTTAGTAAGGTAAATTTCTTATTTCTCTGTGAAAAAGTAAAGAAAAAAGGTGAATACAGTTTGGTAATATGACTTGTCTCCCAGCCCCCCACCTGCTCACCATCAAGGTCTTGCTTAGGACAGAGGAATGTGGTAGATATTCAGTAGCAAGGATCAGAAATGCTGCAAGTTTTTACCTTCTGTGTTTGGATTTTGTTTTTCTTTCTTCTTCTTCTTTTTTAATGCTGTGATGCTTGCCAGGGGAGACATTGAAGACATTAACTCCTCTCTAAGACAGTTCTGCCTAACGGCTCTGGGGAAAAGCAGTAGGCAGCCTTTCCCTGCTGCAGAGGGAAGAAAAGTGAAAATGAAAGGAAATGTTCCAGGAAGCAAGGAGGTGAGAGGGGTAGGAGGAAGAGGCAAACAACAAATCCATCTGTTGGTAGAGTTTTGGATTGACAGATAGCATTTCTTTCTATGCTTTTCTCAAAATCCCACACATACACTTTCACCAAAAGAAAAGTAAATCCTCAGAAACAGAGGAAGAGCAGAAAGAAAAAAATCAAGGGGCACAATGATGAAAAAGGAAAAGGAATATTTTGGACCAATTTCTGTTGCTCAAACATTGTAGGAAGGAAAACAGACTTGAATTCCCACAAAACCTGGGCAAAGTCTTTTTTTTTTTTTTTAATAGTTTCACTGGCCCAGCACTCCATTTGGTTGGTTGAAAGGTTGAGTCACAGCCCTTCTGGGAATAGATTCTGTCCCAGAAAACCATGTTTAACAAATGTAATGGCAGATCTAGTAAATCAAGTGCTAGGAAAACCTTAACACTTACTCAAAGCTGTGTTTCCTTAGTGCTCAGGATCTGAACCTAGCTCCAAGCATCCATTTTATCATGAATTATTTCCCTGAAATTCTCTGCAGAAGCAGGAAATCTACAAACCCTTGAAACATTTTAAAAGTTCGTGTTCGAAAGGGATAAGATAGCGGAACTACAACTGAAAACTAAAACCTCCATCACCATCAAAATATCTTGTCCACACCCATGTGAACTCCATATGGCTTCTCTGGATGACACACCACAATTTTTGTAAACTTAATCACCTGAATTTCTAAACCATTTATATTGTTCTGCACTGCTTTTCTCAATACACAGCATAAGATTTACACAGTTCATCCTTTTAAAGAGTTGCTTCACTTGTACTTTGCAGGCTATACAAGCACATGACCGTGAAACAAAATGTCTCCATCCTCCTCCCACTCATTCTTGGAGAATCCTCCAAGTTCTCCAGAAAATTGTCTAAGCAGCACAGTATCTTTTACATGTAAACCGAGATTTAATTAATTCTCTTGGCCACTTCCTGCTTTGGTTCTCTGTTGTTTATGTTTTTTTTGTAAACAACATCAGAAGGATAGTACCTGGTGTTTCATAACCACGGAACAGCTCACACCAGACATAAACACAGCTCTAAAGTTACCTCGGCTAGCACTGAAAATGTTGCCAATGTCCACAGAGCCTGACACCTAACACAATGCTGCTCCACTGTCTCTGCCACTGTTATAACTCTCACTACTGTCCCCACACTACAGATGTTTATGTTACCTGCCACGACTTTGCAACTGTTGAAGCCAAGATTGCTGTCAATGATAGAATTATCATCACAGTCACTCCTCTGACATCCAATATTGCCTTCATCATGATTCCAGTAATAGGACCAATGAGAAGTTTTCTTGTAGCCTTGTAACTAAAACGTTTCACAGTATCTCAGTTTAATAGAAGCAACACGAACTTCTTCAAGAGTAGACTGATAACTGGAAGTCATAACTCCCAAGTCTCTCTAGCAAAAATTGTCAGCAACATCCTTGAGATCACTTTCTTGCATGTGTACATCAAAGCATTGTTAGGGTTGTTAAGTAAATACCAAATGATAAACCATAATTTAACTGCTTTATTTCTATCTATAGGGCTCCTATTCACACCACACTCATCTGCAGTCTGGGCTTTGTAGAAATTTAATTGGTCTTCCTACCTCTCTGCTTTTCTGAAGTCTATTTTCTACATGTCAGCTAAAGAACATCATGTATAGGACTCAGGCCACATCTCCCCCATTCTTAGGAGCATCCACTCTCTTCCCATCTCACTCTGGCTTACAACGTCCTACCTGGCATGTTCTTGTTAATTTCTCTAACCTCATTTCACATCCCTCGTGACTTCACTCCTTTGGCCTTTTCTCAAATCCACCTAAAATTTCTCTGCTCACCCGTGGCTACTATAGATGGGGGTTCCTGGGAGGCATGGGAAGGGCCCTTCTGCTTTCATCGGGTTCCCATGCCCCACTACTGTTCCTTCTATTTTATCCTAGCTACATCCTTTGACCTTTCCTTTGTTTAAAAAAAAAAAGATAAAAGATGAGGGAGGAAAATCTTCCAAGATTGAAACCAATGTCAGTGGACTTGGTTTTCCTTAACCCTAACAGATCCTTTCTCCTCTAAAAGATATATTTTATGGATTTTTCAAGACCACAACTACCCAACTTCTGGAAATAGTTCTGCTGAACTTTCCTGACAAAAGTATTCATTCCCCTCCCAGACATTAAGACCCACTCCTTCAGTCCCTGGTGTTAGACTTAGGCCTCCACTCAGATATCTTCTACCGGATGTCCTAATTCCAGAGATCTCTGCACCCATCCATAGGTAGGGTGGCCTTTCGGTGGCTATGGTGAGTCTCCAGTAGTTGATGTGTAATAACTTTGAAAGACCTATGAAAGTAACATTTCTAGCATTTCACTTTGAGGTGTAAGGCGTCTTGAGACATCTTATCATGGTCTCCACCAAAGTCATTTTTATATACTTGTGCATTCTTATCAAAATATACAGGTTCTATTACTCTCAGCCTTAAGCATTTTTTACATGGGCTTTGTATGTATGGTATGAATGATATGAAGACTGCTTCACACCATCAGTTCAGTCATAAAGAAAACAGAATACACAGAATAAATCTGTATAAAGCCTTATGTATGTGGTACAGAAGAGGTAGTCAAGCCATATAAATAGCTACGTACATGACAAGCATAAGTTAAAGAGGCTGCAGAAAAGAGTGTTGATTGGTTTATTTGGCAAAAGAATTTAAGTCCATGAGTGCATGAAGAAGAGTATAAAGAGCACATCTTATTCTGAGGCCTGACATCTCACGCCTGACCCGAAGTGTACTTCCCTTACGGCAACTTCATTGTTCTTGATATAGCCTCGTCAGTCCTATCATGAGGATAGAGTTGGATGTGACTGTCCCTGGGTGTGTATATAAGTTATCTGGCTATTAGTGCTTGGTTTTCTATTACCTTTCTCTATATCAGTCTTTGAGACCACCCTTAAAAGGGGATACACAAGTTCCTATCCTGTCTGCTATTGTTTAGAAGCCATGTTGTTTTGATTGTTGACACTACTATCTAACTTATGTATATTTGGTTCATCTCAAAAAGGTAGCTGTGGCAAAAAAAGTGTAACTTTTATAAATACTTCAAAGGCCTTGTTTTATTATTTGGAGCACAAAGTTGACATTCGATAATAGATAAAAGTGAATAAGAGCTGTTACAGACACCCAACCCATCATTTTCATAGATCATGATGTATTAGTTTTCTGTCACTGATAAAACATGTGAGACAATCAGCTTATAATAAGTAAATGTCCTTTTGGCTCATGAGTTTCAGGAATTTTAGTCCATGGTTACTTAGTACCTTTGCCTAGGGGCCTATGAAGAAGAACTGCTTCACTGTGTGATAGAGTGAAGCCGATCAGCTCATGGGGGTCAGAAATCAAGGAGAAGATCAGCAAGGAGCACAGGTCCTAGTATGTGCTTCAAGAACGTGTTGCCGATGACCTAAAGACCCCCCACTAGGCCCTTCTTCCCACAGGCATGAGTCTCCATGTCCTGCACTGGAAAAAAAAAAAAAAGAAAAGAAATTGGCTTGGACTCCTTGAAAAAATACAGCACACACACACACACACACACACACACACACACACACACACACGCACACACACGTACGCACACGCACACGCTCACATAAACATAATATATATACCTAAAGTATGTAAATAACAAAACCACATTTTTGATATTTTAGCTAATTATATTTGTTACTGTTTTGTTGCTGGAAGAGAATACCTGACATCCCTAACTTTAGGGAGGAAAGAATTATTTCAACTCACAGTTTCAGAAGATTGTAGTCCACTCACAGGCAGGTGGTAGGAATGGCAGAATGGGGCCAAAACTTGTTCTGGAGACAGAGGTCCTCTCAGCATGGCAAAACACAGTAAAGTCTAAAATGAAGACCGAAGCGACCCTTCCAGGTCAGGCCCTAAGCATCCACCCATGCAGCCAGGCCCCATCTCCTGACAGCACTCAGTTTCAATAGGTGCGGGAGGCTTTTCTAGGACTCTCTAGATTCAAACCATAACACTTACTTAGTTATATTATGACATAACACAATAAGCCCAAGTTTAATAGCGATACAAAATTTACATGTCTTCCTCTTATCAACAAATGCCTATTTCCAGAGGCACACATGTGTAGGTAGATTGAAACACTCTTATCTATTACTGTGCCTTTTACTTGCCAGTTTACTTGTGAGTACTGTGTGGATCGCATGTCTTTACAGTGTGTGCGAGCCGCAGGAGGCAGGGTTAATGTCGCCCTGTGCCTGCCCTGCATGGCATTCTGCTTATCCTGTCACTCATGCTCAAGAGATGGAAACAGGGACATAAAAAATATCATAAAAATCACATACTAATGTTAAAAGTTTTCAATCCTGCGGGGCAGCCTTACTAAGTGTTCACAATAGGCAGGTGGCCTGTGGCCTACAAACTGGACATGTCTGGCCTAAAGGTTTCACTCCCTTTTAGTAGTGCCACAAGCTTGACTCCAAGTCTTTAACAAGAGTCCTTTGGAGAACACTTACCCAACCTATGGCATCCTGCTTGCCCTGGGTGCCATTTGTAACAATGCAGCAATAGTACCCAGACCTCTCAACCTGAAGAGAGACTCTCCAAATCCCAAATATTCACCTCCGCAGGCACTCAGAGTCTCCCAGTAAAAGTCGCTTTTTAATCCCCCAATATTTCTGACGATGGCCAGGGGAGCATCAGGAATTTAAAGCCAGAGTTAATGCCAGATGAGAGGCACACGGGTATTATCCTCCCTGATTTATAATGCCATGTAGCACAGTAAATGAGACCATTCCTTCTCCTTGAGCCAGCCAGTTGAAAACTCCTAATTCTTTAATTCTCATGACACATCTTTCTGGGATGAGACAAGTAAAAGGAAAAAAATAGAAAGGGAAGAAAAAGGACCTGGCCATGCCCTTGAAGTAAATCCTATGTGCTCTCCTCCCCCGAGCCTGCCTGGATTCCCCATTAGGGCAAAACAGCCGAATTTCACATACAGTACAAATCCTCACATACAGAAGCTACCGTATTTTCTTTCACAGTTTAGAATCCAATCGCAAAGACACCATCTAGACACAAGAAAGAGAAATCTGGAAGAACTGGTATCTGGTATTTCTTTTTTAATGGTAGAATTTCAGTTCCTACACAGTTCTTTATTGCAGGTGTAATGGCTTCTGTACTAACTAAATGGCCTTGAACTTTGGTTTCCTCAAATGTAGAATAAGGTAATTATGATTAATTTAAAATTTGAATTATTCAAGACGTGATGACTTAAGGTTAGATTTTGAAATGCATCTGAATTTGAAAAGCCAGATATTTTTCCTTTCTTGTCAAAAGGGCCTTTTTTCCCCTTAAATCTGCTTTTAGGCAGGGTTTAATTTATTCTTTGAATTCAAAGCCTTACATCAACAAATGGCGTTTAGAAGAGTGACACAAAGGAGGTTCTATAACCTCACTTGCTACTTCCTAGAGTTGTTCCAGAGATGAGCCACAGCCTTTCTGTAGACACCTATATATCAGACCTGAGACGATAGATGGATCTGGTTACGAGGCTGGCTCCATCTCACATCTAAAGAAAATGCCCCGGTGAATAGCAGCGTACTTAGCACTTTTTGCTTCCGGCAAAAAAAGACAAGCTTATTGATATGATTATTGCTATATAAAGCTATAATCTCATCCCTTGTGGGTAAAATAAAAGACCTTTGTTATTTGAGTCTCATAACTTTTTAGAATAAGATAAGAAGAAAAATAAAAATCAATGCTTGAGACCAATTTGCTGAAAAACTTCTCACGGTCTTGGAGAAACAGCCCCCGAGGCCAGCCCCTTCACCTGGTATGTGCGGAGCCTCACTGCAAATTACTGTGCCTGTCCGTGCACCAGAACCTGGCTGCCAGGCATATCCCATGCTGCAGGCTGAGGAGCTCCACAAGGATCAGCTCCGAGCATATGCATTGGGAAACAGTTCCTGGAGGATAGTTAAGCTTTTACCATGTTGTTAATAAGCAGTTTTTCATATGGAGACACTGGACAGCACAGAGCAATGACTGCCAGCCTACTAAATACCAAACTGTAAACTCACATGCACAAGTTCAACGTTTGCCTCAATTGACACAAAGCCAGAGGAGGGCCAGGCAACAGCTATAAATTCAAATGAGCTTTAAAGCTTTCCTCATCGATCACTGCATAAAAAGACACAGAACAATTGTATAATCACCTCACACACAGGTAACGAAATATATCGCCCTTTCCAAATTCACTGATGTAAAATCCAGAGCTTTTTCTCTCCAACTATGGTTGAAAACAGCGTTATATTGCCTTCTTGCAAATTTATTACTCAACAAATAAATGACAGTGCTGAAATCAGTTCCTTGGGTGGAACAAAAATCTATATACTAGGCAATCTGCTTGTGCTAAAATAACTACTCCAAGTGAAGCTGAATCAAAGCCTTGGTTGCACTTCTATCTCTTACCTGTATATTAATTTTTTCTTGGAAGGTCAAAAAGAATAGAGTTTCTCCTAAATTAAATGTCACCTTTGGTTGTATTAAAATGTATGAATGTGATCCACGATATGGCATAAATTGGAACAATGACACACAGAATCTTTGTGAATGCACAAGACGTTAATGAACACCTGAAACGTCACAGGAATTCCACATTTCGCTGTTGCAGTAAGAAACAAATATAGGGATCCTACCTAAATGCAAAGTAAGTAGATACCAGATACCAATAATATTTTCCCAAGTATTAAGAGTAATAACTTGAGCCAATATAAAGTTGAAATCATGTTTCAAACTCTGCATTTTTTTACCCTTGGCTAAGCAGTCCACAAACACAGCTTCTAGAGTCACAAAAACATTCTTATTTCTTTTTGTCATTGAAGTAATTTAAAAAGAGAAGGGGAAATGCGTACAGCTTCTCATACAACTGTCAAAAGGAATATTGGCACGCTTGGGAATGTTATGAGATTTCAGAAAAGCTTTCTTTTCTTTCAGATTCTCCATTGTTTCAATGAGCATGGGTTTCTCAGCATTTACAATTCCACCTTGACTGTATTATTTATTTTTGTCTAATAGAATGAAAGGAAGGGCATTCGGATCCTTCTATCTTGGCACATTTTAAATAAATAGAAAATTTATTTGATTTCTAAAATATATGACCATTTGCTCAAGAACTCAGATTATTTGCATAAAAGTCATAAAAGCTGAAACTTTTAATGATCTGATATTTCCACAATAGACTAAAGCTTCAAAGGCTATCCTTCTTCTGCCCCTTGAAAGGCATCTAAGATAGATCCAGTCTGATGTTTATAGACATCTGATAGGCATTCTACAGACTTTCCCATAAGCAGAAGCACAGTTTGTGACTAGACAATGGGGCTCGAGTTTGAGGTTAAGCCTCCGTTGCAGAGCTGATGAGAACCAATACACTGGATGAAATGAACCTGCATCCTCAAAGTGCAGTCCCAGAACAGGTGACTTCAGCACCTCCTGGAAATACATTAGAAATGCAGAATTTGTCCTTTATTTCAGATCTACTAAATCAGAATATGCAAATTAATCTAGAGAGGGGGTGCAAGAAAATACCAGAATTAGAACCATGATTGTTATTACCAAAATATTATCATAATGCCATGAATTAACTCAGAATTCCTCCCCTTTTCCCACTTTATACCTGAGAAAATTAAGTTTCCAAAAGGTGAACTGTGTTCGAATTCTATCTAAAGCTCAATGAACTACGTTGCACCAAAAGAAGGAAATAAAAGTAGTCCTTACTGTCACTTTACGCATCTCCTGTGTGTCTGTCTCCCAGTTCAGGAAAATAAGTCCTTTATCAAGTGTCCACAAACTCGGCAACAGTGGATCCCTGTAATGTCATTAAGAAAAGCACCGTTGAGTTTCAGGTTCAGAATTTTATATCCTACGAGAATCAAATGAGATGCTAAAAGTTGTTTGAAATCACGTGCATATGCGTGTGTAAGGGGTCTCATTTGCCATAGTGTGACCAGCATGTTCACTCGGTCTAGCCAAGGGTCTGTTTTTCCCTGTGTCTGACACAGCACAACAGTAGGCTCTCAGGAAATCCCCAATGAATGATTATGATAACGATTACAATTGTTAAGCCAGAAGGCTGAACCCAGAGACTTCGACCAAAGAGATTTGTTTTTATGTTTGCTATGAATTTTTCCCAAACCCAAGATGTTAATTCCCGGCTGGGAAAATATCAAAGGACTTTGTTATTTTTTTCACATCAAAACTAATGGTAATAAGCACGTGAAAACTGCAAGCTCACCAAAAAAAATCGAATTAAAAAAACTGGCAGCCAAATTTGACCATATTTGGGGAATAACATACAATTAAAATTCTCCCACAAGAAGAAATTAGATACAGCTGGTATGTTGTTGAAAAAATGGCTACCATACCTTCTCCAATTAAATATGAAGTATTAGTCATTTAACAAGCCAAAAATGCCGCCTACTTTACACTAACATTAATATACTAAATGGTATAAATATGTTTTGGATATGTTAAAATAGTTTAGCTTGATTCCCTTAACCTTTAAAGAAAGTTAATATTTTACCTCCCCAAATTAAAATAAATAAATATATTTCTAATATTTGAATGTATTACCTCTATTGACTACTATTTGTATGCTTCGCATTCTCTGTTCCACAACCCTAAAAGGCACAGGCAAATTATAAGGAGACAAACTGATACTTTGGAACGCGAGGAAATTATTTCTATTGCTCTTAGTTCCTTAATACATAAAATTCTGATACTGATACTCTAGGTAACCACCAAGAGTCACTTTTGTGTCATAGCCAAAGAAAGATATTCAATTAAGTTTAATATATATTAGTAAGTTGTTCGAATGGATGTCATTTTTTTATTTCTAAACAAGATTCTCAGTTTGAACAATTAATAAAAAAATCCAATGAATTCTAAAGCCTATGAATATCATTAAGCTTTTACAAAAAAATAGCAGAAGTAGCACAAAAAGAAGAAAAAGTAAAATGGTTCAATTATTTTGCAAAAATTTTACTGTACAACATTAGTAAGAATTTTAACTAAATTATTTAAATCTCTTATTAATTTAATAAAATGAATGTTTGTATTCCTTCTCTATTTCATGGAACAGTTTGAGAAGAATTGGAGTTAGTTTTTTCCTGAAATATTGAAAAAAAATCTACTATGAATCCATCTGGTCCTGGGCTTTTATTTGTAGGTAGAACTTTTATTACTGCTTCCATTTCTTTGTGTGTAATGGGATTGTTCAAGATTTTTATGTCTTCATTCCATTTTGGTATTTTGTATGTGTCTAGGAAGTCATCTAATTCTTTCCAATTCTCTAACTTGTTAGTATATAGGTGTTCAAAATAATTTCTCATAATATTCTAAATTTCTGCAGTCTGTTGTAATTTCACCCATTTCACTTCTAAGTGTGTCAATATGTGCTTTTTCTTTCCTTCTTTTGGTGAGCTGATCTAGAACTTATCAATATTGTTTATTCTTTCAAAGAACCAGATCTCTGACTAGCGAATCTTTTTTATTGTCTTTTGCACTTCAATTTTATTCATTTCAGACCTGATCTTTGTATTTTATTTTCTTCTGCTGCTTTTTGGATTAAACTGCTCTTGCTTCTCTAGCTCCTTGAGGTGCATCGCTAACTTGTTTATTTGTGACTGTTCTGTTCCTGTGATGTGTGCATTTATGGCTATGGATTTCCTTCAAAGTCCTGCTGTAATTGTGTCCCACAGATTCTGATATAATGTACTTCCTTCATCATTTAACTCTATGAAGTTCTTAATCTCTTCTCTGATTTCTACTGTGATCCATTGTTTAGTTGGTAGTAAGTTTTTTAGTCTCCATACTTTTATATATTTTCTTCTGTTTCTTTTGTTATTACATTCCAGTTTTATTTCAGTATGATCTGAAAATATACAACACCTTTCTATAATAAAAACTCTAAGAAAAATAGCTATAAAGGGGCCTTATCTCAAACTCAAAGAAGCCATATATGTCAAACCTACCACATATATCATAGTAAATGGAAAAAAATTGAAAGCATTTCCTCTCAAATCGGGAACATTACAAGGCTGTCATTTCTCACCACTCTTATTCAACATATTCCGTGAAACACTTGCCATAGCAATCAAGCAAGAAAATGAAATAAAGGGAATTTGCATCAGAAAGGTGAATGTCCAGCAATCCTTATTTGCAGATGATATGATTATCTACACAGAAGACCCCAAAACTCCACTATGAAACTCTTGGATACTAAACAAATTCAGCCAAATTGCACACTACAAAATCAATAACAAAAAATCAACAGCTTTTCTCTACACCAACAATGAACTCACTGAGAAAGAGCTCAGAAGAATAAGCCCATTCTCAATAGCCAGGCAAAGAATTAAATACTTAGGAGCATACGTAACCAAGGAAGTGAAGGACCTATATAAAGAAAACTACATTCCACTGAAGAAAGAAGTTCTAGATGACATCAGAAAATGGAAAGGCATGTCCTATTCTTTGATAGACAGAATCAATATAGTTGAAATAACTATACTGATGTACAGACTCAATGCAATTCCTATCAAATTTTTTTTCACAGAACTTGAAGAAATAATCCTTAAATTTATAAAATTTATATGGAACCAAAGGAGACCTAGAATAGCCACAGCAAACTTAATATAAGACTAAGGCAGGAGGTATCACAATTCCAGACATCAAGTTATACTATAAAGCATTAGTTGTAAAAACTATATGGTACTGACACAAAAACAGACAAGTAGACCAGTTGAGTGGAATTGAGTATGCAAAGACAAATTCATATACCCTCAGCTACCTAATCTTTGATAAAGGATCCAAAAGCATACACTGAAAAAAGGACAGCCTCATCAACAAATGGTGCTGGGAAAATTGAAAATCCACACTCAGAAGAATGAATAAAGACCCACACCTGTCACCATGAACCAAAATCACATCAAAGTGGATCAAGGACACAGATATTAAAACTGAAACACAGAACCTTTTGGAAGACAAATTAGGCAAATATCTAAGAGACATAAGTGTAGGCAAAGACTTTCTTAATAAGACACAAAAAGCAAAAGAAATAGCCCCCAGAATTAACAAATGGGATTATCTCTAATTAAATATTTTTGCACTGAAAAAAAATATCAACAGTGTAAAAAGAGAATCCACAGAATGGGAAAAATATTCACCATCAATGCCTCAGACAGGAGGATCATAACAAGAATATACAGAGAACTGAATAAAGGTAGACAAAAGACCTTTTTGGAAAATGGGCAAAAGAGAGGTCTTTATAGGTAAATGGAGGCATCATGCTTAGTGAAGCGAGTCAGAAGCAGAAGGTGAAATATCAAATGGTTTCTCTGATATGAGAAACCCAGATCACAATTATTTCATAGAACTTAATGTGGGGAATAATCAAAACTGGAAGGGAGATTGGGGAGTGTCGAAAAGAAAGAAGGGAAAAATTTGTAGCTTTGCCACGATATGTATGCACACAAAATACTCAAGATCAGTGTAAACTTTATGATTTGCACTTATACATGTCAATAAAGTGGGGGAAATAGGATAGCAATACGTGCATTCTCAGGACTCTACAAGTGTGTGGCAGGAGGATCACAAGTTGAAGACCAGCCTTCGTAATTTGGCAACCTGGAGAAAAATTGTCTCAAATCCAAAAATAGAAACAGGCTGAGGATTTAGCTCAATATGAAGGATATGAGCTTGATTTCTAGTACAAAAAAAAAATGGTATCAGCAGGCCTGTCTAGTTCCCAATTGTAAATAATACTCTAAAAATGAAGCCAAAACTGTAGCTTAGGTGGTGTACAAGATCTATTAGAAAAGTAAATAGCTGATTTATTTCAGCCTGAACGAGCAATTATCACCTAAAATAATTTGGGGTGGGGGGAATGATTAAGCATTTGCATGTATAGTATTAATCTGATACTCAGCTAACAATATACAGCAGCAAGGTAAATCCTTAAGTGTCATACAAAGTTTTTATGAGTATTTGTTTTAATAAGTTATTACTACCACAAACTAAAAGTTTTGAAAATCTAATGCTGGTAATGGTAGGTAAAATGAATCAACTCTACAGGTTGACAGCAGCTAAAGAACCTTGGAAAACTATATAGACATTGCCAATCTGTTTTCTGGCATTGAAGATGTTTAAAAGATCATAAATCCCACCCAGGGAAGTAGGGAGACCCAGAAAGAGGGACCCACCTTTGGCGCCCACTTTTCCAAAGGCATTGATGATTGTGGGAGGAGGACTGAGAGACTGAGAGGTGAGGCACTTATTCTCATGGGGTGAGAGAGGCAATGACTCAAGTCCCGGCTTCCGCCAGTGAGACGACCCAGGGGATCCCACCTCTCTGGATCATGACTCCAAATGGTAAGACCTAGGAATAGAGGTATGCCAAGAAGGAAACATGAATCTCAGAAGACCTGCAGCCCAAATTTTAATCTTAGGAGATTCTGAAATCAGACGACAGAAATATTTGAAAGCAATTGCTCAAGCTTCTAGAGTGCTAGATATCTAGACAGAAATAAATGCAAGTCCTCTAAACAGGAGGATGGCATCACTTTAAGCACTAGATTTTTTTCATATAACATTACAAAGTTATAAATGCCAAGCTCATAAGAAAGATTATCTTGTACATGTATCGACAAGAACTTGTGTTTGATGGCAGACAGAAAATCCTCTGCAAACTTTAAAGTAAGTGTTTTTACTTTACACAAACATAAATCTGAGGATTGCAGAACAGAATCAGAAACTATAAAACCTAACCAAATGGAAATTTTAAACAAGACTTAATATAATAAAAAGCCAAAATTAAAGCTCACTGGATCAAATTCATGTGCCATAGATTAGACACAGTTGAGAAGATTATTAGTCAACTGAAATACTCACCAAGCACACACAAAATAAAAGTACCAAGAAATAAGATACAATGAGAAGATAATAAACAATTAAAGGACTTACTATCCATTCAACTGAAACTCAAGGGAAGAAATACCACAAAAAACTAAAGCGAGCAATATTTGAAAAGATAGAATCTGAATTTTTCACTCCTGGTGAAAACTTAAGACATAAAATTAAGCTGAAATGAATTTAAAAATAAAATTACTATGATACCTCCAAACATTTGGAAATTGAGAAAAATATTTGTAGTAACAAATAATCTATGTCAAATGTAGAATCATAATAAAGTTAAGAAATTCTTAAAATAATGATAATAAAAATGACAAAAAAAACACCTACTGAAGTTAAACCAACAGTTACAAAATAATTTATGTAAAATGCTTAACATTCCATGTAAATGGGGAGGTTTATATTTTAAGATAAAATAGAAGTTAGTAGAAAGAAGAAAACACAAATGATTAAAAAATTAAAAAGTGACTAAAATTGATAAACCCTTAATGAAACTTATGAGAAGAGAATTTGCAAATTAACATTAATAAAACTTTAAACATAGTATCACCATAATTTCTAATGCACATAATAACTAGACATCTTGAAATATGCATGCTAATATATTCTATATTTTAAAATAGATCAGTAGGCAGACTTTTTTAATTTAACTTGTTATAAAATTAATATAGAAAATCTATGACTTCAAAACAAATTGCATCTTCAAGCAAACAAAAAAATTTGCATCTTCAACCAACAAAGAAAAATCACAACCCTGATGACATCATAAGAGAATTCAACTATAGATTTAGACAAAATAATGCTAATATTATACAAACACATTTAGATTATGAGAAAAAGAAGAACCTCTACCAAACTCAATTTTGGAGGCAAATGCCCCTGCTAAATTTCACGAAGAAAGTAGTGTAATGCAATAGATCCTAAACAAAATACAATTACCCCCTCATTATGTAGGATCCCTCCGACCCTTAAGTCCATGGTCAAGTCCTTCAAACCACATGACATACCATTTGCATATAATGAATAAATATCCTGTTACATACTTTAAGTCACCTCTAGATTATTTCTCACACCTAGCACAATGTAAATGTTACACAAATAGTCTTGTATTTTTAGGAAGTAATGATAAAAAATAGTCTGCATATGTTTGTTTTAAAAGTAAAAAAATGTTTTCAAACATTTCTGAGCCCCAGCTATTTGAGTTCAGACACATAACTTGTGGTTATTGAGAACTGATTGTGCAAAACAAGTGTAGCAAGTTATAAAATTTGAATACATTGCAGGAATGTAGTTTTGACATTCCAGAAGTCAGAAGTGACAAAGATAACATGACCATATTAAAGATTGCCAAATTGCTTTAGACAATATTCAGTATCTATTTATAAAACCCAGACACACTAAAAAGAGATGTCTTTATATATTATAAAAGGCATTTTTAAAAATTATACTTAATATAAAATTTTTACTTGGAGATTAATGAAGAAATAAGGTTGCATTCTATCAACAATCATTTTCACATCATGTTAGAATTTCTAATCAGTACCATATGGTAAGAAAAAAGTACTAATTATGAAACTGTCATTATTTATAGACAGTTTAAATATCTGCAGACAAATTATCAAAATGGATACATGAGTCTATCAAATAAATTGTATTTTTATTTCAATATTAACAGAAATAATCTATGAAGATAATTTTTGAATACCACCATAAAAACATTAAGAGCCTAGGTAACAACTACAGCAACCGATGTGCAAGACATCTCCACTAAAAAGCTCAAAATATTTCAGAAGAAATTAAAGAAAATCTAAACAAGAAAGGCTAATCGACCATCAAGTTTTTGGATTAAAAGATGACTGTTTTTTCCTACTGAACCACAGACTAATGTAATCTCTATGAAAACATCAGCCTATTTCTTGTTTATTAATATATGTTGATCTTGGCGAGTTAAATTTAAATTTTAAATGTCAATGTTAGGTAATGGAGGGATGGATATGATGAAGAATGTGTATTTGTAATAAAAGGAAAAAATATATAAATGTTAGGATGTGAGGGAAATTAAAACATTCCTGAAGAAAAAGAATACACAGAAAGCTTGCTACACTGAATATTAAGATATATCATAAGTTTCAGTTAATTTATACAATGGCATAAGTCAATGTAGGCATTTATTACTATCGATATGAAAAAGGAGTCAATGGCACACACTTTTGTGTTTATAGCTGACACATAACATAGTAGTGTTACATGGGGCTAGACGACCATTATTACACACTTGTTGCAAAAACTAAATATTGTTACATTAAAATGTAAATATAATATAAAAGATATATTCATGATCTCAAGATAGAGGAAGACACAAAAAAGCACTAACCATAAAGAAAAATGTTTAATAAATTCAAACCTCTGTCAAAAGTGCATTAAAAGGCATATTATTCATTTGTTACAACAAATTAAACAATACAGATTTATAACTATAAAAATGAAAAGACTCATAAATCAGTAAAAATGAAATAGGAGAAAATGGGCTTTAGGAAACAGAAGGGCTGTAGGCTTTTGAAACACTGCTCAACTTCAAATAAGAAAAAAGTAGGAAATGAAACATCAAGGAGATCACTATACATCTATTAAAATGGCTAAAATTCAAATACTCACCATGCTACATATGTCCACACGTTTGGACTAAGGGGCTTAGATGCATTAGGACACTGCCTGTGAAATGCAAATTGGATAACTCGTATTCCTGGATTTTGGAGAGGGGCTGGCTGTGTTTATTTTGTTTTGTTTCAGGTGGTGCTTTGGTTGCTTGGTTTTGATTTTCTTTATTTCATTTAGTTGTCAGCTACACAACAGATTAACTGAAAATTATCATCTTCAAACCACACACAGTCATCGTCCATAGCTTCTATGGGGCCCAGCAACTCTGCTCATGAGCATATAACTGTTACAAGTGCTGCACAGAAACACACACAAGAATATCTGTGCTTCAAAATAGGTATAATAGTCCAAAGGACTATTTCCAAGTCAAATAGAAGAAAGAAGTGAGTTACCATGTTTACACAATTGCATGCAGCAATGAAAATGAACAAAACAACACGAGAAATCTCACAAACTATTCATACTAAGAGAAAGCACAAAAGACTATGTACTATGTAATTCCATTTATGAAATTAATAAAAGAAAAAACAATACTATATAAGTATGCAAATTTGGATGCTAAAATGTTAATATCAAGAAAGGGATTAGTATAAAAGTCAAGGAGCTGCTCCTATGGTCAGGGAAAGGGCTGTAGGTCTGAGGAGGCCCTTGGCTATCATCTACATACTTTACTTATTTAATTTGCCATATTTGGTGGTCACTCAAGTGTTTTCCTTGTTACAGAGCATTGAGCTACGTATACACCCACACTGTGTGCACTTTCATCCACATGTGTATATTCCATAAGTTTTAAAAAGCCTGACAGCACCGTTGTAGAGAGAAAGGGATTTCCGATTCCTGGAACAGGAAAACAAGCACCCAGAGAGCAATGCTCTTCTATTTCCCCACCACAGTTTTGTTAGACCTTGAACTATCCATAGACTAATACCACTGAATAAGTGAATGAGGCAAAGAATGAATCGATTCCCTTTCTCTGTTCTACCCTGAGCAACAATTTCCTAGGCTGGCCCCATCTTGAGTAAGTTCCTACTGTGCACATTTTATCTGCATTCCTAAAATGATATCAGCATCTCCTCTACAAACTTTATTAAACTGTGAGGGATTCAAGTGAAACATTTAGATCGTATTATGACAGGGTCTTGGGTTTTTTTTGTTTGTTTGTTTTTAGTGAACAAAATACATATTATAGATGGATTCACAAAGCAACATCGAAATTAGTAAAAATGACTGAAGAGTCAAGAAAATCTTCCTTGTTTAATATTATATTTTAAAATTAAACGATATTTTACAATGGATTAAGTACCTTCCCGCCTTATGAGAAGAGCATGCAGAATATGTTTATTTTATTATTTGTTTAATGATGAAGAAGAGCAAAGCACTTTGGTTGTTCCATTCATTTTCTATTAACTTCAAAGCAAATTCAACGGACATTTAGCACACAGTACTGTTCTGAGGGGTCAGAAGTCTAGGGTGGTGTGACTGGTTCTCGTTGTATGACTCCCAGGGTGAAATCAAAGTGTAAGGTAGGCTGCATACACGCCTGAACACTTCAGGGAAAATCTACCCTTAAACTACTCCTTGTAGGGAAACCTCAATCTCTGATTTTTTGAGGGCTGAGGTCCCTGTTTCTTTGCTATCTGTCTTTGGGAGCTCCTTTCAGTTCCAAGAAAGGCCCACATTCCTTGACGTGTGGAACCCTCCATCTTCAAGTCAGCAATGGGCATCAGATCTTTCTCATGCTTTTAATTCTTGATGTCCTCTTCTGCCCGTTGCCAAAGACAATCTCTGCTTTTAAATGGTCTGAAAACTACAAAAACCTCTTTAAGATCAATTGTGTTATAAGGCACGATTTAAACCTGAATTCAAACTCATCACTACCCCCAAGGATTACGGAGCATGAACACGCAGACGATGCAGGGGCTGTCTCAGGATTCCGTTTACTGTCGATGTTCTTCTCAGTGGTCAGAGTACATTAACCAAAGCAGCCTTGAAAGACCGTGAGTAAGGATTCTCTAGAACTATTAATCAACACAAATTTAGAGAACAAACTGTTAATACCAACTTAGGTTCCTGTGTTTTTGATAGCTCTACTGCGGTTGTTTTCATTTATAGTCATGTAGACAATTTGATGGCTTGCAAACAACTTATTTTGCATTGAAATAATAAAAGAGAGAAAAAAGGAAATAGAGCAATCCAATGAGTGTGATTGTGTTCATTTGCAATCTTGAAACCAATAAGAAAATATAGTCCCAGGTGGAAAGAAATTCCCCATCGTAGTGTCTGTTCTAGTATTATGTATACGTATGTGTCCACGGAGATACACATAATGGTTAGAAAACTTTGAAAGTCATTACTTTAAGTTACAGAGAATGACATCATTAATGTGCAATCCCCAAAGCTTTTCCTATAAACATTACCCTTAGGGTCAAGTCTAACATTCCTTTGTACTGTGTTAAAAAGCATACTCAAATATTCTAAAATTCTGTGGTTTTGCAACATTTCACCAAAAATTAAAATAAATTACTTTTTGTTACAAAACTTGTATCTTCAATCTTCTGAGGGAAGAGAGGGATTTGGCATCTGCCAAGACATCTTTCAAGACCTGCTCCCGACCAGCTCTATTTAACTATGCTGAATTTAAGTAGTTTTTAAATTAGCAAGCATTTATATTACTTCAATCAGTGTCATGTTTCTATATCATTTCTACATTGTCTGAAGGACACTCATTATTAGTAATAGGTCCTTAGGAGACAATCGGTCCCACTGGACTCATCTGCCCATAGGAATCTGAGTGGCAGCTTAGTTCCCCACACATATTCAAGGTGATTTGCCTGGCAGCTCCCGAGAGCTTCACTACACACCATCGTGACACTTAGCCCTGGAAATTGAAAGGTGAATAAAACTAGCTCGTGCGCTCAACACAACCCCAATCTAGAAATGGACTGCTAATGTTGTGTTCAATTTCAGTTTCTTAATGTGCAAATAATGAGCTTTCCTCTCAAATGTACTTGTATCTCATTAAATACGCTGGTCTCTGTTTTATTCTCCTACAGGATAAATGTGGGTGTTAAGCAAATGAACAAGCTGTTTTCACTTACCACATTCCAATTCAGGTTGCCGGCAGTCCTGTAGTATAGGGTGCATGCTCCATATCATAAGAAGTTTTGTAAAAAGTACTGAGTAGAAATCCTCTTGGAAGATTTTAGTAAGATGATGATAATTTCATACTCATTGTATGTGCCCATTTTCTGCTTTAAGATTAGAACAACGAGCAACTGACAGTCCTTCCATATCCAGAGGCAACGGAGCCTCTGTTAGAATTGATTCAATCAAAATTAAAAACACGACAATAACGTACTACAAACAACAAAATTCACTGACAATGAGCCACTGCCACAATGACAATTATAAACACAGATATGTCTAATCTGAATTTATTCTCCTCTCTGAACCAGGACTGCAAGTTGGTATTTTGCTGCTTGATAAGCTAAAGAAAAACAAAGACTGCTAGGAAAAAATTTTTCCCATACAGCAGCTTACCTACAGTGCTCACATACACGTCCCCTGAAATGTGATCATTAAGTGTAACACAGTGCCAGGGAGATGAAAGGGAACAAAGTAACACAGAGTAACAGGTTGGTTAGATCTTAAGGGAAAAGCTGACATACCAGAGTCCTGTGGAAATGAGAGAACAACATGATTACTGTTACATAAAATAAATGTGTTTTTTCCAACTTCGACTTACTTAGCTAATCTTACGTTACACAAAGAATGCCAGTGTACTAGCTTCCACCTGTTCCATACTTCTCATACTATCCACCACCTCGTCACACCAACATGACTGATGTTGCAAGTTTTTTTTTTAATAAATGATAGTCAAATTGGCAAGATCTGACATAATGGTTACAAAAAAGACAAACATTGACTGTTCAAGGCTGTTTTAATACGTTGTTTTTTAATATACATGAGAACAATGTTTTAGAGAAGATTGGTAAAAAGATCTACAAGAGAAAACTTGACAATGGTTCAGGTTTTAGTGACAGTGCTAGGTCACCAAAAGTAAGGTTAAAAATTCAAGTACTGACACGATACCCAGTTTAAGCACGCAGTGAGGGAGGACTGGCATAAGGCTCCAGGGGGTTGTGCCACATTGGGAGCACATGCTTTGCTTGGCCATACGACACAGCTTTACTTCTAGTCACTGCCATGAGGAAATTCAGAAGAGTCAGGTGCATCTCCTAATAATAATAATAATAATAATAATAATAATAATAAAGATCTGAAGAATTTTCTGAACTTTTCAATGCTTATCAAACTCAAGGGGACAAACAAAGCAAGCCATTTTTAGCTCAGAAGTTGTTACTTTTGTCCTTTGTCCTAAAAGGAAAAAAAATTTACATGGTGCAAGGAAAAGTTCTCTCTGTAATTCAGCTAGTACTAACAAAAACATGACAAAGTTTTTAAAAGCCTATTTACTCTTCAATATTATTACCCTTTTGGCTAATTAAAGTGACCAAAAATAACACACAAAGTCATCCTGAGAGAGCATTCATAGAGGGGATCTGAAAGCCAACAGGACCTAGACTCAACTTGAATATTGATCTCAACACTCAACAAGCCCCTGGTGCAAAACCAGATATTATAAATTTAAAACTCTTTATAAAAGGCTGTTATTAAATTCCCTGACCTTGATGCATAGCCTAAAGAGAGTGAAAAATATGATTAATATCTTTTTCCCATGTAAATGTCACTCAATTGTAACAAGGCTATATTTGTGTTACTCCCAGTCCTTTTGTGGCCTGAAATGTCAACACTCAGTCAATACCTTATTTCACATAGATCTTTAGAGCTATTTTTCTAACTGAAATGATTGATTCATATTTAAACTTTTTTCTCCCATTAAGACAGACACTAATGTCCTTCTGCATCCGCCTTTCGGGCAAGTGAACGTCTTTTCTGACCACTCACTAACTTCACATTAGCATGACCTGTGCTGTTTCTCCAGTCTCTGTTTCTCCAGTTAATAGACTGGCCCAAGCTCTCCTGAGCAGAGATCTTCTGTTGCCCTGCACAGAATGGTCTTTCTTCAATCCATCAAAAAGCAAGTCACTCCACATCATCTCAATACTGATGATATGCAGTGAACTTTGCCTCAGCCTTGAAGTGACTTCAGCCTTTTCCTTGAGGCCATACAGGTCTAGTATCACCATATAAATATGCTTGATATAGTCACACGTAACACAGCAATGTTCCACCTAATGGCAGACTCCATACAGTACAATGCCCTTGGCAGGTGATTTTCAATCACCTGTTGACATCAGAGCACAATGCATTCCTCACCTTTGCTGTGATGCTTGTGTATATGGACCTATTTGCACTGCCAGTCCTATAAAAAGTGTAGTATACACAGTCATGTGCTATACATAATACTTGATAATGATAACAAACTTTGTCACTTGTTCATATATTTACTATCCTGTACTTTCTATCATTATTTCAGAATGTATCCTATATACAGTAAAAGTTTACTAAAAGAGAAAATGCCATGTTATGCCAACAGCACCCTCATATATCTTATGTGTAAAGTATCTCTTGATTATATCACAAAACCATATCATGAGACTGACTGGTAACACTGAGGTTTCTGCAGGCACACTCAGTGATGTGCACATGACAAAATATGTAGACAACATGTGTCCCAGAATGTGTTGTTTTCAAGAAGTGACTTGTGACTTAGTTCAACTTAAGTTCAATAGGCACCCTGAATTTCACATTCTTATGGATTAGATCTTCTAACACTGTTATATTTGGTCTGTATTTTGGCAACTTAAAAAATAAACTTTCTTAATACTATATTGCTTTATACTAATAATGTAAATTGGGCACTGGCTATTTCTACTGTTGGGTTTTTTTTTTAATCTTTCTTAACAAGATGATCCAAGGAAAGAAACTCTGAATGGTGCCTCTCATTGTACTCTAAGTTAAGATGGCAGGATGTGAGATATTAAAATTTGTAGTCAAATCAATGAAAGTGCAACAGATGAAGAAAATGTCTCTTCCAAAGTTCACAGCCCAAACAGTAGCATAGAATTATTCACTGCAAATCACTCATAATCACTTCCCTTAGCACACAACATAAGAATTATGTAGATTAGTGACACACAGATTTCTAGGTAGGCATGTAGATGTAACATGGTAGAGGGAGGGTTGAAAGGAAAACTACCATGAATATGCATAAAACAAAGAGATTGAGAGTTCAAAGAGAACAGAGTTTTAGAAAAAGGAGAGAAACTGTAGACACGAAAATAAATAAAATTAAAACATGACATTCTTTTGAGGAAGATTACAGAGAAAGTATCCTCTAGGACACAGGAAATACAGAGTTGGGAGAAATATCTTCATTTACAACCAGGGCATGATCACTCACTCAGGTGATCAGCAAGGTAACAACGCAATGGTAAAGGGGTGAACACAGGAGCGCTCCTCCTATAATGTTGCTAAGTAAATTTTGTAATATAAGCTTTGAAGGTTGCAGTTTTATTACTTTATCTGAAGTTTACAAAATATACATGAAAAGGAGATTGGTCAAAATTTTATATTTGCTATCCATAATGCTAGTTAGAGGACAAAAATTTTCATGGGAACCATGAAAAACCTGCAAATTAAACCCAAGAATCAGGCAGGTTTTTCTATGTTGTTATAGGCAACACTGAAACACAGAAGGCCTCCTCTCCTCGAGAACTCTTTCCAGGGCCAGTTAGCCCTAAAGAAAGGAAAATTGAATCCCGCACTGGATGTATACTAAACATCTTTTCATGCAGATATGCATTAAGTTTCTCTTCTAATATGAGACAGCATTTAAACACAAACTCTTAATTTTTGGTTAACAACTTCTTAGCATTTTCTCTCAATGCTACACACTTACCCTTTCTGTAACACCTGTAGGAATAATTGCATACTCTTCTTTCTGAATGGTCTTGGTCTTATTTACACAGTAGGGGAAGTCAACATTGAAAATGAGCACCAAAATAAATGTAAGTTGTATTTGTGTCATTGTATACCAAATTGCTCAAGTAATCAATAGAAATTTGTGGGAAGCACAGGAGCTGATTGTTAAAACTAAACAAGCACTTGGAAGAACCAGGTATTGAATAAATATAAACAAGAATACTAACCAAATTGTCCTTGTTATTTTGCAGCAAAGCTTGACAATAGGATTTACCTTCTCTAAATATTTGGACAGCAGAAACTTATTAAAATGAAAATAAAGCACAAAGCTAAATAAATAGTAACATAGATGCATGAGTTAGTAATTCACAATATTAGAAGTTTGGAGACAGCATTTGGAAATTTCCATGAGTTTTAGCACCATTTGTATAGACAAAATTTGGAAAACCTACTTAAAGCTCTCAAAAGGCAAACTCTTGATAACAGAATTGACATTTTCCCTATTTTTATAAAAGAAGGCACTGATTTCGTATAGTCTCACTTCAGAACTTCAGTGGCCTGAGTCCCAGAACATTCAGCTTCCTCATCATCAAAACCACTCTAATGTAGCTAATCGATGACTGCATATGCCCACTCATCCTGAGAACTCTAAAATTGAAATTAAATAGAATTATTCTGTTCTCATGATAAAATCTTCCTAAATTTTATTTTTTCACACCACATGAATTTTGAAGAAATATTTGTATTTCACATCTACAAAAAGAAGTCATTTTATTGGAACAGGTTTTATATTACTTTAATACAAATTCGATAGAAGGTCTGTGGCTTTTGAATTGTTGGAGGATTAAAAACAAAACGATATTCTCAACTAACCCAGGTTTTTATACCCACAGATTATAGTGGGTCTTTAGGTAGGCAAATGAAATGTCCTTTTGTCTTAGTTACATTTTTGTTGCTGTGACTCAATATCTGACATCCACAAATTTGGGGGACGGGAGGGTTCATTTTAGCTCACAGTTTCAGAAGGTCATAGTCCATTCAGGGGCAGCTGGTAGAAATGGAAGTACATGCAGAGGAAGAAGTGGAGGCAGTTTCTCACTACACGACATCACAAACAGGAAGCCAAGTCAAGGAAAGTTGAGACTAGTCCTCCAAGGTGGGCAGGAAGCAACTTATGTATCATTCCAGGTCTCATCCCAGTGATCAGCACCTCCTGAATCCAGGCGTGCAAGGTGTGGTAAACCCTCACTACATGCCTTTAATCCAATTTACATGCCTGTAATCCACTCCTCCAGACTCGGCTCCAATCTTCCAACAGCACATGGTTCCATAGACAATCTATAACATTCAAATACATGAGACTTTCGGGGAACATTTTAGATCCAAACCACAATATTCCACCCCTGGTCCCCAAAAGACTCATGTCCTTCTCCCCGTGCAAAATGCATTTAGTCCTTCTCCAAGAGTTACCAAAGTCTTAACAGTTTCAGCACTGTTAAAGAAATTTCAAGTCCATAGTTTCCTCTGAGATGTAAGACAAACTTTTAGTTGTGAGCTAAGCACTTCCAACTTACAGTGGCATAGGGTAAACATTTCCATTTCCAAAGGGAGGAATAAGGGGTTACATAGAACAAAAAGAATTCCTGAACGTAGCAGGGCAAGGGTGAAATCCTGTAGCTTCATATCCAGCAACTGGGGTGAATTGTTGTGGGGTATGAACTCCAAAGGGCCTAAGGGGCCCCACCCTTATGGCGTTGCTGCTGGCTGCAGCCTCCATCTTCCATTCTTTGGGCTAGATCTACCCGTTGCCTGCTGCATTTCTCAGCTGACAATCCATGCTCCTGGCTTCTCTAAATTTTTGGGCTATCAATGGTACCTTAGGCTTCTCCTAACAAGGACATTAAGACTTTTGGGGACCAAGGATGGAATACTGTGTTTTGGATCTGGAATGTCCCCATAAGTCTGGAGGTGTGGATTACAAGCATGTAAATTGGAGTACAGGCATGTAAGTTGAATTATAAGTATGTAGTGGGGGTTTACCACAGCTTGCACACCTGGATCCAGGAAGAGACCTGGAAAGATATATAAGCTGCTTCCTGCCTTGCTTAGAGGACTAGTCCCAACTTGCCTTGACTTAGCTTCCTGTTTGTGATGTCATGAGAAGCTGCCTCCACCTCTGCCTCTGCCATGTACTTCCATTGCTGCCGGCCGCCCCTGAATGGACTGTGACCTTCTGAAATTGTGAGCTAAAAATGTATTTTACCTTAAGTAAAGGTAAACTTCCCTAAAGTCATCTAAAATATTCCTGGCATTGCCATGGTTGTAAGAGGCTGGGACAATGCTAGGGCTGGAGTAAGCATTGCTGGTGACCCAGTGCACAGCAAGCAGCAGCAGCAGCATGAGCATGAGCATGAGCATGGTGACAAAGCTCTTGATGTTGGGGCCCAGCCCCTCCTCTGGCTGTTCCTACTCAGCCACATGCTTCCTTACCTTGTCTGACTTATCATACAGATTTCCTGGATTTCTTTTGTCATTCTCATCACTGCTATCCTCCACAGATGGATTTTCCCTTTCCATGTTCAAAAACATTTGAGAAAGCAATTGCAGACAGAACACAGATGACTGGAGTCAAAGTCAACATCAGCTACACCATCGCTCCAGCAAAGTAGACAGCGCTGATTGCATACAGAGCAATAAATACACTTTCATCATTGATATTTTTGATGCAGAACCACAGGCCTGCTGGGAAAGTACATACAAGAATATGTAGATCAAAGAAGAAAGACACCCAAGCTGTAGGTTGATTCTCAGACACTAGTGCAATAATTGCAATGTGTATTTTGCATTCCCAGTGTCCCATAATGAATAAAACCTGCCACTCCATGGCACAATGTAACCTGCGTAAGTCAAATAGATGACACTATGGAATACAGCACGTGCAGCTGGTGATACACCCAGAAAAGAAAAGGGTCTGTTAATTGGTCTCTCAGGTACTGCAAGAAAACATAAGCTTGCAGCAACGCAAAGATGCCCTGTGCCCACTTGTTCTGATAGGCTGGAATCCCACAAAAGGTATCTGCATGGATAATATCAGACTCACAATATAAAAAGTGCTGTGTGCTATGTAGAGTCTCTTTTTGTATCTCTGCATTAATAACAGCACAAATACATGCAGTGGAATAAGGCTTATGATAAACACCTAACCACTCCAAGCAGAGACCATATAGAGATACAATAATCAGCAGCACGTTGTCCAAAAAATTGATCCCATTTTTACATATTTAAACCATAAGTAATATATGAACTGAAGTGCAAAAATAGCAATGCCTTCAATATTAAAGGATCCAGCTACTGACCAAGATATATAACCTAGTACAATAGCAGGAAAACAAGCATCTAGAATTCTGCTCCTTGGTTCCAAGGGTCTCTTGTAAGCAGGGAAGTAGATACAGATATAAGGCCACTAAAAGTTGGTACAAGGAATACACATACATCTCTTTTGTGAACTGTTATATTGAATGTATTTAAAATCCAATGGATTAATCCAGCTGTTATCATCAACCCTGGATAAACAGTATCACCTTCTATTCTTCCTAGTGGATACCATGCTCTCTTATCAAGCCAATTTAAAAAATCATAAACCCATGAGATGCAAGATGATGTGTCCATCTATGGTTAAACCACAAGTCAAACTCAGGTATGATGTTTTGAATTGGATGACGGCAAAGAGGTAACAGCTGAAGCGGAATCTGGTATGCCCGGCAAGGGAGAAGATGGAGAAGTAGAGCTGTGACGCCACCCAGCCAGTGGCGACAGCCCCGTCCACACACACACAGCCCCATGGGGGCCGGCTTCCGCACCCACTGCCACTTGGGTGCAATCTGGGTCCCGGGCCCATGCTGCTATGTGAATAGAGGTACAACAGTGGCCCCCAACCATTTAAACACCAAGAACCTTGCATTAGTTTGGGTTCTTTCAAAAGACAGGCTTCACAGAAATTATAACAGAAAGGATCTATTCAGAAGGCTTACAAATTAAGCACAGAGATAATCCAAGACGGCAGCTTGCTCGTGTGGGAGCAGGAGTGTCTGATGGCTGCTCAGCCGCAAAGTAGAACTCCTGCCGGCGCTGCAGGATATCTAGTGAGAGTCTGCTGCAGATCTTGGTTGTTCAAAGAGCAATGGCAGACTGGAGCCTGATGATGAGCAACTGAAGATCAGCGAGGACCAGACAGGATCAAGTAGAGACTGGAGTGAATCTGTGATGAAGGTCTACAGTGTGCAGCAAGTCGGCGTCCATGGACAATTGCAAAGGCGAGAGCTTTCCCAGAGGAAGAACCTGTAACAATCCTTCTTCTTCCTTCCTTTTGTACCATTTGAGCTCTAGCTGGACCTTCCACATCCCATCCGGGTGGGTTCTCTTCCCTCATTCCCTGGCCCACAAATCACTCACAATCTCATCCAGGCTGGTTCTCAACTCTCAGTCTAGGTCCAGGGGTGGTTTCTGATCGCTTCAAGTTGACATAATCTCTGCAGCTGTCACACCTCCCACACCCTGCCCGCATGCCACGCAGCTAAGCTGCTCCTGCTTGCCTGTTGCAGATATCTCCACATGGAGATGCTGGTAGGCATGTGGAGCACTGATCAAGTGCTCGCTGTCTGGAAGATCGATTGATTCTGCCTGAAATGCTGAGCAAGTCCATCACACCTCTTTTCTCCAATAGTATGCACAGCAACAAAAACTCATTGGAGTTTTTTCAACTTCTGTTTTTCAAGCTTACTAATGAGTGCTCAGTCCTTTTGAGGGATGGAAGACTGAAGAGCTAGTGTAGAGTTTTAGTTGGGGCAACTTTAAAAAGAGTAGTGATAATCACGAGTGTCTGGAGAGCCCTTTCCCTTATAACACAAAAGCTCTTTCCTCCTCACTCTTAATGCTACTCAGAATGCAGGCTCTAGGTGAAAAAATACATGTATTCAAAGAGCCATTATTCTAATTAGTACACTTTGGCAATTAATATCATACGTAATGGTGTAAATGTCCAAAAATGTATTGCTTTTTTGTAGTTTAACAAGCCCTTAATGAAGACCTGGGAAGCTAGAAATCTCAGGCTGAAATATCAATCGAATTTAAAATAGGAGAAAGGAGTTAGCCTCTTAATAGCTTTGGCCAGTTCACTGAAAAAGTTGCCGAAGTCAAACCAAATTTATTATAATGAAACAGAACCAGATGAGTCAGCATGTTTGTCAGCTCTGGGGGCAGAAATAATGCACTGTCCCCACCAGGATAATGTAAAGAAGCTAAGTAGTCATGGGAGTATGCCAGCAGCAAGACCTAAACATTTTCCTAGATCTATTCTTCATTTGAAGAGATTATTCAAATTTTTGTTAGTTAAGAATAGTCCTCACAGTACCAACATTGAAATAAAATAAAGCATGTAACTAAGTCTTCATTAGGCTAGTTTTCAGTTTCTTTAGTGTAGCCCCAACCTCTACATCCTAGCCAATTAAATAAAATTGTAGCTGTTTAATGCTTTAATCAATTTAGATAAATTGAATATGACTTATAAACTAAGTGTTACATCAATTCTCCACTTACACAGTAGATGCTCACAGTCAATTTCCCATCTACACAGTGGATGCCCACCTAGGGTAAGTTAATAACAGTCTTACTATCTCAGTATCACAGTATTATAGTGTCATGGAGGCTCACAACAGCAAAATTATGTAATTTATTTCTCTCATCTACGGCACATGCACACTCTGGTTCTACCCAGTGTTCTCTTTCTAACAGGATCCAGACTGCTCGAGTAACCTTTGTCTAGGTTGAATTGTGAAGCATACTCTGGCTGAAGATTTCTGCATGAAAGTGACAAGCATTACTTTTATTCACATTTTCTTAGCCAGATGAAACAAGTCCTGCTGTCCAGCTTTATGTTGGTGGGATTTAAATACATAATCCTTCTACCTGGAGAGACACAATAAAAGGCTCAACTGGGAAAATAGAAAAGAAATGGAACTATAATGTATCACAGCCTGCTCTCTGATTCACAAATATCGAACATCCTCTTTTCATAAACTAAATGCAATAATTTGCATCCCATCATCACAAGAAAATAATCCAAAAAGGCCCCTCATCCCACCAAGACATGAGGCCCAAAATCTTATGAGATTCAACACTGAGAAAAACAAAAACCAGGTTCTCAGAGCTCAGCTCTTTCTACTCCTATCCCAGTAAGCTCACCTACTCACCTGCTGGAAGAAAGACATGAGCAATGGCCGTTCCTTAGCAATTCTAAATGTCAGCAGATAACTGTGTCCTCGCTAACGTTCTTTTTTTTTTTTTTTTTTAAGACAGGGTCTCACTCTAGACTCTAGCATCCTTAAGTTGAAATCCTAACCTTCATGGCTAGATTTGAAGATGAGGCCCCTGAAGAAGAAATTATGGTTTAATGAAGACATAAGGTTAGATTCATCTGATAGAATTAATTAGTGGCTTTATAAGAGACGCAAGACAACTTGTTCTCACCTCTTACCCTTCTCTCCCTCTCTCTCTCTCTCTCTCTCTCTCTCTCTCTCTCTCACACACACACACACACACACACACACACACACACACACACACACACACCAAAGGCAGGCCATGCAAGCAAGCACAGAGTGAGAAGGCTACTGTCTGCAAGCCAGGAAGAGAGCCCTCAGAGAAAATCACTTTCCTGACACCTTGACTTCAGACTTCCAGCCTCTAGAACTAGGAAAGACATCTATAGAATTATTTTTGCATCCTATTGTTTTGCCTGTCAATGGCAGCCCTAGCAGATCCAAGCAGCAGAAAATGGCCCTTGGTGCAGCCGCGCTTCTCTCTGGAGAAGGACCTCTCTATTCCACTGTTCCCTGTGGCTCCTGGCTCTGACTTCTACAGGTTCTTTTTCCATTTCCTCCTCTGACCTCTTTAGAGAACAATAGAGAATATGATTTTTTGAAAGTTGAGCAAGTTGCGCATTTTGTTTTCTGCCCATAATGGAGACCCAACAGTAAGATCAAGCCATGTAAACAGAGTCTCTTCTACTGAAGAACAGTAGAGAAATAATTTCCCGACTTCAACAGCCCTTAATTTACAAGCTGGGGACACATTCCAAGGTTCTCAGTTGGTGTCCAAAATTACCACTGGTACCAAACATTATAAATACTGTTTTTTTTTCTATACATATAAACCTAAGATAAAATTCAACTTACAAATTAAGCCCAATGGGCAGCAACATTAACTAATAACAAAAAATAAAATATACTATTAAAAAATCCTCAGCATCACTATTCTTGCCTTTGAAGCCATTACTGAATAAAATTAGGCTTACATGAGAACGAGCAATGTAACACTCAAACAGTCAACCAAATAACCAGCTTGGCTCTACGTGACTAATGGACAGCTAGCATTTACAGCTGCCTGTTGTGCCAGACAAAGATATGATTCACATCTCATGCTGATGGAGAAAGACAGGGCAACACTTCATCACACTACTCAGAATGACGTATAGTTTTTTTAAAAATTATAAATTGTTTATTTCTGGAATTCTCCACTTAATATTTCTGACCACAATGGGTACCTGAACCTGAGGAAAGGGACCCCACGGATAAAAAAAGACTTCTATGAGGATTCAGATCAGCACCCTGTGCCAAGAAAACAGCAGCAATTCTTCCTAAAACATCCCTTCTTATCAGGTTTAGCTTATCAAGTTTAGCTTATCAGGTTTCCAAGAAAGAGTCATCATTGCTTTATGCTCTTCTCCTAAGAAACTGTTTTCCAGTTGAAAGAATTTTGTGTTATCACCTATGTCAATTCGAATATTTTTTGCCAAACCTTCGCTTATGTCCAGGCCATTCGTCTGTTTTTATTAGCCCATCTTACGTCAAAGCCTTTGCAGGTTTAACACTGGACCCCACTTAGTACTGCATTGGGCTCCTCTTACCCACGTTTAGCAGCTAATTCAAAAGAGAGAGAGAGAAAGAGATGAGCTCAGGAATAAACTGGCTGGGATGTAAGCAAAAAATGAAAGAATAGAAACTAAGAAAAAGAAATCAAGACCCTCACAACAAAGTCTACCAGCTCTGTTCAATCCATCGCTCAAACCAAACACATGCCCAAGCATACGTCAATGGAATGAAGAGGGATAAATTTCTGCATAAGGGAGAAGAACGGAATTTTGAACAAAAATACCATGTACCACAAGGTATTACAAGACGTTACAGTACATAAAATTTTCTTTGTGTACATAAATCACTAGAGTAGGAAAAGTGGATAACACTATCCACTTCGTCCTCTAGAGAGAAATGAAAAACTCAGCCAAGTTTCAATCAGAGCCTGAGATTAAGAAGCTAAAAAGGAGTAAAAGTTGACCTAGAACTCCAGATTTCATTTTCCCGTAATCATTATTATTTCATTAACATATGTCTGCAATATGTAGAACTTGCATTCATCTGGGGGAGCTGATACACATATTACACCTCGATCATTTTTATTTCCCCTTCCCTTCCCTACCCTCTCGTCTCCTGCTCCCCAGAACTTCTTCCGTCTCTACATACTTTGCCTCTCTGTTCCTTATAATCTGTCCTTCATTTGGCTCTTTAATGACCTACACTTTGGGCTTCTCTTGTAAAAAATAAAATTATTTAACCTTCTGCATCTGATTTATTTCGCCTAATGTTATAGTCTCAAAGTGTATTCATTTTCCTGCAAATGGCTTATGTATGTCCTCACGGTTATGGCAAAGTAGGATTGCATTCTGCATATATGGCACATTTTCTTTATCCATTCATCTGTTGTTGGGAATACCAGATGCTTCCAAGATTTAGCTCTTATGAATTATATTGTTACAAACATGGGGTGCATGTATCACTCTAACGTGATGTTTTTAACTCTGAAAAATGCTCAGAAGAGATATAGCTGAGTCAAACGGAATTTATAATTTTAGTTTTTTTTTGACAATCTCCGTACTAATTTCCATATTGGTATTACCAGTTTACCTTCTCTCCAACAACATAGAAAAACCAACCCCATATTTTTAGCTCCCATTTCCACCTTCCTTCCACAATGAATACTAGGACTCATGAGATACAAGGTCATCCAATACCCGTCCAGGAACGCAAGATGGGAAATAAACATTTGGGTACTAAAGAGCCCCACACTCTTCTTACTACCCAGGCAAGGCTCAGAAAGTCACTTCATCTTCCTTTGATTCAATTTCATCATCTGTAAAGTAGAAACAAGTTTTATTTAAAATGTTCAATGCTGATTATCAGGTACTAGTTAAATACATATGTAGTAGAATGACATTAAAATCAGATCAAGAATATGAAAAAGAAAAATGAGAACTAAGGTGCAAGTATTAAACAGAAGTATTTGCCTGGACTTTCTGGCTTTCGTTCTTCAGTTGTAACTATTTCTTTCTACAGAAGTGTGTGTGTGTGTGTGTGTGTGTGTGTGTGTGTGTGTGTGTGTATTTCACATATATATATTCCAAATGCCTAGTATATGTATTACTTGGATCCACTTATGCAATTAATATGAATCATCAAGAGAAGCCTTTTAAAATTCCTAAACTTTTACATAAGCAGTAAAAATAGAAGATTTAGACATTAAAGGTTTTAAAAAGAGCATACTACTTAATTTCATGTAAAATATAGATTTGTTATGCTGTAAACACGTCACGTCATCATGTTGTTATGTCATACAGAAATGATAGTAATATTTTTCATTTTCATTTTCTAGATTAAATAACTTTTGTTCCTAGAAGCTAAATTACTTACACATTAATATCTTGGACTTAAAAACCATTGTGTGTGATAACTCAAAATTTCTCACTGTAGATAATCATATTTTTCAGTCTTTGTCATGAATGATATAAAAATGTTACCCAGTTCCTCTGTAATCAGTTTTTCCCATGAACATATAAATCATTATCTCAACCTCACAGAAAGCCAGAGCAAGTGTGATTTTTACTATCCTAATATGGTTTATTATAACATTGAAATGTTAATACATGAGGTTTTAAATCCCAAGCACATTTCTCTCACTATTTATAAAATTCAATATGATTCCTAAATATAATAAGCCAAAAAAATCCCCCATTATTCCCCTGCGCTCCTAGTTTGAACAGCGGAATAATGTATACGGTGGCAATGTTAACAACTACTGACATCTAATGACTACTGAGCTCGGCCATTCACGCTCCAATTTTATTGAAATTCACACAACCAGAAATCATATAATCATATATCTACTACCCACAAAGAAAACTGCTCAGGATAGACAAAACAACCCGCAGTAACTGGCAAACTTAAATAGAATTTATTGTCAAAATGGTAAAAATCATCACCATTAAGTTACAAAGGAATAGATTCCACTCAGTGAGTCATGTCAGGATCAGCATCGATCTCATCAGACGACAAGGAACGATTCCTTCCCAGCTAAATCTGCAATGGGGAAAGCACTCTTCCAGAAAGGGGAGAGACCACACAAATGACACAAATAGGCACTGCAGGTCCCAACATTACCGGAAAAACACTGGCAAACAGAGGACTCCCAAAGAAGCACAAGGGAGAAAAACAGTAATATTTAACATCTGCACGAAATAATGAAGAAAATGTGTGTTCTGGGAAAACTAACACCTACATCCATTTTTTTCTTCATAACTAAATGGATTTCAACTTTTAAAAAGTCCAACTTCACTCAGCTTTTCAATTGTCTGATAGAAAACACTGAAAGCAATGAAGTTTCGCTTTTTAATCTATTATTCCTACAAAATTTAAAACAGCAGTAGACTCTAACTCTGATAAATGTGTGAGTAAATAAAATTCTCCTCCTCGGAATATAAATCGCACAGTTTTTCTGGATGGCAATATTGCAGTATACCTCAACAATAAACATATACCTAATACTATCAAGCTCACCTTTTGGATTTATCCTATGGAAGTAATGCAAAAACACAAACTGACATGTCTGTGTGAAGTTTTTAAAGGCCTTGTTTCACTAGTAAAATTTGGAATGAGCTGAAAGTTCACCAATAACAAAGTTTTTAGAATAAACCAGACTCACTTCATACAGTAGAGTATTGTGCAACCATTATAAAGGATCAGATAATTGTTGGGCATTGCCTCATTTTATATCACAGAAGTCAAAACAAGATTTCAGTTCAGTGTATGCAATACAGAACATAAACATTTCAATGCCAATCAAAGAAGAAAGATAAATACTAACACAGGTTACCTCTGGAGAAAAGGATTACTGGGTCCCTAAGAATCTCCCACATTTAATGCAGATCTGCAGACAGAATCAAAACCAGTTTTCTTTTTCATTTTATTAGTATATATATATATATATATATATATATATATATATATATATATATATATATATGTATATATATGAAGTACACAATGGTTAAATTGAACTTGGGTATTTTGTGCATCTTAACATTACAATCCTTTCCCTTCCCCTTCTTGGCAAAACCCGCAACGGGCAAGGCAAACTGTTCCCACACATTATCCATGCTGTTGGCCATTTTATTTGTGTATTTTGTCTTTCAATAGCTACCAGTACCCTTTCATCACTGTGACAACTGAAATAAACAACTTAAAGAAGAAAAGGCTCAGGCTTTCAGTCCATGGCTGGCCAGCTCCAGTTTTGGGGCCTGAGATAAGGAAAAATGTTGCATGGCAAAACTAATAGCAAAAGGAAGCTGCTCACCTTATGACCGTCAGGAAGCAGAGATAGCAAAAGCCAGAGAAAAGGGGCCAAGTGCCAGACACAGACCCGAAGGTCACACCTCCGTGAGGCACTTTCTGTTTCCATCACCTCCAAGTAACGACCATCTAATCATGATCCCATCAGTAGATTGATCCGCTGACAAAGTTAAAGCTCTCTGGATTCAGTCCCCCACCTTCCACGGCCTTGCTTCTGAACAGGGAAGCCTTTGGGAGATATTTCATATATAAATCATAATAATGCCACAAGATACTGTCGTGATGTAATGATCTATGGAGAAATAGTCTATAAATTTCAAGACTACTTCACTTCTTGCTTCATACTAACACTGGTGAGTTGGCATTTGGGACAAGAGATGAGAAAATTACAAAATTACAGTGTAATGTAAATTTGTATTATTCTGTAAATTAATAAATATATCAGTATGTATTAAATGATGTCTTACCTCTCTCTTTCCTCTCTCTCTCTCTCTCTCTCTCTCTCTCTCTCTCTCTCTCTCTCTCTCTCTCTGGTCCAGGAATCGAATCCAGGGCCTTGCACATGTTAGGTGAGTGCTCTAACACTGAGCTACACCCCAGACACAAAAATGTTCAAGTTTCAAATCACAACATAAACTGACAAATCCCTTTCTCTCTCACTATAGGCAATACTTTTTCTGGGTAATTTTGTTTTTCTTCTAAGCCATAGGCTCTTAAAAGTTAAAAAGGACATATTACACATCCCCAGATCCCTTCATCAAATTCTAAACAGAAATAACGTGAGTGAATAGTAAAACCATGGAGATGAGATCACGCAAAAGGCAGAGACATAGGCAGAGCTCCCGCACTTGCCAGACATTTCTTCAGGGTCTCCGCTCACCTCCATTAACCTAATAAATGTGTTAACTATGTCAGTCACATCGCAATATGGGAAAAACGGCTTCTGCATACCTGCCCTAAGCTGGGAATAGAGTGTCTGAGAAAATAAATATTATTTTCGTTTATCTCATTAATCTTCACCATTTTTTCCATTCTCTCAGACAGCCTGAGTCAGAAAGGACTTTTTCCACGTGACAGACTTAAAGGAAAATTGCCACTCAGCTTTGGAAAATGAGCCTTTTCCCTTTTCTGGAAACCGTTTATCTCTCTCCCATCAGGCAATATCTAAAATATGTATGCTGGCCTTATCTTCAAGATGGATTCCTTTTGAATCCTGGGGACTGTCAATATATTTTTAACCTTTGAAGGAGAAGCAGTATCTTCCCAAAACATCCACATTTCATTTGCCAAGTGTCAGGCCATGACCACGTTCAACGATTATCTGAAAAACTTTGGCAAGCTAATGTACTCTGACTTTTATGACATAACCTCATTCCTAAGAAATTCACAGACCCGTTTGAAATAAATTCAGCCTCGTTAACAATTAATGCTCAATAAAGTAGAGACAGCAAAAATTGTTTGTAAATCAAGCTTTAAATAACCATAAGTAATAAAACCACAATAGATTTTTAATGAAATCTCACTCCCCAAACTTTTGCTTTCGTATTTTTTCTATAGTGATGTACCAAACCATTCACACATACATAGCTCTCCAGCATTTCAGTTTTCAGGCTTTTGTCTCCTCACCAGTTTCTGAATCTTCTTTAATTTGTCCTGACCTCTGAATTTCTTTCCTTGACCTCAACATACATTTATTTGTGAGCAATTTCTTTTTTTTTTTATTCCAGGAAACTTTTGCTTTTAAATTGGCTATTCTTTGCTGCTCGGTTTTTATTTTAATGAGACTTCATGCTTATTTTGTTTCTCCCACACTGTTAGCTGGATCCAAAAATCTGCTTTGTGTGGTTTATGCAAATGTTCTTTGATCTGGTTGGAAAATCCTAAGTCAGTCATCTTTCTTTTTGTCCCCCAACTCATATCGACTTTTACCAAGACTTTGTATGGGAGAAAAAGTGTCCTAAGACTCATCCAAACAGGCTCATTTTTCCTGCAGCATCTGGTCTATTTTCCTACATATCTTCCAGACCCACTGTCCTCTCTCCACTTTGCTGTGTGACGTGCTAATCTCACCTGGACCAAGGCTGTCCTATTCTCTGTCTTCTAGTTTCTAGAGGATTTAGTCTCTGCACAGCACCTGCAGGGGGCCTGGCTGGCAGAAGACAAATGAAGTTGGAGTCATCACTTGGGTGATCTTGTTCTGGGTGGCACTTCCGGGAAACCTTCTCCAGTGACTGCTTCGCGGTTCTGGTTACCATTCTATCCGTTGCTACTCCACGTGTCAAGATGAAGACGGCTTCTCATTTGGTTGCCCTGGAACTCTGAACTGTTCATAGCTACTTTCATTAAGCACCACGTGCATCTTAGTAAATGATCTCTTTGTTAAAGCTCCTTCAGTCTATGTAATTCAAATGTGCTTCTAAATGCTACAGCTTCTTAAAGACCTTTGAAAATACTCTGAAATTCAAATGTGTGACCTTTGCTTTTGCACACACAAGTCCTTTATCATCTTATCAGCCATTGTGTTCATTCCCATTGTTGGTCTTCTAGAAATTTGTATATTTTGCTCATAATTTCTGTTTAGAAATATGTGCATGACTATTGTAAAAAAGGTGAAAATTACAAAAATAAACATTGATAATACCAACAACAGGGACAAGCACAGTAAACATTTTGACATTTTTGTCTGTACAATTTTATGCAGGTACATATCTTATTCTTTCAACACTATATTATAAAAATTCCTTAGATTGTAAAGGATCTGAATGATTTTCAGTGACTCAACATAATTCGCCCGCTAAATCTCATGCATTGAACTCTTTTCCTCTCCCACTGACAATCTCACTATTTGTAACTAATGGTCATCATTCTTGACAGCACCTCTGTGAACATCACGGTGCATAAAACCGTGTGTACTCCACACTGAAGCTCCAACATCGACTGGTGTTATTGGAGTTGTGAACAGTAGTGATGAATATTTCACTTCGTGACAAGTCCTATTAAATCGTCTCCCAAAAAGGTTTCACTCTGTATTAGATGAATACAATCCTCTTAAACCCGCCGTGACTCAGAGCATTGTCATCTTTTCAATCCTGAATATTATCTGTAGGTCAAAAATTATTCCTCATTTTTTCTTTTAGTGTATATTTCTTTGACTTCTAAGACAGTTGGATTTTTTCCCTCTATCAATTACTATTTGATATACTATTGAAGTCCTATTGTGTGTCTACTTAAGTCAATTCTCTATACTTTGAAGTTACAAAATCTGTTTTTATCATTTCTGGAAAATAGTTCTCTGAACTCAATGTCTATTGCTAAGTTATGCATTACCTTGTTTGTTTTAAAGAACCAAAGTTGTTTGAACGTGTTTAAGTCACCAGCACCTTATTGTGATTTGATTACTTTTTGAATGTTTTTAAGGTTATAAGTCACTCCAAACTTATATCTACAGTAAATACTAACTCTTCCTATTATGTGATGGCTTGATTTTTAAAATATTTATTATCTAGAATGTATTGTGAAAGAATATAAGATAAAATTATATATTGTTTTTCCTTCTTTTCCAAATAACTGCTGACCCCTCAGTATCATTTATTTATTGTTATATTTAATTGTTTATATCATTTTATATTTACTAATAATTGTTTAGCTTCCTACTTTTCTTTATTTTATGAAACTAATTCCATTAGTTTAATTATTACTTTTAATGTATCAATGACTAGTAATACTAAAAGTAAATAATTTTATCATTCTCCAGTTATCTTCATTTTAATTGGACATGTATTTATCACATATTAAGATCAAGAATTTTGGTCTGCATTATGCAGTATACAAAACAAAATCCAATATTATCTTGAGTTTACAGTCAATAGAGAGAAAACATAACACAGATAGCTACAGAACAGCACAAAGGCGGTGGTACTGAAAGTTGCTGGATTCTGTGAGAGGGAATGGACGGGGTGTGCATTACTCTGGACTCATGAGGAAGTCCTTCCTGTACATGATACTCAGCCCATGTCTTCGAAAAGAGATAGGGTTTCAGCAGGCAGAAAGTAGAAAACAAGAACACGGATGGGAGTTCCATTTAGGAAACAGCAAATGACTTAGTGTGACAAGTAGCCATGGTGTCCAGTGGGGGAAACAGAGAGGGCACTGAAGTTTTAAGGAAGGGGCAGGAATGATCAGAGCTGTGTGTCTGGCAAATTGCTACATCAAGCTTCTACCACACACCTACCCTCTGTTATATTACCTACTTTATTTTCAACAATGATATTTCTTTAGGAGAACCTTCCTTCTTCAGTAACTTTTGAATATTCAGCTGAATTTTAGCTGGCCCTCGTGGAACATGCCTGTAATCTCAGCAGTCTGGAGGGCAGAATATTGGAGGATTGCAAGTTCAAGCCCAGCCTGGACATCTTAGCATTTGGCAAGAACTTGTCACAAAATAAAAATATAACAGGTTGGGCAAGAACTTCAAAGGGAAGCTCTTCAATCATCAGTATCATAATAAACAAAGTATCATAATAAACAAAGAAGAGTCAGTTAATTTGTACTACATTCAGCTAGAGGCAAGAACCCCCACCAGCCATTGCCACACCATTCTGTTGTGATGTTGATGTCCACAAGAGATGGGGTCTGAAATTCCTGCCTCCTTTTCTCTCTTGGGGCGTGCTTGAACTCATCTGGGTAAGTGGCATTCCCTGGGCTATTTTTATCGGGAAAAAAAAAATCTGTACTCCTGAAATGATTCCCACAACATCTGCTTTCCTCTTAATCTGTTTACAACAGGGGGCATTCTGTGTCACTGCATGCCCCTGTTCCTTAACCATACCAGTGTGCCAAACATGACAGATTTTTTTTCCTGTGCCCTATACACACTAGATCACTGACTGTGGCTCAGTACCTATGATATCTCCATATCACTGTAGGAAGGCTCTAATAAATAACAAATAAATCAGAATATCACTAGTTCAGCCCAATTGCAGTTTATTACTTACTCAGTAGGGCATGTATTGGGTATCTTTCTTGTACTTGTAGCTATTCCAACTGCAACACCAGACCTGCAAGGTCACGGTAGAACTAGAAAATATTAGAGGCTCGAGAGAAATGTTTTGAGACAAATTCTGACCTCATTTCAGCAGCTCAAACTCATAAATACTGACTCAGTTAAATTTCAAACTTGCCACAAAAGGGGAACTGGATGACTAAACAGAGACATAACCTGGCCCAGAACACTGCCCCAAGAACTTGCCCTAAACACTCACATTGGTTCAAATGACGTTACCTTCTCTAGTGTGGAACTACCAAGAGAGCCAGATGGGGTGCACCTGTAAACCAACCTACTTGGACGACCGAAGTAGGAAAGTCCCCTGAGCCCGACGATTCAAGACCAGTCTGGGCAACACAAAAAGACCCCTGTCAGAATTAGTAATTAATTAACTGAAATTAAAAGCACTCTAGAATGTTCCTTCCTCTAGGACATTTAGTACAGAAAAACAAACAAACAAAAAAAATGTTCAATTCCTACCTCCTGAATCAAGCACGTCCCTGTAGAGAACAAACCAAACTATCTTGAATAGTTGTCCTATTAAGTGGTCTAAATTTATTTTTCTTCCAATGCAGTCATGAAAATAATACCAATTTTCTAGGAGCTAGCATTCACATCAAATTTGAGTTATCAAGAATAACTTCCTTGAAAGTATGATAATTGCTTTTAATCAAGGTTCTATTACACACCACTCTCTCCCTGGAGAGTTAACTTTTATGCCAGAAAGAAAAAATGCAACTTTGGGGTAAGTACTTCTTCCAGTCAAATTTTATATAGTCTACTCTTACAGACTCTGTTCTCCTTTCTTTTTGACCTTTTCTCTTCTATCTTTTATTTTCTTGCTCTCATCTCTCCTTCTTGATTCTTCTATCTATCCCTTTTTCCCACAGCGTCCTACCTTCCTCTCCTTCAGGTACAGCTGGTACACAGAAGGTGAGAAAGGTAGTGTCTCTGGGGCTTCCTCTCTTGTTCTTAAAAATCTCTCTCATCACAGGCTACCTGACTCTTACCCACCGTTTTCACTGTCATTTCTATCTCAACTCTTTCTCTGCCTCAGACCTCAAAACTCATACTGAAATTATTCCTTCTGACTAGTAAAGCTTAAAAACATCACTGTGAACTTAGTGGTCGGAAATTAGCCCCATTATATAGATAACAAAATGGAAACATACAACAGGCAAAACATAAATCTAGACTAGATCTTCTGTACTCTAAGTCAAATAGCTGTTAAATGAAGACCAATTTTTATAGTCTATGAATTTTGAATGGCTTTGTATTTTAAGAAGTTGAAATAAAAATCAAATACAGAGATTGTACATGACCCACCAAAACATCACCTCATGATGTCTCTTCCCTTATGAAAAAGTTTGCTGGTTCCCATTCTGGACCATAGTCTATTTAAATATTATGATTCAGATCATCAAAAAGGTGGTCTATGACTCTGAGTCCTCTAGGGAAAAAAAAGATGAGAAAGAATACACCAAGGGCAGGAGATTTACTGACAGGGACAGGGAACAGAGGCTCTCAGGGGAGGTCTTCGGACCAAGGTCCAAAGCTGACCACCTATGAACAGAGAAGAGGAACGTGGGCTCTTTCCCAAGAGCCTCAGATGACAGGGTAGTTTGAGAAGTTTTTGCCAGCCCAGTGAGGGACTCTAGTCTGCAGGTCAGACACGAGGAACCCACCTCAGGACCCCACACACAGACACAGGCCACAGCAGCTCACTGGGTGTCAGGCCTGACCGGAGCATTGTGGCCAGTCTTGGAAGTGTGGCAGTGGAGGGGTCCAGCTCCCGATACTCATGGCTGATTCTTGACTTATGTCAACTTCATCTCTCTGCTATGTCTCCAGTCCCACCACTTAGGTGCTCCAGACTGTGAACTTTTTCATCAGTACCAATCCGACCTAAACTCCCATGAAAGTATACCAAGTACCACCCTAGTAAGGACCCAGGGAAAATCAAGGTAAGCTGATGCAGACACACCTTGCTTAGATTTCACATACCACAGAATATTTCTTTTTCTTCATACAAGGAATAAAGCCTTAAAAAACAAGTTATGCTTCCATGGGCTAACTTTTGTTGCTCATATTTATAAGCGAAGCTGCTAACAAAATTTCTCTCAGCCAAAGATGCTCACAAGGCTGACACATAAGCTGTCATCCCTCAGGGCTTTAACAACCTTCTCCAGGGTCTATCATTATTTCCGAATTTACAAGCCACTGCACTGGGGTCCTCATCTCTGTCACATGTCATCACACCACCTGATGGCAATTTGTCTTAACATAATTATCATTTAACAATCACAGGCATCATGTGTGCATGTGTGTGCATACATGCACACACAATTATGTTCCTCTCTCTCCCATCAGTGTTCTCTGCATTCTCACCTGGGTGTCCCCGGCCCCTTGTCCTTGCCTGCGCTGCCCTCTTCTCTCAGGAGTTCTACCCATCTCACAAGGCATCAAGGTCCAATTCAGGATCTGCTCCCTGCACACTCTTTCCCCAACTATTTTAAGTCTGCAGATCTCTTTGCATCCAGCTGTCTACAGCCCTATAGCATCTCACAGTTTGCTCACACTTTGCTCCTCCGGGTAACTTTCAAGTCCTCCATGAAAAGAAACCATTCCTTGGGCCGTCGCAGCATCTAGCTGGCTCACATGTATAGTTACCTGCAAAAACTACCTTCCCTGTATTCCTCCAACACTCATTTCAGTTCCAGTGTCTTCTAAATCTTTCCAAGTCTAACTTCAGATAGCCTGTGCCTTAATGACGCACTGCCATGTCCTGCTTGGGCTTTTAATACATTATGTACTTTCTCTCTTGAAATATAATAACTGCTTGTATATCTTTCTGCTTTACCTCATTTAAGATCTTGGAAGACATAGTCATCTGTTCTCCTTCCTTGCAATTTGTTCTCTGCATAAATGCAGCCTTCAATTTTGGAATGAATAAGAGAATTAAAAAAAAAAAACAAAGAATGGTAATAGTTGAAACTCTGTAGAAAAAGGAAAATATCATGAAAGAAAATATGGCCAGTAAGCCTTATTTAACAGTCTTGAATTTGACTAAGATGTGTGGTCTGGGAATATCTTGTAACTACTCTGAATATCAATTTAACTTTTAAAAAAAAATTGTAGGCATAATAAACATTAATAAATAACATAATGTTTAATAGCTAAAACTCCGCAGTGTTAAAACTTGACCTTGTCAATTACCACTTAGGATACTTGCCTAACTGTAACAACTTCATTTTTTCACCTGTCAAACAATCTTGCAAGATGATAGCCTACATTATTGGTTAGTCAGGATTTAATGAAATAAATAATGTTGATAATGATCCTAGGAAAAGATCTAGAATATAATAAATTTGCTTCGCCTGGTAGCCAGTGTTATTATTATTATCTAGTATCCTTCTCAGGCTTAAAAGTCAGTGGTTTTGTGACAACACATTCAATAGCATCATAAATCTTAGAATATGTACTCTTGCTTGAGAATTCAAGTCAACACTGAGCAGAAAACTTGGCTCCCTGCCTATTAGCATAAGCAAGTTGCCTGATGGAAATTTGTAGTTTTCAGATGATCAACTCACTACAATGAGAAATCTATAAGGAAATTAAAATATACACGCATATCAGAACCCAGAGTTGGCTACATATCAAAGACTTGTTACAAAATGATTACAATGGCCACCACAATAATACTCTTATTACTGTTGACAGTGTTGCACAATATATTGAATAAACTGGCTTGCTCTCAAATATCAGCTCCACATTCGCTCCTATGAGAACCACGACCATTTGCAAATTGCTAAGCTCTTTGTGTTTGTTTTTCCTTTGTTGTGGTTTGGATCTAAAATGTTCCCCAAGGATCTCGTGTGGACTTGCCCTCTGAATGTGCTATTAGGAGTTGGAGCCTAATTGGAGGTGGATCACTGCGGGCATTACCTAGAAGGGCATGTGCTTGGCCCTGCTGCTCCCTTCTCGTGTTGCTTTCTGACACCACTGGCTGAGCACCTGTCCTTCGCCTTGCTCCCCTACCAGCCAGCCAACCATGGACTGAAACAGTGAAGGGAAGTAAGCTTCTCCTCCTTCACATTGTAAGTGCTGAGTATTTTGTCCTGGTGATAAGAAAGTGACAAACATACTCTTCTACAAAACATGAAAATAATTACTGAAAATTCAAAAAGTTCTAAGCATTCAATAAATATACATAACAAGCATCTGGCATATAGCAAATACCCAATATGTGTTGGCCACTATTGCTATTCATTTCTTTGCTAAGATAAGGCAAGTGCTCTGTGCTTGCAAAATTTTACCAATAAAAAATATTGTCATTACTACTTCTATCACAGTAGATCATGCAAGAGTCATGCAAAAATACTGATCAGACGAGAAAAATGTAGTAGAGCCTGAAGAATAAGGAACTAAAGGTTGAAACAGTAAGTCGAGGGGAAATTATTTCAAACTATTCTTATTTTGAAGTGGGTGGGGGGATAAAAGAGAGCTAAGCAGGCCTTAAGAAAGAAATGTTACCAGGCAAGAAGAGAAAAAGAAAAATGATTTTCATTCTCTAAACCAGAGAGTAAAGGGAAGGAAAACAATGGCATTATGGAAATAGGATGAGGCAACACCACTCCTTGCAATGCAGTGGCCTATTCCCTTGCCTATGACACCCATACCTATGGCACATACATTTGAATAATAAAACCCAGACGTTAGCCAAGTTTAATTACAATGATGTCATCAAGGCCATCTGGGGAGATCTCTTGGGAAAGAAATCATACCTTGGACAAAGAATAACATCATGAAAAATAAAAAATATATCATAAAAATTTAACCTAAGCCTGTAGAGGCTTGTACTCGGCTGTAGGGAGAGCAGCCTTGGACTACGGATCCACGGTTCCTTCCTTTCTTGCTTAGTGGCATCAGCGTAAAGCCACAAATCCCAGAGTTGAACTTGCATATGCTTTCTTAACCAGCCTATTTTCCAGCTCTTGTGCTTGGAAGGAAACACAGGTGTCAGGGCTCCACAGTGTGAGGTTGTGGGCACCCACTTTTGTTGTGGCTTACTCACCTCCCAGCTGAGCCTTACCACTCCATCCTCTCCCACCTGTGACACAGTAAGCACACCAGGGGACCAAGGGAAAGAAAAAGAGTAAGAGTATGGACAGTCCTCTTGGCACACAGGACAGCTTCACAAGAAGCTCATCAAATTTCATAAAATAGGACATCAAAAATTTTCGTGGAAATGTGACAAATTAACTTTGAGAATAGTTTAAAGTAGTATCCAACTCAAATAAATGTGAGTTCTACGTACATTTTTGAAGACAAACAAATCTCAAGGAACTTTCCCCTTTCCTGGGGCTTCAGTAGCCTGTCAGCTCCCCCTTAACCACGCCTCCTTTCTCTCTCTTCTTTCCCTGACCCCCTCCCCTTAGTTTCCTGGGTATTTCTTCCTTGTTATCCACTCCAAGGGCACTTTGGTAGAAATAAATCAGGAATCACTGGAGTTCATTTCTTTCACATTACAAACACAAATACCCCTAGGTGAATACGTTGGTGCAGAATGAAAAGCTTCTCACTTCCCACACAGTATTTTAATAAGCAACAGCTAAAAAGCGTCCCTCCACCCTGTGGTTCTTCAGTTCCGCATCTGTCACTACCTTTGTGTTACTACATTTGTAAATTTTTCTCTTTTGAAAGTCACAATCTGTCCCCCGCCAACTACACCACCCAACAGCTTCCCTGATGAGCATGTATAAGTTTTACTATTTTGGTTTCCGATTAGACATAAGGGAATGCTATGCCACTTGCTGGCACCGCCCCCCCCCACCCCCCCCCACACACACACCTACCCAAATACGATGAAAATTGTTGCATTCCTCCATGTACCGGAAGCCATTAGAGCGAGCAGGGCAGGCTGCTCTGCCTCTACCCTGCTGCTCAAATGTAATCTTTATGAAAAGTTTTTCCCGTTTTCCTGAGATTTGGCTTCCACAGGAATCTTATCAGTTGCAGCTTATTTTGTAGGCGTGAGGTTATTTTGGAAGCTTCCTACAAATATAGCACATAGGACAATCTTCTTTTGTCCTCAATATCTTAAGGCTGTATAAACTTGGTGTCATTTGACATTAAAGAGGAGGAACTAAATTATTAACAACATTTCTAGAGAAAATTGTGTAATTTTTCACCTTACTGTTGAAAATCGTTGTTTCTGCTCTTCGACATACACACATTCAGTGATGTAGTGACGCATTTCTTCCTTGTTAAGAACAGAATAGACGGTGCACAGCGAAATGAAGTAATTTGGACAGTGGCGATTGGGAAAGTGCCTTAAATGGAGTTGGCATTCAAAGAGACCAAACCAATAAGGAAAACAAAATTGGGTCTGACTGGCTCTCGGCGGACTTTAGAGTGGTAGAGAAGAAGTATGAGCAAAAAATAGGATCTGGTGACAGAGGTCCAAGTCAGGCAATACACGTGGCCACAGTCTCATGGATGAGCTCTTAGAACAGCCGCTCTATGAGATCACGAGAATTAAACTGCGCAGTGCTTCCAAAGACCTTCCCAGAGCGCTGGATATGGGTTATCTATCTGTAAACATCAGACAGGACGACAAGCTGAAACAAGGGTTTGACAGACCCGTAATTAAATGTACATGGAGACTGGAGGCTCTAGGCACGCAGAGACCTGGAAACTTTTTCTAAGTTTAATATACACCAAAAGACCTTAATCTTCAGAGTATAAAAAATTAACTTTGATAAATGTATACAGTCTGTAGCCACTACTTGAAAGAAAACTATAAAACATTCCTACCACCCCAGAAAAGTCACACACCCTCCCAACCAGTCAATCACCATGCATACAAGCAAAAGCTGTGTTTCCTTAACTGTGTTTGTTTTGCTGTTTCTTCAGCTTCATTTCAATGGGATTATGCCACATACACCCTTTCAGACAACATGAGCCTTTTCACTTAACATAATCTTTCATGAGATATTCTCACGGGCAGAGTAAATAGGTCATATATTTATTGCTGAATAGTATTTCAGTATGTGAGTATATGGTGATTTGTTTACGGACAAATAGATTGCTTCTAGTGCGGCACTGTTTGAATAAACTTACATTCATATACTTATATAAGTCTTTCCATGGACATTTGACTTATTTACACTGTAGAGATATCTCAAATTGGAAGTGCCTGTTCACATATTTTATTTTAAAAGAAACAACTACAGTTTCCTAAAATGTTTATACACTTGTTCTCTAGCCCAGAAATACAGGACTGTTCAAGTTGTTTGATATTTTTACCAACTTTTTTCAATTAATAGTCCTTTTATGTTAGTCATTCTAGAGAATATGAAATGGTACTTCATGTTTGAATTGATTCAGATGTGTCAATGTCAGTTAAAGATGTTTAGTACCTTGCGTATAGTCATTGGCTATTGGTATATGGTTCTGTCAGCTGACTTTCTTGTCTACGTTTTATTTTTTTTCTCTTTTGACTTGTAAAGATGGTTGATGTACTCCATATGCAATTCTTTTTGTAAATATATGTGTAAAGTTAACTAATGATTTGTCATTGCTTAGAGTACTTTAATGAGTAGACATTTTAAAATTCCAATAAAAGTATCAATTTTATACTTATATTTTATTTTGTGTCTATAAAATTTTTGTATATCCCCATATCATGATTATATTTGTCAATGATTCTTTTTTTCATCTTGAGATTTTGATTATTTCTGTGGTATAACATCAGGAGTAGAAGTGCAGAACAGTAATATTTTCTGGATTGTAACTTCTTAATATTTTTTCAATTGTCTGATCATTTTAACGGTATGATTCTTATTACACTTTTATTTTTGTATTTCACCCTTGATCCCTGAATCAGCTGTTGTGCTGATTGTGAGGCAGGAGTCCAGGATTTTAAGTTTTTGTATTAATATCCAGTTGTTCTAACTGCCCATTTAGAAAAAAAGCAAACAAAACCTTTCCTTTCCCTGTTTTTATTTTTTTTTTTCATTTTGATGTTGTTGTTCTTATGGTTTGATTGGTTAATTGGGTTGGCTTTTCTTTTTCTTGGAAAAAGGACCTTGCTCTGTAGTCCAGGCCCATTTTTAATTTCCCATGCAACTCAGCCCTGCCTCAACCTCACAGCAATCCTCCTGCCTTGGCCTCTTCGGTGTTAGAATTACAGACATGCGGCCACCACGTCTGGCTTCCTATCTCTACTAAAATACCATTATATTTTTTTTGAAATGACTTAATGTATAATTATGAAGTTATTTCCAAACTCTATTCTCCTACACTGATTTTTTAAATATTGTATTGTCTTAATTACAATAGCTTATAGTAAAAGTCAATATTAGGTGCCTTTCATCCTCCAACTTTGTTCTTTACGATTGTTTTGGCTACTCTCAACTCTTTTAATTTCCATATAATTTTTTAACATTGAGAGTTACATTGAATCTATGAGTCTCCAATCCATGAATATAATGTCTCCACATTTATTTGATGGGTTTTTAACATATTCAGTAATGGTTTATATTTTTTTAGTGTAGCAAAGTGTTACTTATCTTCCTTATATTGTCAAGTACTTACAAATTGTTTGAGTTTATACTAACTGGAATTTTTAAAAATTCAATCATAAAGTTCTTAGCACTTAATATACAATAACATGATTTAATATTATACTGATCTTGTGTCCTAAAAACTTGCTAAATTCTTTTATCAGTTCTAGCAGATTTTTTTTCTATTATTTGTTTTGATTTTCATAGACATATCTTCCTAAGACTTCCTACATGGACCATCATTGAGCTTGCTCATTCGTGTATCTTTCTTTAAGATCTTTATACACTTATTTCATTTTCATTGACTTTCTGCACTGGCTACACTTTCTAGGACAAACTCAAATGGAAGTAGAGGGGTAGAGACAAATTGCACCTGTTGCCCAATTCTTAAGGTTAATAATTTCCCATCTGTTGGCTCTGAACTTTATGCGTTTCTAGATTTAAACATTTCTCTTCTAGAAAGCATATTGTTAGCTTTTTTAATCCACTGTGACAATCTGACTTTTCATCCAAATGTTCCATTTATATTTAAGGGAGTTGTTTATGTGGTTATGTTTAACTATACCATTTTTGTGTTTGTTTTCTTTTTGTATCCTTTTTCTCACTATTCCACTATTCTTGAATTTTCCAAGTTATTGAACTTTTTAAAAATTCTCATTATCTTATCTATTAGATGTAGCTCTATCTCTGCATTATTTTAATGCTTATTATAGAAACTTTAATACAAATTGCTAATTCACAATAATGTACCTAGAATTGTTATACCAAAGGATAGAAAATGAAAGAAACTTGCAACATTAAAATTTCTTCCTTCTACTCCTGATTCTCTGCTATTGCCTTTATTTGTATGATATAGATAACTTCACAATCAATGCTGTTGGTTTTGCTTTATGGTGCACAGTGAGATGAAGTAAGCTGGACAGTGGTGATTGGGAAAGTGCCTTAAACGGAGTTGGCATTCAAAGAGACTGAACCAATAAGGAAAACAAAATTGGGTCTGATTGGCCCCAATCCTCCAGCCCCAATACTTTCATGTTTCATACCTCTCTGCTCTTTAGCCAGGCTCTTTATTCCTTCTTGCAGATCAGTTGCATATTGTGTACATCCCAAGATTCCTTCAGCATTTCTTGTGTGGCAGTCATGCTGGCAATACATTTTATCAGCTTTCACGTCTTGAAATATCTTAATCTCAGCCTCATCTTTGATAACTATTTTTACTAACATAGAATGTTGGACTGATAGATTTTAAGGACATTAAAAAAGGCATCTGTTGGCTTCCACCCTCCATCCTTTGTGATGAGAAGTCACCTACAGTCATTTTCTTTTAACCAGTATTTATTTTCCCCAGTTGCAATTAATGATTTTTTTGTCCTTGATTCTCTGCAACATGCCACATGTATGTATACATGTTTTCCTTTGTATTTGTTCTATTCTAAAGTTTTATTGAGATTCTTGATGTCTTGAATGAAAGTGTGAAGCTTAGCCAAAATTTGATGACAATACTTGGAATAAAATTGTTTCACAACTCAGAGGGTCTTTTCTTGGCTCTTTTTCCCAATCCTTTCTCTCTTTTTTCCATTAGTAATTTCCGTTGAACTGTCCTCAAATGCACTAACCTTTGTTTCACCTCTCTCTAACCCACAATTAAGCCTATTCAGTAACTTTTTATTTCAGATAAGGTAGATTTTATATTTAAAATTTTCCATTTGATAAGTTTTGGTGATTATAGTCGAACTTCTCTGTCAGTCATTATGACCTTGCTTCCAATTGGTCTTTAAGATATTCAAAATCGAAGACCCATCTTCCAATTTCAAACTCATGATCATCTTTGAGCCCTTTCCTATGAATTGCTTTTTTAAAATTGTTGACAATGCATCACATATTTCTTGTAAGGTTCATTTCATACTGATTATTTTAAATGAGACACTTTAGAGACTGAATTTCCTTCTCTTCTTACTAAGAATATTGACTTAATACAGATGGTAAAATTACTGGATTATCAGTTTGAATACCTAGGTGTTTAGCTTATTTACAATGCTCTTTAATTTGGTAAGATTCCAATGCCAAACTCTTTCTCATCTATGGCTCTTATCTGCTAAACTACCTCCTAATCCTTTGTGCTTTTCATCTGGGATATTCTGCAGAGCTCCTTGGAGTCCATTAAAAGATTTCTGCTGGGCTCAGCCAAGAATTTGAAAGAAATTATATTCTGACTTGAGGGCTCCATTCATTCCAGACGTTTTCACTTCAATTTCTGTCTTGCACACATTTCTAAACTCTGCCCAATGACACCTCAAGCTAAGAAAAATATAGCTTTCCACTTGATTTCTAGCCTCCCCACAGGCCACACAGGATAAGACGCCATAAATGCTAAAAGAAAAATAATAAATGTAGCTGAACTTACAGAGCTTACTTTTTTGTAAGGCCCAAACCCCTGTATTTTCTGCCTGCTTATGGTTTTACCCATGTTTTTAAATTGTGTGTGCTTGTATGTGTATGTGTGTGTGTGCATGTGCATTCATGTGTATGCATGAACATGTTTAATTTTATTTAGAGTTTATAATTGTTATCTTTAGGTGCGTTATTCTGACAATAATCTAGCCATCATTTTTGATCAGTCATTTTCTTTTAATAATATTCATTTCCCGATGATGAATTGGTAAAATAAACAAAAAAGTATTGCACCCTCTTATATCTAACATACAGTAACCTTTATATTTTCCTAAACATTTGAAGTGGGTGAGATCAAGGGGCACTGGTAGGAAACACAAACATATTGTGACTTTCAAAATAAGGAGATTTGCAAATGTAGCAACACAGGTATGGTATAGTTTGTTCTGCTGACTTGTTTTTCAAACAAGAGTATTTGAGCATTAATGTGTTCAAATACCTTTCCTGCCAAGTCAACATAATCAAACAAATAGATTAAGAAGGTGAAAAAGCACACAGGGGTATTGTAAAACAAACTAAATAAAACTCCTACACATGAAGACTGTTAAACAAATAAAAATCATCTCTTAGGCAAATACAGCTAGTCCTCCATAACAATTTAACACGCATTCTTTCAGAATAGAGTTCTTTTCTTCTCTTTAAGGTATTCACGTTCTTTTTCCCATTTCTCCTTTGGCGATATCTTCTTGTCAGAGAATGGACAGAGACAGCAGTGTGATAGAAAGAGGAAAGCCAGAGGTTTGAGTTTAGGAGAACTTCTCTACTTTTTTTCTTTTTTCTTTTTTCTTTTTTCTTGAGACAGGGTCTCACTTTGTAGCCCAGGGTGGTTCTGAACTCACTGTGGAGCCCAGGCTGGCCTTGAACTCAAGGCAATCCTCCTGCCTCAGCTTCCTAAGTACTGGCATTGCAGACACGCACCACCACGTCCAGCTGACATGGTGCTCTGGTACTTGACTTAGCGCTTATTAGGCAAGTGCTTTAATTGCTGAGCCATTCCTCCAGCCCCAAGCTTACCTACTCTTGAAAAGAGCTTATAGAATCTTGAGTCATAGGAATAAATGATTAGTAGTGGACTATCAAGTAGGGCAGAAGGCACAATCACAGCAACAAAGTCTCTATATCCTCTTAGTTATTGGTTTATCTCTGTGACTCAGTACCCAATATCCACAACTTTAGGGAGGAACGATTTACTATAGCTCACAGTTTCAGAAAATCTTAGTCCATTCACAGGTGGGCAGCTGGGAAATGGTGGGATCACACAGCTGTGCTGGAGCTGGATCTAGAACTAGAGGTCTAGGGACAGAGATTCTCACAGCATGGCAGAACTGAGAGGAGACTAGGAGGAAGGGCAGAACTAGCACTTGCCCATCTGGGTCAAGCCCCAAGCATCCACCCCTTCCAGCCAGGCCCCACCACCCAACACTACACAATATCCATAGGGACATGAGTCTTTAGGGACACTCCAGATCCAAATCACAACATACTTCACTCAAGATTAAGGAAGAATTTCAAACACTAATGGCTAGTGAATTTTTTTGGTAACAATAAATGGCATGAATAAGGGTGTGGTCATTGGGAACTTGACATCTAAAATGCAGGTAGCATAATGCAGAACACATATTACCAAAACTTTGCATAATGTAAGAACCAAGGATTAGATCTCCACTCTCTGTCCCACAGCCATCATTTTCTACTCTTTCAATTTGGATAGAGTTGTTTGATCTTTCTGAATTTCATTATGACTTTTCAGACAAGGACAGTAGCCCAAGAGGCCCAGTCTCTATTCCCAATGGTCTTTATTTCCTGCAGATGGCTGAATTTTCCCAAAATTTGGTCTGCTCAATTTAACTCTGGCCATTTCTGATTTTTCTTTCTCTATTCTTATTTCCTTTCATTTTATTCCCTTCAATCTCGGTTCTTATTCTCCCTTGATTTAAATTTAAATAACTCTATTTCCTTCTAAGAGCTATCCTAGTTTAACCAGCCTATCCATCTTCACTCCAAAGGCCGCGCTCAGAGAACCATCGGTCCAGTTGAGATGTCCTCTCTTCTAACAGATGTTTTCTATCTATTTATGTAGTAACCAGACATTGCTGCTATAAGCACTTTAACAGCACTACATCTAAGAAGTTCGTATTCCTACAATGCTAAAGGCAATATAGAAAATGGCACTTAAAACACAAATAAAGGGAAATAAACACAAGAGTGTCTTTTAAAAGCCTAGAAAACCTGCTCAGAAGAGCAGAAACTTTTAATTAGATATGTTGAAAGATTGCAAGAACAGTGAAATGTGATTCCTTAAAACAACAGAAATGTACTGGCTCACAGGCAGGAATCACATCCAGCCTATCACATCAACTCTGGACTTTACAGCTACGTCTCTGAAACATTAGCCTTAGTGGAGCATTTACACACATGCTGGGCACTTCCGGGGGAAAACAATGGGCATAGGCTTTTCGGCTTGAGAGACAATTCGTGTGGTTCTCCTTCAGTGAGGAAGAGCATTGTTCCCGCTTTCCTTGAATATTTTGCTCAGCCTTCTAGACCCAGAGGGGCTTCTCTACACTCTACCTTTGCTCAAAATCTTCCATATCACTAGTAAATAATTGAGTTGTCTAAAGTATCATTATGAAAAAATATACAATTAGGCTTGTTTCCCATAGGAAAAAATGAAAGGGTTGTGGCTATTATCAATTAAGATCAAGATAAGAAATTATTTCCCCACAGACTTAGGTTTAAATTGCATGCATGTTCTATGACTTATGTGAAACTGTTTCTGAGACTCACATTTGAGCACAGGTAAACAGAGCCACTGTTCATTGATGTCAGGAGTAAACCCTGACAAGAAGTTGGTATGTCTTGCTTGTAAAAGCTTAAGTGTAGCTTTTACAAGCAAGCCATCCTCAGGCCATCTGGGGGATTCTTACAAGACATACCAACTTCTTGGCATAAGCGACACCTTTAATTTTACTTACATATTACACAGTTTTTAATCTGAAAAAACATAAAAAATGCAAAAGGCCACTCTGCACCTATGACCTAAAGTACTGTAAACAATAAAATGTATTGTTTTCATAACAAAGAAAACAATTTCCTAGGGGGTAGGCTTTTGTTCTTTCCTCTAAGTCCTGCCCAAAACTATTCTGATACAAGTACCAAAGACATTTAACGTATTTTTATTTTAGTACTTGCTAAACAGAATTTAAGAGAATTTTAGTTGACAATCAAAACAAGAAGCAAAAAGTATTGTACTCTGTGAATCCTCTTGCTCTACCATCCAAATCTATTAAAAGTAAGAATTTCTATATTAATATAGTTTTAAAAAAAGAATCACTGCTTTCAAAAAGTGTTTAATGATGGTCTATGAAGAAAGTGATACTTGGATAGGGATTGTGGGATAAAAGAGAAGAAACATACAGCTTTAAAGGACTTATTGACATTTTACCAATTCCAAAACATAATTTGTCTCCAAAAGATGAGAATTTTTCATCAAGGTGACAGGTTTTTAAATGTGTTGCTGGCTTCAGAAATAATTTTTTTTTACATTGTGTCTATCAACAATGAAATAAATAATTATAATCCATCAGAAACAACAATACTTTGACACCCAAAATATTAAATATATATTTAAAATTAAAGCTTAATAAAAGCTCACTAGGTAATGCCACATTTTTGACTTGGTGAATCAATTTTTCTATTTCTTGCAACTCCTAACCATCTCCCATTCATGAGACTTTAACAGGAACTACTGGTTTGCCTTCAGTTTTCAATCATGCAGACTCATCTCCCATTCTAAAATTCCAAATTTGACAGAGTCCTTGGGATGTATCCAATGATGTGGAAAAAAAAAAAAAAACCTAAGCTCTGGAGTCAGGAAGTCTATACCTCAACTCTGGTGACAAATGTGGCTATGTTAACTTCTCTAGGCTATTGTTTTCTCTGTAAATGTGATACATGTTGAGGTATGCGATTTCTCTAGTACATGGTACTTTGTATGTGCTGTGAACAGGAACTGCCCTCCCCCTAGTTTAGGATCTTGCAGTTTCTGAGGTTCATTCTGAAGAGCAATGGTCACCAGGTTCATAGGGATTTTAGTGCTTGCAAGGAACAGACCCAAAGTCCTAAAGCTACAAATGAACTCACTGAGGTAAACAGGAGGGATGCTGCCTGCCCAAGGCTACACGTTGACTGGTCCGGCTTGAGTCAGGTCTTGATATCTAGCCTAGCCTTTTTGTATAATGCAGTACGTATGCTATGGGATCTGAGGAAAAGCAGACCAATTTTATAATGGCCTTCGATATCTACAAATTGAAAGTTGCTCTGTGCTCAACATTTATCATAAGAGATAATTGCTAGGGCTCCAAATTGAGATAGAAAAAATAGATATTAATCATTAAACCATAGGCCTCATTTTTTTCAAAATAACAAAAGGGATTCTTAGTAAGTTTACTTTATCATCACTTATCTATTCCTCTAAAAGAGAAAAACAGACTGAAATATGCTTAATTGAAAGTTCCAGTTAACTTGGTCCTGGTTAATCTAGATTTTATTATTTCTAAAGCATTTCATTACAAACTCTTATTGGTATAATTGCTTCAGAGCCTGTTCCATATGGTGCCTTCTGTTCTCTAAGCTGAGCTGACCCCAAAAAGAACCCTTTAAATTTAATCTGAGAGCTGTACTCAGTTCTTAGAATGAAGATGACATTTTAGTCTCCTGTTTGTGAGCTGGTGCCTTTTCCTATATTTTTATTTTTGAAAATCCAATTTGAGCTTTTTGCCTCATGTCCTCATCTCAGACACCATTTTTTTTTAAAGCAAGCAAAAGGAGAGCTTTTCCCACAGAAAAATCTCACACATAATGACGCCAACAGGCCTTTCGTGTTGCTGGTTTCCTGACTGACTGGTATATTGGAAATAAGTGAAGAGGAGAAAATAACAAGGAGCCAGCTTCGGCTGAGAGGAACAAATTCTACAGTTATAAAGTCGTAAGAAAAAGCACAATGAAAAATAATCTTAGCAGCACAGAAGAAAGCAATTCTCAGCAGTAAAGCAGTAAGGAAGAACTGAAAATTTTAGGAAACACTCAAAACGGACAGTAATATCACCAAGGTGTTAGAACGTTGCAAGTCACTAGGCGAATTGAATGACAGAGAGATCCTCGTGGGGACCCTTGGGATTCACTGTCAGGTGTGTCTTATTTGCTTGTCCTTTTCTTTTCTTTCCTAAGTGATTATCTTTTCTGTTTAGACCTCTACCCTTATGTTACAGTGTCAGAGAAAGAGACTTAAGGTATCATTAATTAGGATTCCTTCTGTATCTCAGCTCTAAAGGATAATGGCTTGTTAGCTCAAGATGGAACTTATGGCTTAAAATATTTACCGGGCAGGCTCCCTACTGCAAAGTTAAAGACTCTAATTCAAACTGATGACAAGAGCTAGCTAGGCCTTTGAAATGAGTGAAGACTTTTCAAATTTCAGCAAGAACTAGAAATTAATTAATGGACTGCAACAAGTAATAATTCCTTTTTGCTTTATATGTTGTATACCAGGTTTCTTTATGAAAATAAAAGAATAATGTCACTTATAGGTCCTTTAAGGGCTAAAGAGTTAAGTGTAAACCTGTTCTTTCTGCATGCACCGAATACCATGAGCAACGACAAAGCAGCTGCAGTCTTCTGCTCAGACTTAGGTGGCACCTGTTGTTAAGATACTGAAATTGCTCCTTACCATCACGTTAACCAAGCTACTCTAATAACATCATAGGAGCTGAGAGTGGGTCATGGACCATCTTCCTTTTACGGATGAGAAAAGGGAGCAGAGCTGGTTCTGTGATTGAGCTAAGATCAAATGTCAGTAAGCAAACAATTTCAAAACCAGAACCTTTTAAGACTCAATTGACAGTCACCAGTGAAAGGGTCAATTTATTGGGTATTACGCGAGAAGGGAACATGACAGCTTTGAATGTTAAGGCTTGTGGACTCTAATTCAGTTCCTCCTCCCCCTACCTCCAGCAAGACCTTTTCTTTTAATACGTAAAACTGCCATGTTTGTTACATAACATAATTTGAAAGCCTTAATTAAAAATTGGTGATTTTCAAGAAGATAAAGAACTAAACGTGTATGAGTCAGTTATACTTCACATTAGTCTTCCAATCAATTTCTCTATTATTTTAATTCCTGTGATATTCTCCCATTATGCACACTTTTGTTTTTCTTTTTTCCCCAGTTGTCTACAACCCATTGTGGTCCAAAAATACTGAATAGAACCTCTAAAAGTAAAAGAACTCACAACCTTTGCATTCAATTATGAGTAACATGACAAGATTTCATGTTGTCCTGCCCCTAACTGCCCAAAACATCAATCAGTCCTTTCTACAGAATATCTGTGTCATATATGCCACCCACCTGTGAGTCACTAAGTGGTGTTCTAGCATCCCAGGTGGCTAGTCACAGTATCAGACCACCAGCATTCAAGTAACCTTTGTTTTACCTAATAACAACCCTATGGTTCAAAAGTGGGATGTTGCCAATAGAATTTGCAAAGAGAAGCCATATAGTGCCTCCTTAAAATGGAAGAAGCATAAGATATTTTGAGAGACTACGTTCAGTATTTAATATTTTGCTATGACATATTATTTCAGGTTTTTATTATTGTTGTTAATCTCTTATTGCACTTACTTTATAAAATAACTAAAACTAATGCATGTGTATATCAGCGCTGTCTTAGGCTTTAGGAAGCTGCTGGGATCTTGGGCCTATCCCCTGCAGATCCTGAGAGGGGTGAAGAATGGGGTGCTACTTATTCACTTATTCATATTCTAAGCAGATGTAAAGATGGCATTTTAAAGTGAGCATATGAAAGGAACTGTATACCTCCTGGAAAGTAATCCACACACATAAACTCTTTCCTCCTTGCAGATTCTGTACTCTAAAATCCCTTTCAAAGGAATCATTTGTGCTTCTGACATTAATGGTAAGAAAGGTCCAAGCCTTTATAAATGAAGAAAATAGCTATGAGGATTTTGTCTGTAGAGTATTGTAGCTATTACAGATTTTCAATTAACCTTTGTGTCTGCTTGGCACGTACCATAATGGTCAGATTCCAATTCTACACACTATGTCTCAGTGTGGAAGATACTACTAAAGTTTTAAATAATACTTGAAGGCAATTTCTGAAGAAAAACATTAAAGAAATCATCCTAATTATTCACTTGTATAGAAACCATTATCAAACAAAAAAAAAAAAAAGAAAAGAAAAGCCCTCTGCATTTAACAGTAAATACCTATCATTACTCAATTCAGTATTAAATATCATTAAGGCAATTAAGCATAATGTCATCACTAAGTTATATTTTAAACTTAGTAAAAGTATTGTGCTTAGGCATTGTAAAAAATCACATGAAGGGACCAAAATTCTGTCTCCTACAAAACCCACAACACAAATAAATAACACTAGTACAGATATAAAATATTATTTTCCTTATTTTAGGATCAGTTTTCAGCATTCTGCAGAAAACGGCATTGGTCACTAAATTTGTGCATAAAAAGAAGACAAATGGCCAAGTCCTTCTGTGAAATGATGTTAGCCCTTAAATTTACTAGTCCTCACCGAAACATGCAAAAAACCTAAAGGACCACACAGGCATGAAATGTTTTGATATTTGCTGGTTTTGCCTTATCGGTCAGCCCGCAAAGGGCATTCTGTTCTCTGGAAGTCAACTTCTCACAAGCCACAGAAACTACTGGATTACCTACACAGATTCTGACACATCCACTTGAGCTATGGAGCCCAAGAACTCTTTATTTCAGATAAAATCTTCACAGAAGGATAAAACCTTCTTCCTTACCTGGGAAGATGAAATGACTTCTATTCGTCATTTATTTTCTAGAAAATCTACTTTATTCCTTATAAATGTTTAATTCCAATACTAAATCAAGAGACTCAGTAAGAATCCTTCGGCATCAGTTGTTTATATACAAAACTCAAATAAAGTTACTACAATGAAAGAGAAACATTGTGTCTTACCTATATCAAGTTCATTTAAGAACTAGAAAGACCATCAAGAATGGTAGACACTTTGTGAAATACATTTAGAAAGCTTCATGTCAAGAAACAGTTGAAGAAACAATACTGCAAAAAAAATTCGGGAAATGGAAGAATGAGACAACTCCAGAATACAAAAGATTGAAGCATTCATCTTTTAAACTTAAATTACGAGTCACTCTGTGCTATCCCACAGATAATAGTACATGATTCATGACAAAGGCAGGCAAGAGGCCAAAAGATGGATCTGCCAAGGGCAGATGCTGAACCAGACTGAAGGTTTTATGTGGCCCACAACACCATGTTGCTTCACAGGAAACCAGCGTGAGTGTTCAGGACGATGAGAGGGGAGGCAACATTTTCTCATTATTTTTTTTTCTCTTCTATATATAGGATGGTCTTTTCTCAAGTAAAGTAGACTTTACCAGAGCCCAGAAGTGTTAAGGTCTAGGGAACTGTAGGGTGGATATGACATAGGATACCCACCCCTTTCTTCTTATCTCATGGACTTCTCCTCCTTCATCTTCACGGTTGAATCTTTCCTTTTCTTTCACACACTTCAAACCTTAGGTATGCCCCATCATTTCTACCTTTCTCTGATTTCTTTTCTATCTGTACTCACTCTCTTGGCAATGTTACCATCTAATTTTAGATTTTTATTTACCATTGATAAGCCAATGACTTTCAAATCTCTATCTTGAGTTTTAACCTTGCTATCAACCTAGGCAATAACTCCCTTTGAGTTATTGGCCATTTCAGATTTAACTAGTCCAGCCTAACTCAGCGATCTTCTTTCCCTCAACAAAACCTATCCCCTTCTGCTTGTAATCTTCCATTTTGCAGAGAATAGCTACTCCTGGCAAAGGTTCAAGTCAAATACTTGAAGGCATCCTTAACTCCTCTGTTATATTTTTTGACTTGTTCCATCGTTTTGAAGATTCTGTATTGTCTCCCTTCAAAATCTGTCCAGTATTGGACGTTTTTTCACAAAATCATCTGGTCGCACACTGTTCCACGACTGTTGTCTCATTGAGTCTCATCCCAGGGCTGTGTTTCAGACAGGAGTCTGCAGTACCCCTTCATACAGAAATTACATTATCTTGTGGAAGTTTGGGGTTTTTTCTTACCCTGGCCTCTTACTCAAAATAAGTATCTAAATTTTTGTTCAAGAAAAATATATCCCATTAATAAGATGCATATTCTTCCAAATGTATTTTTGGACAAGTCATGTGATCTTGAGTTTTCATGCTCACCAGCCTAGATTTTCATGATCTCCAAATCCTTTTCTCTGCTTTAGTGCTTTCCTCCACCCCCTGTGGCATGAATGCCTCATAAATTCTATTTTATGCAAAGGAAAAACAAGTTGAAAATAATTTCTGGAAATGAATAAAACATGCAGTAGATAGCTCTCTCATGTATGCTGATATGCTTCTAGCAGAAAAAAAAATTATGGGTCAGTTTAGCCACTGCTGCTGCTTTGTGTGTGTGTGTGTGTGTGTGTGTGTGTGTGTGTGTGTGTGTGTGTGTGTGTGGTGTGTGTGTGTGTGATTGTTTTGGGTTTTTACCAGGAAGAAGATTGCCTGTTTTAAAAATTCAGAGTCCATGATAACCTTAAAAATCATACTATCATACTCCTTCATTTAGTTAGTTCTTTGTACCTAAGATTTTCTTTTAAAGAATCTCTCTCTCTCTCTTTCTTTCTCTCTCTCTTCCCCCCCCCCACCCCGTGTGTGTGTGTGTGTGTGTGTGTGTGTGTGTGTGTGTGTGTGTTACTGGATTGAAACCTTTACACTGAATTACATCTCCAACCCATTTTAATTTTTATTTTGAGACAGGGTCTTGCTATGTTGCTAAGTTGACCCAGTTGGGCTTGAACTTGCGATTCTCCTGCTTCAGCCTTTCAGCATACTGCAATTACAGGCTTGTAGTTCGCCAGCCCCTGCTGTAGTTCTCTGTCATAGTAAATTTTCCACTGAATTTTGCAGTAACATCTTCATCCCATCTCCTCTCCTCACACACCAAATTTCTTAAAAGATGAAACCCATTGCCTCTGGATGGTTTGACTCAGATTTAGGATCAAATGATGGTTCAGAGATGAAAGATAATGCAAAATCTTAGAAGTTCTGGACAGGTTACCAGTGGTAATATGTATTAATAATCTTAAATCAACAATCTCATAAGTTCCAAAATTGTGTTTCTGTGTGTATGTTAGCTTTCCACTACTATAACAAATACCTAAAATAACCAACTTACGAAAAATATGTGCTTTGGCTCACAGTTGTGGAGTGTTCAGCTCATAATTTATTGACCCCATTACTCTTGAGTCTGTAGTGAAGCAGCACACCCCACTGGGAGCACACAATAGGAAAAACCTGCTCAGCTGATGGAGGGGAAGGGAAAGAAATGGCCTAAGAGATCAAGGTTCCACAATTTCCTTTAAGGACAGGCCCCGACTGGACCAAGACTTCCCACTTGGCTCCACCTCTTAGGCTTTCCGAGACCTTTCAATAATACCAGGCTTGGGAACAAACACTTACCATGTGGCCTTTGCAGACCATTCCAGGCCCAACTCTACAAGTTTTGAGTGCTCATTCTGCTAAGTGATAGAAATACGTCCTTTGCCAACTAAGGATCTCTTCTACCTTATTTCTCCAACATTTTTATATTATTTTCCAATCAAAGTCTAGAAAGAAACAACTGACAGGAACATCAGCCAAACTGGACAAAGTGTCTATGGGAAGATGGCTTTCCAAAAGATCACTGAGGAAGCACAGAATATTCAGGGCTGTCTGAGCCCTGGCAACAATGGAACTTGTTGATGTTAGGTTTGGACCAAGAATTGGAAAAGACCATTGCTTATAGCATTTCTTTCAATGAAAGGACCAACACCATCAGTGTAGTTCTGCTAACAAAGCACTGTCAGCCCTAATAGAAACACAGTGGTGGACAGAAACCCACCTTCATGCTCACCCTGGCAAGCTCTTAGCTGAGAAGAAATCATCCAGCTGTAGCACACTCTATATAGAATAAGGCAAAGGAAGAGCTATGTAAAGATACTTGCCTTTGTGCCTGCTCCAAATAGTAACTGCACTTCTGTTCAGTAGCTTTCGTGAAACAAATTGCTAATATTAGCAAGCATATGTTTTCTTCTTGTCCTTCAAAACTATCTCATCCTGTGACCTGAGATAAATTACTTCAAACGTGAAGCCCAGAAGCATGGTATATTTCTCCCCCTGGACCCTGACCTCCAGCGCTCACACCCAGGTCCAGCCTGTAACCTACATTTTGCTTCAGTGCTGCTGACGATGAGTTCTGATTCTGGCTAGCCCAAAAATAATAAATTCAACACAAGTGTCTACCTCTATGCTCCTACCAAATTTAGCCATACCACTTTTGGTTTTGAGGTCAAGATCACTACCAAAATCATAATACAAATTGTTTACATAACTCACATGACAGGTAATTTCATAGCAATGGTGTTAGTTTGGCAAGCCATCATCTGTGACATTGGCCTAAAGCTCACTGTGTATGTACTAAATAAGTTTTCATTTTCTAAATCTAATGATGGCCTAGGACTGTGCTGTGTGATCAAGTAGACACCACCATTCCAGGGCTATGAACACTTGAAATGTATTTAGCTGTAATTTTGATTTTATCTTATTCTTATTAAATAACATTTAATGTTAAAAGCTGATAATCACTTCAGATGTTAGAAAGCTTTAATTATTTTGAAAATAGCAAGCATGTGAATCTATTTTTTTCTGTATGCTTTATGAAGTCTAAACACAGGTAAAATATCTCCAAAATGATCAAACTTCCAGTACAGTTAAGGATGCTGGAGGGATAAAATACATAGTAGGCTTAAAGAATTAGTAAATAAAGAAATGTGCAATATTTTACTAATATCTTTACATTGTTTACATTTTGAAAAGCTATTACTTTGGATATACTGTGTAAAAGAAAATGTAGCATAAAAGTTAGTTTCACTTTTGTGTTTTTAGTTTTTTTTAACATGACTATCAGACAATTTTAGTTGAATTATATTTCTGATGAACGATGCTAGTTTAGGCTAATTGTGATAATCAAACTGGCTTACAATAATTTTAAAGTCATATCATATTTTGTAAGAATTTGCCCAAAATATTTTAAATTTGTATTTTATTCTGAGGCCTTCTTAGCAAAAATATAATAAAATAAAATATAGAGGGTGTGTTCTTTATTCCGTGTGGAAAATATTTTGGGAAAGCCTCTCTGTGCCGAATAGCATCACAGGCTTATTTATACAAAGCAGCACAAGAAGAGCACTTAGGCTCCTCTGCCTTCTCCCACATGTGCATCCGGTAGCACATTCTCCACATTATTTCTTCAGCTCCTACCATCACTGAAGCTCTTTCTGTTGAAAATCCTCCTGAGTGAAATAAAGAGAGCAGATGAATGAATGCAACAGATTAGAATGTTATTTCCTCCTTCCTTTGTCAGTTGCAAAATGCACCATATGGACACATCACAATGTGCCTTACAGGAATTTGAATCTCTGATAAAGTTTCTTTTTATTTTTTTAAATGACACAAAGTACTCATGATGAATGAACTCGGAGCATTAAGCCATGAATAAGTTTTTGGAAAGTCATCTTTCCAGAAGTTACATCAAGTTTCTGGTAACATAAGCATTCAAGTTCTGTTTAAGTGGCTTATATTTCAGATTTTTTAAACAAATCTAATGTCTCTATAAAATCTTATAGTTAAGAAAAACCTACACATTTTCAATCTCTGCATGTGAATACACTTTGAAGATTTATAAATTAAGATTTTAATCAACTCTTTCAGAGTTTCTTGTATGAGGAAACTAAATCAGCCTTATTTTGATGCTTAAAAGTATATATACTAATCACACTCTTTATTAAACATTATCAGTTCCTAGGGATGCAACTAAACAATGTTACTATAAACCTATGAAAGACACTAACTGGTCAAATATTAAACCAAAGATTTAGTGGGTACTATTTTTTCTCAAACATACACAGGAAATACACACAAAAGAGGAAAAAAAATAGTGGTCCTGGTTCTTCGGGTATTATAACACAATCTCAGACATAAAAAATACATAAACCATGCCTACTGCTCTGGGAAGCTGAGGCAGGAGAATTGTGAGTTTGAACCCAGCTGGGCAACTTAGTGACTTAGTGAGATTATATTTCAAAATAAAAATGGGCTGGAGACATAGCTCAGTGCAAAGGCCCTGAGTTTAATCTCTAATAAAGAAAAAGAAAGAAAGAAAAGAATGAATGAATGAATGAATGAAAGAAAGATAAAAGCAAATGGGACATTTGTGAATTAGAATCAGTTGATTTTTAAATAGACAACAGGGTATAAAACACATACAATGAGTCAGAAAGAACTGAAACAGAGAATAATAAAGAAACTTCTCAAGCAATCAGAAAAAATAATATAAATACATTCTAGATATAACCAACATAATTCTTTTAATTCAGGTTCAAATACAATTTTCTGTTTCCTCAATATGTTGAACAAGGTACCCGGAACCACCTCTTGTGCTCCTGGGTAGAATAAATATAATATAAATATAATATAATATAATAATTATACTTATATTATTAATTATAATTATAATATAATATAATATACATATAATAAATATTTTTAAATGTTTGAAATAAAATCTTCTCCCAAGAAAAAAAGAAATTCTCAGTTGAACAAATAATTAAGAACTAAAATCCAGAGAAATAAGCAGAATACTGTTACCTTCCACTCAGGGATCATTTGCCTAATAAGTTAGAGTTAAACTTCCATAGACTCAATTTTCATACACTCAAGAGATTTTAGAAGCTTTAACCTTCAGTGAATGGCCAATCAAAGAATACTCTCCTGCTCCCCAACCATAAAACTCTTTGGAAAAAAATCTGTCTTTCTCAATCCTTAGTGGTGGGGAGGAAGAACAACTATCACCCAGAAGTTGAAAGTTGAAGACTTCCATCAAGATTCCTCACAGAACAAAAGCCACTGCCTTGATGCTCAGAAAGGCTTCAAGTTGAAAATCAAGCTCAGGATTCATCCTCTGTGTTTCCTCTAGCAGTCACTCTGAAGCAAATGAAAATCTTCACAAAAGAAACTCTCCTCATTTCAAGAAAAATAAAATCAGCTCCTGAACATAAGCTAACACAAACACGCAAGTCGGGAGACAGCTTGGATTCTAACTCAAAAGGGCTTCAATCAGATCAGAATATTTTGAGACACCAACCTAGGAGTAATCACACTGAATACAGAAATGTGTAAAGCCAGAAAAAAGGTGCGCCATGGACAAAGCATAGAAACATATTTAAAACCAGGCACATATAACTTCTAGAAGTAAGGTAAGTAAAAAAAAAAAATTTAAACTCAATGGATAGGTAGCTTTAAGGAAAATAAATGAGAACATCTGTGAACTGGGAATTAGATAGGAAGAAATAGATTGTAGCATAAAAAGAAAAAGAAGATGAAGAAAGAAAAAGTAAGATACAAGAACAATTAAATGAGAAAGTGTTGCTACATTCAGTTAAAGTTCCAGAATGAGATATAGGTGAGGAAAGCCTGCAAAGAATGGTAGCTGAAATTACCCAGAAGTATTGAAACTTCTCATCTACACATTCAACAAAACTACATCTAGACATATCACAGTAAGCTTGAGGAAAAAGAAAGCGAGAAAGTGCTGATACCAGTCAGAGAAAAGACAGATTGCCTTCAGAGGAACACAGTTTGGACTGACGATGGGCTTCTCATCAGCCATTATGGAAGCTTCAAAAATTAGACTGGTGTATTTTATATGCTCAGAGAAAATTATAGAAACATATGTACCTACTAAAAATGTCTATCAAACCAAGGGACCAAGTGTGATATTTTCTTTAAAAATTCAAGAGTTTTTATGCTCAGCTCTTCTTTAATAAAAGAAATTTGGGCTGTATTTCAGGAAAAAGGAAACTGATCCCAGAGAACACCCAAGCCCTATGAAGAAATTAGGAACCCAGTCAGTAAAACACTCGCTATGATACTTAAAACTATAATAGCAATGTTTAATAGAGTGAGTAAGAATTAAAACAGACCACAAACTTTAACTCGAAGAAGGGTGAACAAATTTAATACGTCTAAGGTCTTTGGATTGTCCTAGAGCACACAAGGAATATTGATTAAATGTGGATTTTGGTAAGCTAACCATGTGTAGTGTCGTTACGAAAAGGTACACGTGGAGTATACGCAGTTGGCACTTGGGTATCTAACTAACCAAGATCAGAGATGTAGCTAGGTCTATGATGGTTGCATCTGCACTGACCAGGTGCAGTCTTTCTTTACTGCCATTTTCCCCTAAGCAAGCCAGTATAGCTACTATTTACATAACATTTGCATTGTATTAGGTTTTAAAGTAATCTACAGATGATTTGAAGCAGGCAGGAGGATATACATAGGTTATGTGCAAATACTATGATAATTCATGCAAAGAACTTGAGCATCTGCAGATTTTTTCATATCTATGAGGGTCCTAGTGTATACTTTAAATTATCTCAAGATTTCTCATAATAATAATATAATGTCTACGTATCACCTCATTTACATGGACTTACTATGGTATATGTTGTTTTTAAAATTCAAGGCTTACCTTTCGTAACTTACTAAACATTTTTTTCATATTTTTTTTTCATTCACAGCTTGTTCTTCTACAGACACTAAACTTGTAGATAAGAATGACCAACTGGTTAAAATTGTCACAGCAATTACATTAAATGCAAAATGACTAAAAGTCCATTTGTAAAACATACTTTTAGAATAGATTTTGAAAAAGTTAAAAGCTACTTAAGAAAGACATATGGAGGCTGCCTCCTCTCCCAGGGTGATGAAGTAGGCTTACTGCTCCCCATTCCTCCCACTAAGCACAACCCAGAAGTTTGAGTAATATAGAAAAAACAAATATAAGATGACTTTGCAAGAAAGAGCCATGGAAGGAGATGCGCTAGGGACCTGAGACCCTACGAGCACCATGATGGGAAGCACCCTAGATATTCTTTTCACTTCCAAGGATACAAAGTAAGGTTTTTTTTTTTTTTAAAGCCTTTTGTAGCCAAAAAGTGGAAAGGAAAAACCTTTTATAAAATAACTGCTCAATGCTCAACTCTAGGTAAACACTATAAAAAAAAAAAAAACCTTTTACAAAAAATAACTGCTCAACTCTAAGCAAACACTACATATATATATCCTGACACCCCTACAAAGGCTATAATGAAAACCTCCAACCTCCCCACAGTACAGAGGTGCTATCACGGAAGGTAAAATAGGAACCTGACACTTTGATCGTTTGGTGGGTAGGAAGGGCCTGCCCCCACTCTGTCATCTGTAAAAACCACTTGAGAAAACACAGAATTTCATCCTCATCCTACAGTATTACAATATTTCTCTCAGTGGGGTGTGGTCAGGGGAGACCTACAGGAGAGTCAAGCTTCACCATTGCCGTTTGGCTCAGAAGTGAGAAGTAGTAATGAGACAGGCCTAGCCATCCCAGCCTAGGAGGTGTCCGCCCGAGTCCTGGGGAGCCAGTTCTCCAGCCTGCACTTAGCAGGAGCATACAGCACATCTCTCCGGGAGTTAAACAGAAAGCCGGATAGAGAACACGGAATTCTACCCTTGTTCTCTGCTCTGCAACCTCATCTTCACTCCTGATGGCTCAGCGTTAGAAACAGACCTGTTAAAGTTTTAAATAATATCCAGAAGCTTTAAATAACATCCTGAATCTCAGACAAATCTCCAAAATGCACAAGTGTCTGTAAAAAAAAAAAATGATTTTCTCACTGTGGTGGTTTGGATATGGAGTGTCCTCCAAAAGCCTCGTGTTCCTATGATACTGTGCAGGGCTGGGAGGCAGGGTCTGGCTGGAAGGGGCGGGGCTTGAGGCTTGACTTAAAGGGGTGTGTGCTGGCTCCGCCCTTCCTCCCAGTGTCTCTGTCTCCCACCATGCTGTGAGGATCTCTGCCACTGCCGCTCTGGCTCTGGTCCTACCTCTGCTCCAGCCCTGCCATGTGCTTCCATCATTTTCCAGCCACCCACCTGTGAATGGACTGCGATCCTCTGAAACTGTGAGCTACAACAAATCTTACCTCCCTAAGTTGTGGGTGTTGGGTATTGAGTCACAGCGATGATAAAGTAACTAAGACACTCATCAGACCAATAGTCAGGAAGATCTTAAACTGAATAAAGGACACACCGAACACATAATACAGCAAGTCTGATGTTAAACAGCTAGGGGGGCCGATGTATGGAGGAAGAACTAAACAGAGAAAAGATGGCGTGCCTGTGTAATTTCAAATACAAATGCAAACTAGACTGAGACAGATACAGACTGTCACATCAGCCTCATCTGTACCTTCTGCACTCCGCTGGTGCTCCAGGAGGGTATTTTTTCTCCATGAGAGGCAGGGAAGCCTATGAAGAGGAGCTGCCCCACAGTCACCTGCAGATTTCACTGCTCTAGTGTGAGACTTAGTAAAACCTGAAAAACGTTGGACATTTCTGTGAATATGAACGGCATCTACTCAGATTATGGCATTTCCTATAGAAAACATAACAGGACTGAATACATAATGTTCCCGTAGAATGTCCAAATCAGTTACTCAGAAGCAGAACAGAGCTTGAAGCCCCCAAATTAACCTCTAGAAGAATCCCTTGCCACTGGATCCTGGCATTATGCTTTCCAGGGTTTCCTAGACTCTCCTGTGAGCATGTATTAAATGTCTCAAGGGGAACCCTAACTCTTTCTTTCTCAGGGAGGACAGTGATAGAGATCACAAGGTGAGGCTCTTCTTACCTCTGACCAGCCACAAAGGAAGGCGCAGGTCAGAGCCACACCTGCTCTTCACACATTTCACAGACAAAAGCTGAGAAGAACAGCCATTTACCCACCCGTCACATATCATTACAAATATCTGTAGGGAGGCCATCAAAAAACTTCACAAATTTGTCTCTCGGGTCCTCTTGCTCTTACGCATGTGGCTTCCAGAGGCCAATGAGAAGACAGAAGGGAAGGCCCATCGTAGCTCTCAAAGGTACAACACAGGGCATACTCAAGGCAAGGGATGAGACTCTGAAACTAGAAGCCATGACACTTATGGCCGCATTTCTCTGTCAAGAGCAATCTTTCACAATTTGCCTTTTCCTAGTCACCAGCGTTGCACAAAAAGGAATTTATGAAGCATCAAATTATAAGTAAAAATACAAGGGATCTACCCTTGCACTCGTTACCCCAGTGGCTCTCTCTCGGCATCATTGCCAAGAAACCTCAGGAGAAACAGATGCATTGTTAAAGGATTTTATTTTAAGTCTAAAGTATCGATCACATGGAATGTACATAGTCTTCCTTACCGGAAAACCTTTTATTCCAGGCTGTAATCTGAAAGACCTAAAACTTCACTGCCTACACTGCTGGAAGCTTTTCCATTGAACAACACTCTTTTAAAAACCTCTACATTTTGGTTTTCAGCTCCTCAGCAGAGCAAATTATCCCATCAGCCTGTGGAGAAGTGGGAGGTTATTGTTCGTGAAACTATGAAAGAGCATAACACAACAATGCAAATGAGACGCTTGAAGTCACTTTCACCAGCTCAAGCTTAGTCTAGAAAACACTCATTCTTAGAGAAAAGAGTCAGAAAACTATATTGTAGCCTTTATATAGAAAGCTTTAAAAAGAATATTAGCACTGTATTTAAGAGAAGCAAGAAGTAGCTATTCCAACTCATGACTCCGTCCCTCACTCCAAATGTCCCTTTTAGGGACATTTTGTTATGATGAGGCAGAATGAGTGTTTTCTGCTTGTGTGGTCTAAAGAGTTATGTTAGCCCACAGTTCTTTTTATGCAGAAAGGACTCATTGAAGGCTACTAAAATCACTGAAGGACACTAGCTCCCCAGCCTTCAGGCAAGCTCGAATTTCATCGCCCATCTTACTCTCAAATAGCCATCATATTGCACTTGCTTTAGGCAGCAGGACCTTCTGTTTGGGAGCAAAACACCAGCAGGAGAGTGGGGGGGAATTCATTTCAGTTTCCTGGGTAACCCTTAAGTGTTCAATGAACTTGCTCTGCTTTTCTTTTCTCTTGTTTTTCTTCCCCCCCTTTCTCCCTCTTTCTCTCTCTCTGTGTGTCTGTGTGTGTGTGTACACGAGCATGATATGGGTGACTACACAGACAGCATCTTCAACCCATTTTTATCTTTAATTTTGAGTCAAGGTCTCCCTAAATTGACCGATATGTGCTAAAATTTACAACCCTATTGCCTCACCATCCCCAAGTGCTGGGATTAAAGGCCTCACTATTGGATCCAGCTACCTTGTTTTTTGCAGATAGGGATAATTTGATTTTATATCCTCTATACACTGAAGTAGATCTTACCTCTTCTATGCTATGCTTTCTGGTGAATGCTAAATGCAAATCTTAGTATAAAAGGAGTCTTCACCTTTTAAAGGCCAAATACCCTTAGGAAGAACACTTTGTGTTCAGACTGGTTAAAGAATGGCTGTACACCAAAAGCCCACTTGGAATTCCTCAGTTTTTGTAGAATAATCTAACCAAAAAATCCAAGACAACCCTAGACTTACATTACAGTAGGGACTTTAGAAACACTTTGAAAGGTCCACCTCTAATACGTGGCCCCCTGTGGTCTTTCTCTCCTTCCCACCCAGCTTCCTCCACCACAGTGTTGTTCATCACAGTGTTTAAGCCTGATGGTGTAATTCCACAGCTGTATGTCTGCTTCTATCTGTGGATGGCATCCTCATAAAGTGCAGACCCTTGACTCCTTTGTCTGTATATCCTCAGCATTCAGCATTTAGCAGATTAGTATTCAATAAATGCCTGAAGAATGAATTAGAGCTATTTTCCCATGGATCCTCAACCTCAAGGAACTCAAACATCTATTCCTGTTCCCACATCGCTTGAGCTCGCTGATAAATTTTCAAAAGCACATACTAACTAGAACCGTTCTACACACGATTTCCAACTCCAGCGTGATATCCAGTTCTATTGCTTTCCCATGCCTTAGCCTGCCCCATTCTCAATGCAGCTGTTTTGAACCTTTAATCCTTTCCTAATGCACCTATAATCATCTCCAAAATATGACAACTGACAAATGTCATAATATTCTACTAAAAATAGAAGCCATCCAGTACAAATGTCTTTGATTTCTTTCTTTATCACCTTGGCTTCTTACTTAACCCCTTTTGTAGAGTCAACACAAAAATAATCCAAGACAACCCTAGAGTTACATTGCAGTAGCCAGTCGCTGGGACACAATGCCCACCATCTACAATTTAAAGGAGGAAAAGGTGTTTCTGTTTGTTTTGTTTTGTTTGTCACTGGGACACAATGAATTAGAGCTATTTCCCCATGGAAATTGTGATGGAGATTTCCCCAATTCTACTATTTAAGAGAGGAAAAGTTTATTTTAGCTCACATTTTCAGAAAATCTTTGTTCATTCATGGGTGGCTGGCAATGGTAGAAGCACTTGGCAGAGGCGTAGAATGGGGAGAAACTTTTCACAGCATGGCAGAGAAGAAAGCAAGTGAACAGAACGGCAGACTTTGCATACATCTCTTGTGTCGTGTCCAGTTACCTGCTGTTTCTGGGTCAAGCCCCAGAGATCCACCCCTTCCAGGTCAAGCCTCAGTGACCCACTCTTCCAACCAGGCCCCACTTCCCACATCACAGGAAATCAATAGAGAATTCATAACATTCTAATACATGAGGGTTTTGGAGGACATTCCAGATCCAAACTATAATACCATTTTTATCTTTTTCTCTTTTCTCAGATGAAAATATTGTATTACAATTTCAGCCACCTATGTATGGCTTCCTCCCTTCCAGCATCACCCAAGACTTCTTTTCACAGTTAGCTGTTCATATACTTACAGTCTCTCTATCTCCACTGAAATAAAACTTTGAAGCCAATAGATTTTTCTCAATATGACATTGAAATATGTGGCCTTGGACAAGCTTTGTCACCATTGTTTCCTTATCTAAAAATGGAAATTCTAATCCATGCTACATGTGATTTTAGGGAAGAATTAAATGGTACACATAAATGTCTTAATCCAATGCCTAGTGTATATAATCACTTGATAAATACACTTTGCTTTCCTTTTTTGTCCCATCCAAAATGAAATAACTCATAAGGCCCCTGCTTCCCAGCGCTACTACAGTGCTCCTGTTCTTTTCTCCTCTTCCTTGCCCACTCTGAGTCCTTCATCCAGAGTTTCTCTCCTGTCATTAATTCCTGATTAGTTCCATTGCAGCCTGGCTTCTACCCTTCCTACTGAATCATCTCGTATAAATGAAACTAAGACTTCTAAATGTTCTGTTTCATGAGTTAAATCTTTCCTGGAAAATCCAAAAACTAAATAATGAAATAGAAGACATGGTAAATGCGTGAGCAGATGATATTTTTCTTACTTGATCTTAATCTACCTGCATGGCTTAAACTTCTAGTAGTACCCAATGAGTTCCAAAGTATCTTTAAAACTCTTTTTCTCCTCCATCTAATTTCTACATTTTCAAGGCCTTCCTAATCTCTCAATATAACACATCATGAGATCATAACAAGTATTTAGGCGAGAATCTACCAGTTGCCCAAGAAATTTCAAGATAGCCAGTCCTAGGAAACTATTTTTTCTAACCTTTCAGAGCTAATCAGTTACTACATAAATCAATGCAGAAGGTTTCACAGGATTGACCAAATTTCTGAGTTGTAAGAATTTTTCTAAACATCATTGCAGGTTCTAGGATTCATTGCAGTACATTACAGTAACCTAAGTCACAATCCAAAAATCTCTTTATTCACAGCTTCTCCATACATGTCTTCCAGTGTCCCAAGTGTGCCAAGGGAAAGAGTGATGTGCTCATGATCCAACTGCAATGTTTGTTTTCTTTGCGTTGGCTTTTCTCTAACGTCAAGGAGCTTGCCTGTGATGCCCAATTTCTTTTTCTTTTTTTTTTCTTTTTCACAGCAAAGAAAACAATTAACAAAGTGAAGAGAGAACTGACAGAATGGAAAAAAATGTTATCACGTATATCTCAAACAGAAGGCTAATAACTAGAATATAGAAAAAAAAACTGAAGAAAAATAAACCCCTCAAAATCAAAGACCCAATAAAAAAATGGCCAACTGAAGTGAATAGTCAGTTCTTAGATGAAGAAGTACCAATGGCCAGCAAATACATTTTAAAAAGTTAAACATTCTGAGCAATTACAGAAATGCGAATCAAAACAACACTAAATGCCCTTTTATTCAAGTGAGATTGGCATGTGCCACTAACTCTATGGTGCCACTTTTCAGTGCTTCATAAATGCCATTGCTGAGGGACTCCACTGTCAGAAAATGGATACTATTGACTAGAATGTTCTCCCCCAAATTCTCCAAAGCCCTGTGCTTTGAGATATCAGGAAGTGTCCTATTTTATATGCAAATGAAGATTGACTCTACTTGATTCCAGCTGCATGGTGTCTCATATTCTAGAAGCAGAATTATTAACATCCAAATCTCATAGAACATATTAGTCATCTCTTCTTACTCTAACAAAATATCTAACCAGGAAACTTTATTTAAAAAAGAGAGAGAGAGAAAGATTTACATAGCTCACAGTTTCAGAAGCTGGAAGTCCTATGCAAGCTCTGACAAGCACCCTCCTGGCTGTGTCACAGTGCAGCAGGAGCACATGTATCTCTGTGGCTGCGAGTTCCTATCTCTTTTGATAAAGTCAATAGTATTCAAAGCTTCCCTGCTAATGATTTAATTAGTTTAATCACTTCCAAGGGGACCCACCTAGACACTATATGATTAAGTTTCTACCTTCATAATGCCAGAACTTTAAGAATTAAACACTTTCATGAGTCCTGGAGAAAGGAGGTTGGAAAAGCACATATAAAAAGCATAGCACAAAGTCTCTTAAAAACCCATTCCAGTCCTCTTTCCTACCATTTGTGACTCTCTGTCCTGACTAGTCAGGAAGCCTGCATCTCTGACAAAGACATCTTGCATTGTTTACGAAGAACAGTCGCCAAACTATAATAAAAATCAACTCTAATAAACACATGCTCCATAAATTAGGTAGTTCCATCCACAAATTCCACAAGTAGCCAAACACCGAATCTTAGTTTAGGTTACCAAGGAGACCCTACTGCATCTACTTCAGACAGAAAAGAAGAAACAGAAAAGGGAAAATGAGAGTGGAGTGCAGTTCGGTGGGGAAGCGCCTGCCTAGCGTGTCATTATCAACTCCTATGTGGAAAAAAATTGGTCTTGTAGAGTTATAATACAGAACTCACATCTCAAATGTATAATGAATTTAAATAAGTTGGTAAGAAAACACTAAAACCACAATACATAAATATGTGAGTTGAACAAATTAAAAATGGCTAAGAAAATACTTACAATGAATATTGATGAACTGTAATTTAAAGCAAAGATAATACAATGGGTTTTCTTTTCTTTACCAAATTGCCTAAGATGTTGTCCATGAAAGCATCCAAGGATATTGAATAAGGAGATTCCCCGGTGCATGGCCTGTAGGAGGACAAATGGGTGCCACCGTCCCAGAAACTAATAAAAGGAGACATGTGTCAAGAATTTCTAGAATTACGCATTTCTTTTTTAGCAAGTAATTACTCTTCTGCGAAAATGTCCCAGGGAGATAATCAGAAATGAAACACATTTCTGTAAATATTTTTGTTACACAAAGAGTATTTGTTACTTTATGCTTTTAATAATAGTTGAAAACCAGAAATAACATAAATACTAACCATTAAGGAATTGATGATACGTGTTATGGTACATCTATGGATGAAATGTTACAATATTTAATGGAATGTCAAATTCCTGATGGTTCTATCAAATGGGAAAATAAACATAATCTAAGTTTTTCTTTAAAAAGCACAGTGCATATTTTATATGAATTCCACTACAGAAATATTTGTGGAAAATGAAATAAAATATTGAGAGCAAATGACACAAAAGTATCATTATGAGCGATTAGAAAAGGTGATTCCCTTGTAACTCTTTGAAATTTTCTATACAAAGGGCTCTAATGGGAAAAAGAAAACATGAGCTACTTTTTCGCTGTAGAAGCATTAGCAACGTAAATACAAACTGCGATGATCCACGTTAGGTAGAATACGATACGTCAAGCATGCCCATTTATTTCTCCCAGAAGATTTAAGGAGATCTGAAGGAAATGAAGGAAATGTACCTAATTGTTAACACAAGAACAAAAATTTTACTGTGGTGGTCTACGGGCTAGAAGTCAAGATCAGTCAGCAGGACCATACTTCTTCTGAGGTCCAGAGAATCCTTCCCTGCCTGCTGTAGCTCTAGTGTTCCAGTGGCCAGCCTTGCTACTCCTTGGCTTGTTCGGGTGTCACTCCTAATAGCCATCTTCTGCCTACATGTCTTTAGGTCTTTAGAGTATCTTCCTTCTGTGAATGTGTGTTCAAATCTCGCCTCCCGCGAATGCAGCTATTTGATTTTATTAGGATCCATTCTAATGTCTAACAACTTTAACTTAACTGCCTCTATAAAGAACTCCTATTTCTAAGGTCACATTCAGAGGTACTGAGCATTAACAGGAATGTATTTTTAGAGGGGAAAAGGATAGATTTCAGCCATAACATTGTGCTTATGAAATCTGCTCCATTGACTATATTCTATCCATAAAGAAAATCAAAGTAACGTGTGCTAAAAATTGATCCGTCCTTTCCAAGTGGCTTTCTTATCTATTCCTACCTCATTCTCATGTTCCATATACTGCTATTGCCATGATTCAACAAGGATCACAAGGCTAAACTTCAGCTCCTAAAACATGAGTTTATAATGTAATTCATCTTCCCTTTTTAACTTTATCTCCCACAATTTCTTTTTCCATTACTCTGTGTTTCTCAACTTGAACAGCGTATAAACCAGACTTGTTACAGTGCACACAGTTTCATGAACGTGCCCATATTACATCCCAATTCTTAGACTGCCAAATTTTTAATCTCATTTATTAATTTAGGCAAAAAAACAGATTTCGAACATCTATCACGTTGTAATCATTCTAGTAGGAAACAGTCATTTTAACTAAAACACACTTTCTAACTTCCCAAAATTCAACTTAGTAGAGTACATTAGATATATAAATAATAAGTTCTTTTTAAAAAGTGGTACAAGTGCTATTATAAGGTCAGACACAAGGTCCACAGGGCAGAAAAAGGGCAGGGATCAATTTTACTAAAGTCTCAATGAAGGTTTCATGGCAGAAGCTTCCGGGTCTTCACAAACATGAATAGGTGTTCCAGATCCTAGGCCCTTCTCATGTCTTTGGGTGTCTAATGAAATTCTGTTCATTCATCTAGAACCAATGGAAACTCGGGAAAAATTGCATTTCCTTCTCTCTGATTAGTAAATGAATGTTTTAAAGTATGTTGCTGGTGGTGAACTTTTGTGTTTACTATTGGACTATGAAACAGATATCTGTTTTCATATTGCCCCACTTCTTTTTTAATGGACACTGTTTTAGACATTTATTTGTTGCTAGGACAAATTATCTAACATCTACAACTTAAAGGAGAAAAGATTTATTTCGATCACAATGTTAGAAGGTCTCACAGAGTCATTCATGGCAGCCAGCAATGATGGAAGCACATGGCAGAAGCTGAGGAGCTGCTCACGACATTGTAAACAGAAGCCAGGTGAATGAGAAGCAGTCACTATGTGGAGTCTCAGACAAGACCAGAGCTTTCCAGGAAGAAGCTGGAACAATGTCTTTATTCAGTTCAAGCTGCCACTTGAGCCAGTTCCTGGCCCACAGTCAGTAGCGCGTGCCTAAAAGTTCTGCCCTGAACAACCCCAATCTCAACAAGCTGATATAATCCCTTTAGGTCAAGCCCCAAGCATCAATCCCTTTCAGTTAGGTCCCACAACCCAACAGAACAGTTTCATAGTTATCCTACTACATCCAAATCTATAAGGCTTTTCAGGGACACAGCAGATCCAAACCACAGCAGACATATTTAGGGTAATACACAAATAAAAACCCTTTATAGGAATTCCTGCTATGGTCTAAATGTTTGTGAAAGCCTCAGATTTATGTGTTGAAACTTAATCTTGAAGGTGGTAATGTAATATACGTGGGAAATTGTTAAATCATGAAAGTTCTGTTACAATAAACGGGATTAGTGCCCCTACAGGAGAGGCCACTAGAACTGTCTTCCCTGCTTACCTTATGTGGGAATTGTGAGATTGCGGCTGCTATAAGGAACAAGGCCTTGCTAACACTAAATCTACTTTGATCTTGGGCTTCCTAACTTCCAGAAAGGTAATGCATTTTTATTGTTTATAAATTACCCATTCTAAGCTCTCTTGTTATCACCGTCTGAGTGGACTAAAGCAGTCTCTCTTTTACTGGAATGTGATCATGTTTCTCAAAGTTAATCCCATTTTTGCCTCCAGAGAAGAGTTCCTGTTCCAAGCATTCACTTGGTGGAAGCAGTTCTGACCAGTCATCGTCATCTGATTTATCACACCAGTGACTGTTTCCACCACGTTCATATCTGTCAAAGTCGCCCATCTCCTCGGCCACTAATACCATCATAGTCACCTCGTCCATGATCATCAAACCTTCCCCTTGATCCACTCCCATGATCACTGAAGAAGCTAGACTTCCCTCTCATGCATCCTTATCTTTATTAGAACTCCACCCAGAACTATCTTTGTTGCAGGAACTTTTAGTAGCTTCTCTGTTTCGTAAAGGAGGAGGGATATACCGACCAGCCTTTGATGGCTGTTCTTTCTCCAGTCTGATTATCGGAAGAGTTCAGGTCTATGTCAACAAACTGCTGGCCCAGCCCGAGAGCATTTTCTGCTGCCACATGACTCACCCCTGAAGAAGACTGAGGGCTCAGATCTACTGCTGCTGAGTGACGGTGCTTGACTCACCCACCGTGACTGCCCTCTTATGGGAGAACTGCAGCTTTTTGACTTTTCAAGGGCATTTTCTCACTTACCTTACTTAATGCATAATAACCCTAATCAATAAGCACATGTGGTTGTTTCCATCCTACAGACAGGGAATCCACAGCAATGGTGATCGGAGCTTCTCCATGTCCCCCCATGCGAGAGTGTCCTCCACTGTGTGAGAAAGGAGGTGTGCAGAGACCTGCACTGGGCCAGGTCGGGGAAGCACAAGTACATCAGCACTCTCCATCTCGCAGCACCCGTGCCTCATATCTGGAGTCTCTTTTATTCACTGAACCTGTAGTGCAGATGTCTGCATATGATATAACTAAATGTCCTCACTCTTCTGTGTCAAAGTATCTTATTTACATAACAAAGGCCACACAGTTAAAAAGACTCAACAGAAAACATCAAGATAATTCCAAACTTCCCAGCACCCCACCTGGAGTTACTTACAACCCTCTGATTCTGCATGACCAGCTATTTATTATCATAACGCCCTTTAGCTATAATGACCTTTCTGACACTCACTTTTGTCCTTATCAATATTTATTGCACTTTCCTGCCACTCTTTTCCATTAAGAAGCACAAGCAAAAATCAATCTTATGATCACTTTCTAATAGTACTATGTCTTCCCCACAGACACTCTTTAATAGGTGATTATTTTTTAGTATATCCAATATGTTTTGCTGTTTCTTAAGACTGCAGCGATAAACTCAGCCATTGGAAATGCTTAGGTTTTTAAAAGGAAGCCAATGTACTTCTGAGGGCTGTGTTTACAGTGTGAAATATCACATCCTCCGTCTCAACCACACCTATTGAACTTGCTAAAAAAAGACATTCTCACCTCTTCCGTTCTGCATCCTGCAGACCCATCTAATTATTTTCCCATGAGTTTTTTCCTTTGTGAAATTAAAGCCAGAAAAATGTCTGGCACGGAAACAAAGCTTAGCTTCTCCCAGCACCTGCGTTGTAGGCCACTTTACACCTGGAAATCTACCAAATCGTGTCAAATATGAATTTATCTCCGGAACCTTAATTTCAAAGTGGCACGAGGACATCCGTGCTGTAGGTCCTGCCCCAGACACCTACCCTACCTTGCTAAGAGAAGGAGGACAGCTCCTGAAAGCGGAGCCTGTGTGCAGCATAGGAAGCAACTCAAGGGCGCAGCACAGGGCAGGGCTGAGCGCAGACTGCGTGAGAACACACCAGGTGAGCCGGTGCAGCTGTTACAACATTAATATCAATAAGCTGGGGTCTGCAGAGTATTTCATAAAGCTGTGAAAAAAATGAGATGGAGCCGCCAGTTGTCAAAGCTTATTAACCTGCCGGGGATCTTTCAGACGCGTGGCTAAACAGCCATCAGCCGGGTTATGAATCCCTCCCAGGGCTGCTGCTTCCGGAACTTGTTCTGACTGAGTGTGCAGCTTCTCTCCCTTTTTGTCTGTCTTTCCACCCTGTTTCCTACCTCCGTCCTACCGCCACTGAAACCTGTACATTGAGTAGAGAGTATTGAAATCTCTACATTGTGGTCTACAAAAGATGAAGAAGAGGAAGAAGAAGAAGAAGAAGAAGAAGAAGAAGAAGAAGAAGAAGAAGAAGAGGAGGAGAAGAAAGAAAGAAAGAAAGAAAGAAAGAAAGAAAGAAAGAAAGAAAGACAGACAAACAGACACCTCCCTGCTATGGGGCTTAGCCAGCCTGCCAGAGATAGGTTTCAGCAGCCAGGAAGATGGGAAGAGCAGGGCAGAATGCACAGAATTGGGCGTGAGTGGGGCAAAAGACACTCGTGGGCACATGTACCCAGTTTCCCCTGGGCACAAAATGAATCTGCCTGCCCCATACATTCCCCCTGGGGACCCAGCAACAAGAATGGGGCAGAACAGAGCTGCCTGATTTCCCTGCCGTGCCCATCCCTCCCTCCTGGGCCTCTCACCCATCCAGGTCCAGGGCACACACACTAGGTGTTTGGATCTGGGCTTCCAGGGTGGGCGAAGCATTCAGCCAATTTTACTCGGCTGGTCCTGAAGTCCAGTGGGATACACTGCAATTCCACAAGCTCCCTAAGGACCAAAACAGCGCATGCTACTAGAGGCTCCCTGACTGCTTTGCAAGACACCCGAATAGACACTTCCTACATAAATTCCATGGGTGGTATTGAATTCCCAGCTGCTGCCCGCCATCAGTCTATTATGGGATCAATGTGTGCTCATACTGCATGAAACCATCCTATTCCTCTGACAGGAAATTAGCACATTCTGAATTGTTTCTTTCTGTTTTTAAATCTGTGCAATAGATCCAGAACAAGGCCCAGGAATAATGATTCATTACTTCCCTAAGTGCATGTCCAGGATGTAAAGCCTCTCCCAAGCCCCTGAAAGCAATGTGGAGTAAGGAAAAGAGGGAAATGATTGGAGAAACGACTGCATTGTTATTATGCTGCCTGATGACTCCTGACAAAAATAGCAGCCCCGCCTAATGCAGTGAAGGCTGGCAGGTGAAGGGGAAGCTTTGCATCGTTTGCATTTGGGAGCCCGGGTTTAAGCAGACTCCGGAGTCCTAAGTAAAAGCTATTTCCCAAACACAATTGATGCGCATCACAAGATCCTTGTCCTCCTGAGGTCATTGTGGCCCCATGTTTATTGATGAGCGTGCTCCTCCCTAATCAGTATTCAAATCAAAGTGTTTGCCTTATTTTATACACAATTTTACATATACTGCGGTTTGAGAAGTTGTTTTTAAAATGAAACCTTTCTTAACAGCATAAAAAAAAGTAACAAGCATGAAGGAACAGAAGGTTTTGCAAAGATTATAGAAAAAGGGGAAATGCCAGTGATTACTCAGGAAAAATTCTTTGAAAAACATTCTGTACAGAAACAATTTCTGCTGATGCGTCACGTCTTGCAAGTTTTCTATGAGGCATCAGGGTCTCTTTAAAGAAGCATTTGTTAGGAAGGGTGAGTTCAAAATGTGTCATCTTAATTATTACACGAGTAACCTTCAGATTCAAAATGATTTTTTGATTCACCCACTGAGTGAAGCACTTGAAAGCTAACCAAACTTCTTTTTTAACAATACTGAGATTTTTCTGCTCCTGTGACTTCCAATCCAAATAGCCTAGCAACACTGGGACAGAGATAAGTGTAACAGTTAAACTCCGTTCTATGAACCATGGAAAAAATCAATAAAAAATTTGTTGCTGGGGTGATGAGAATGAAGATATGGCTGTTGCTTGTGCTGGTGTCACAGATGGGCAGGTTGAGTCTCTTGCAAGTGTCTGTAATCATAGAACTCTAATGTCCTTCAAGGCCTCTCTAAGTGTGGGAATCTCCAGGGGGACTATCTGAAGACATTCTGCCTCTATCAGCTTCTTGGACTGCTGTGACCTCATATTCACCAAGGTGCTTGTTAACAACCATGATATGAGAATCGGAAGGTGATTTTAGTTGGGCGCCATGTTTACATAGTTCACTTGAACAACAAAAATTAATAGGGATTAGAGGACCCTACGCATGCAGAAAATGCCCGGCTCTAAAGAGGCAAGTGTACAAACTTCATGTGGGGCCTGGGGGGGGGGGGGTCAGCACTCCTGTGAATAGGCCCAGGAGTGAAATTTCAAGGATGATTTATGGCAAAAAAAAAAAAAAAACAGGTATCAGAGAGTAGGCTATGTGCAGTTGTGTGTCTGTGTGGAAGCTAAACACAGAGCTGCACATTCCTTTGCACTGTGCCATCCTAGAGAACAGAAATTCTGTTCACAACCCAGGACTTTTCTAAGTCTTCTACAAAACTACCTTAGTGATGAAGAGTGAAATATTAATCTACTATATAGACGAGGTTGGGTGAGGGAACTGGATGTTTTGTAAGAGCCCCAAGTTCTATTAGTGACAATTTCAAACTACCTTTGAATGTTCTTGATTTAGCACAAAAATTAATACAAATGTGTAACATATTGTGATATGAAGTTTATTGCTTGTAAGATACACTAATTTTGAAACTGTTTTTTATAAAAATGAAACTTTGCTTGTTTATGTTGTGTGCACTGTGGGTACTATGCTGACAATCCGAGAGGCTTGACTTTAACCAGTTTAAACACAGGCTCTACCGAGTTCGAATCTCCAGAGGAGGCATCTGGACATTGGCATCTTAAAAATTAAGCATTCCAAGTGATACTTAGGATCAGGGAAGTTTGGGAAACAATAATTTAAAAAGTCAAAAAAAGTTACTTATACTACTTATATACCTACAAAAGATTACTCGAACAGAAGAGTATTTCAAAAGTACTTTTTTTCTGATTTGGAAAAGTCATGTCATAGGCTATCTTAGACATAAAGATTTAAGGTTATGACACAGCTCTAAAAGGAGCCTTAAATATCACTGGAATTTAACACAAGCTGTGATATGGCTCATGTTGGCTCATGAGAATCAATATCTAATTTTTTGAGAGTTAGGGAAATTGATCATTAAAGACAGCTGTGATTAAAATTATACAAACTGACAAGTAAACAAAACATATTAAAAACAAAAATAATGCATACTCAAAAGTCATCAATTCCCAATTATTTTAGAATATGGTGCTCTTATATGTTCTTGAGGTTATTAATATCTATTGCACGTAAAGAAATGAAGAACAAGCATTGTTACAGCTTCTTCCTGAGAAAGCTCTAGCCCTGTCTGAGTCTCCAGACACTGGCTTGGCTCCTGGTTCACCTGATTTCTGTCCGCAGTGCCCTAAGCAGTTCTCCAGACTCTGCCTTGTGTTTCCACCATTACCAACTCTATGAATGGACTGTGTCCACCTTCTGAAACTGAGCTAAATAAATCTTTCCTCCTTTAAATTGTGGTTGCCAGGTATTTTGTCACAGCAACAAAGAAGTAACTAAGACACTAGATAAACCTCTCCTCTTTTAAGTTGTGGGTGCCAGGTATTGTGTCCAGCAGTGGGAAATGTGCCTCAAAGCTGGCTGTCCACTGACTGCAAGTATGAACCAAAGCAAAGCTCTCCTGTTTAAGTCGCAGATGTTGCTTACTCTGTCCCATCAAGGCATTCCCAGTCCTCATTCCTACTGCTTCCTCCCCACCTCCCCACTCCTCGCTCCACTCAGAGATAAGGTGGGGATGACGCCCAGAACCCAACTGAGCAGCCAGGTCACCTTTGGCCTGAGCTCTGAGCCAGAACTTCTCCCATCACATTTGCAGCAACAGCCTCTGAGCTCCGGCTCCATAGCACAAGGACACAGGGACCGAGCTCTAGCAAAATGACCATTCTCTAATTATGTAGATATTACCCTAATTTTTATGACTCCTCATACTAAAAATATAAGAAATTCAGTTCTAAATGAGAGGCTTTATTTGTGAAAGCTGTCTCAGGGTAAATGGCTCATTAAGTGACAAAGTAAGTGAGATCCTAGCCAGACAGTGACGGCACGCACATTAAGAGAGAAGAGGGGGCCAAAGGCTTGTGGGGGCCACACACTCCCTTCTCTTGGGCTCACAAATTCCCAGCTTGCCCCAACTTCCCTACTGCTCGCATTTGATAATTCACCCTATATTCATTCAGTACATACTTAGTTGTGTCACATACCATTCTCCTGAGGACTATTCTCTTGGAAATCATAATTTTGATATATTTAGAAAATATTGAATTATTACCATAGACTTATTTATATTTTACTGATAATTCACATTTGTATGATTTGTATGAGGAAGAACTGGTGAGTTGACAGGCTTAAAGATGGAAGAAATAAAACAACGGATAAGGGCAAGAAGGCAGAAAACAAGCAAAGAGGTGAGAGAGAAAACCAATAATCATTTAGCTACCACGTCCCAAGCATTGTAGAAGGCAGAGTCATTGGTTCGAGCCCTTGCTTTGCAGCCTCGTAGCCTGACAACGTGAGATGACTAGCTCAGGTCCTCTCAAAAGCTTAATATATATTTAGCTATAAAGCAGAAATAATAAAAATTTCTACTTTTCAGAAATGTAGTACAGATTAAATGAGACAATGCATATAGAAAGTGGTTTACATACTGTGACAGTAAAAAAATGCTAATCGAGGTTTTTTATTATCTATTGTTCTTTTCTCTCACATGAGCTTGAAATTACAGGGCAGGTATTACTGCTATAACCTGCTTTGCATACGACACCGGACATTTGACTGTGATTGACTGATTTGACTGGTAAAGAAAGGACATAAAACCAAGCTCAGTCTAAAAAAAAATAACAAAATAAAGCAAGCTAAGACAGGGCCAGTTTTGCATACACAAGAGCATCACTGTGAAATCTAGAAAGCTCAGGAGTCCCTAGAGCACAAGTAATGATCTCTAACTATTTGGTGGTTTCTTACTAAAAACATGTTATATGTTTATACCCTCAGGTAAATTCTCTGATGCTTTAAAGAGAAATGTCATTGGAAGGGTATCTTATCATCATCTATTTAAAAACATTTGCAAGTCACATAAAGGATAAAGGATCAGAAAGATGATGTTGGTGGACATGGTGCCAAGGACACTTTCTCTGCTGGGACAGGGAAGGCTGGCGACCCTGTTACAGCTTGCATCTGGAATGCCCCCAAAAGTCAACCATGAGGGTTAACCCACCAACTCCCTGTGTGGCAAGGAGGTGGGGCTCGGATCTAGTCAGGAGTGCGTTCCTGAGGCTTGGTGTGGAAGGGTGCACGCTAGCTCTGCCCTCCCTCTCTCACTGGAGCTTCCTGCCATGCCAGGCAGTGATCAGCTTCTCTCAAGCTCACCCCCGCACACACACACCAAGCCCTTACACCCTAGCCAGCCACCCATGAGTGGACAGAGACCTTCTGAAACTATGAGCCAAAATAAACCCTTCCTTTCTTAAGTTGCGGGTGTTGTGTCCCAGAAATGAAAAAGTGACTAAGACACTCTAGAACGAGCTGTCTTTTCCACAGGTTTGCTTCAGCTGTGTTCTGTCCCAACTGCTCACCATTTTGGTGATCCTCTCCACTTTATAAGTTTTAGTAGTAATGAAAAATTCTTCAATTAAACCACACTTATTTGTGTGAAATTCTAACTATAATTCAAGGTCATTTTTTTCCAGATTCCCCCATTAGGAGATAGCTGCTTTAAAAAAAATGTTAAGGCATTAACAGCTGACACAAGAAAAATGCCTGGGGTTTTCAATAGATCCATGCTTACAAGTTACAAACTTCAGAGGACTCTGCACTGCTAAGAGGATCTTGCTAAGTCAAATGCACATTTTAGAACTCTTTTCTGCCCAAACTTAAAAACTAAAACTTGAATCTATTTCTTTAAGTTAGATGCTATTTGTTACATAGATATTAATTTGTTTCATGATAGAATTTTCATGTGATCAATTTTTTTTCTTAACCAATGACTCTTTAAGAAGACATACCTTATGCAGATATACCACAAGAAGCACACTATGAAGTTATTCGGTTACACTCTTGATGTTTGTTTTGAAATTATATATATGTACACATATTTCAGAAAGAAAACACAGTTTGTATAGCAAGGTGATTACTATTCTTCAATAGACAAACTTGCTTCAAATTCTACTTCTGTTTGTACTCATTATTTAGGCTTTTATTTTTTTGATTTCTTGGTCTATCTCCCAGTGTCCTCATCTGTAATATGGCTACAATAAAATTTATCTATAGATTTATGGTGAAATTTATATAAGATAGTTTACAACAACATGTTGTAGGGTGCCAGAGTATAGTTAAATTTTAATGAGCTTTAGTTAGGAGTATTAGTATTATTTTTATTATTATTTTAAAAACAAAAGAAAGATGATTTTCTGAGTGGAATATCTCATGAAATGGAAACAACAATATCTTCCAAAATAGCTACTTAACTCATGCAGTCATGTGAAGAAAAGAGAAAAATATATCTCTACCATATCTTGAAATCTAAAAACCATATTTCAAATTGGCAGGCTCAATCATGCACTCCCCCAAGTATTCTGGATGGAACAAAAAGAAAATATTAAACAGAATTTAAAAACAGGAGATAAGTCAATTGCAATTTTTTTTTCCTTTTAAAACTGCAAAAAAAAAGTCATGTGTTGTTAATTATCGGAGTCTCATACAACTAACTAGTTATCTCAGATTAGATGTCTGAAAAATAATCAATGTTTTCCAATTTTGTCGGAGGTAACAACCGTCTCTGTGTTATGCCCTGAGAATTCGTAGTAGTGCTCCCTTGCTGAACTGGGTCTTTTAAAGATGTGATTATAAATAAGACCCCTTTAAACTCAGTTAAGAGCATTCACGCTTAGAGACCATCCGCAAAATAGGCCAACTTGTTCTGAAAAGCAAGTAATCTCTGCATAATCTACCAGAAATATATATCTATCAGTCTCTCCAGAGAACCTCTGAGATAAAAGCTCTTGCTCTGAATCACTTTAGGAGGCACTCAAATATTTATTTGTATACCCACGTTCATGGCAACAGCATCCACAACACTGAAAAGTGGAAGATGGTATCCACTGGCAGATGAAGGACCAGAAAATACAGTGCTTCTCTGCAGTGGAATGTTATTCAGCCTTAAAAAGAGAGAAAATTCTGACACACTCTACAATGTGAATGAGCCTTGAGGACATTGTGCTGGGTGACATAAAGCAGAGTCTAGGGTTTGATGATAGACCCTGAAGTGAACAGGCTATCTTAGCCAGGAGGTATGCGAGGTCACACAAAATACCAATGTTCGATATTTAATCTAATAAGTTCTGAGGAGAATTTCTCTCACCTCCTCCTTGTCCCATCACTGGTAGGATAATGGCATCTCCAAAGTCAAGCCTTCAGTTTTACCTGCTCTCCATTGTCACCGTCCTGGCTCATTTCCAGTCCCCCAGGTACTTCTCATGTAATGATGTCTAAGGATACAGAAGAGAAAGGGGCAAATGCACCTCCCTGTACTCTTCTTCCAATCTTGACTTACAACCTAATGTGAAAATACTGAGCATAGCATCCCTGCTTGAAATCCCCCAGTGTCTCTGAGAGTCAAGGGGAAATGGAGCACAGACTCCGGCAGGACAGGCCAGAGTCACGACTTCTCCCACACGATTTTCCTTGTAGTCCACACTGACATCACTGACACGCTGACACTGCCCAGTTGCCTGATACCTCTCCTCGGTCTCACACATGTACACCCTGTCTGGAAGGTCAGTGTGAACAACCGCACACTTGTCCTTTAGACTCCAACTCAAAGGTTATCTCTTCCCTTCTCTTTTCTGCCTGATTTCATTTTACTCTGAATGTGTACAGAAGAGCTGCTTGGTTTATTGCTTCGTAAAATGGTTTGTTTGCCACCTGCATAGTGCTGTACTTTAAGGTCTCCGATCTTGTTATAGTTATTACCCTGGTGCATGAAGCCTCGCCTTGAAGGATCCCAGGGAAGAATAGATGGAATTAAAGAAGGCAGAGAAGCAGAAGATAAGTAATGGAGAGAGAATGAGGAAAAATACAATTGGAAAAGAAATCAATTGTTGGTTTACTAAAGGTAGCTTCTCAGAATAAGAAAACGAATGGATAGGTGAATACATATCTAGGTAGATGGGTGGGTAGTGGCCAACAGAGAAATGGAGATACAAACAACAAGCACTGGCAAAAGTCCTGACACACCTTGATTAGCAGTGTCTCGGGATTAACTGCCACTTTATTGACCATTCAGATTTATAGCGGAAGCATCCAAAACTTCATATAGGTCTATTGATCTTTTCTGAAGACATAATAAAAAACCATTACCTCCACCCCCCTGAAAAAGCAGAGAAAATATCTCCCAAATGCTTCAGAATAAAAGCATAATTGCACAGCTTAGGCTGATTTTTTTTAAAAGTTGAAAAGTTTTAACAACACACGTAATTTACAATGTGATTATCTTACTCTGATTAAAATATATTATTTTTCCTGTGTATTTATATTTTTAGGGACAGAATTTGTAACATATATGACGACAGCATCTTTCACAAATATAGAAGGCCCTGCTCTCTGGTTAAAAAAAAAAAATACCCTGTCTTTGTGAGGAGGAATTGTGAATTTAAAAAAAATAGTTATTTCCTTTCTTTCATCTTCACAAAATTTCTCCTACTGTTAGGATCTGACTTGGCTGAATTAATGGTAAGAATGTTTCATTTCTTAAAAATTCTTTTCCCCAAAATTTTGTTTACTCTAAAAAAATCCTAAACATCTTAGCAATATTTGAATTCTGAGTTTATCACTTTGAACTTTGAAATTTAATTTTTGATGTTTTATAGATTTACAGTTAAGAGAACACCACAAAGATTTAAGCAATGTCACCAGAGATTTACATTTTCAGTTCAAGTTTATAAATATGGTACCTGGCCTTAAGAAGCTTGCAATCTAAGAGGAGAGACAAACAGAGTAATGAGAGAGAAGGATGGGACCCATGTTGTAATGGAGACATAAATATACATGACATAGGAAGAGAAAGAGAAAGTGATTAATTCTACCTGGAAAGATCATAATTATGCATAAAAATTTATGTGGAAGAAGCCTAAGATGTATTTCCTAAAGTCTCGTGACTTAATTTAGGTGTCAGAACAATCCGATGTGTGTATAGGACTCGAGATATTTCCTCTGTAAATTTGGGGTAGAAGGTGGCACTATGGGTGGACACTTTGGGTGGCACTGAATGAGGACGGCTCCATCCATCATTCTCCCTTCCTCCTGGGAAAGAGACACACACAGGAACTTGGGGTATGGAACTAGGGAAGAGGAGGGACAAAGAAGGGGGCTTACATAGTTTGTTTACAGCCTGTCTCCCCTGTGGACAAATCTTGAATTATACTCTATAAAAATGGAAATTGTACTTTCAAAACTGCTTTTCTTAAGACACTGCAACTCTGGGCGAGTAATGATAGTGAAAAACTAATAGAATCTTTCAAAAAATAACTATAGGCACAAGCAGAGATGTTTTAACCCTGTGGTTAGTGGGAAAAGGGAGAATTCAGCTGGAATATGTGAGAATGGCATCCCGTACCCCTCATTCAAAACACAGAAGCTGTGAGGCCTCAACATCACATTGAGTGTTGGAAATTCTAGGCACAACTTAAACATGGAGGATGCTATTTTCAAGAAAAGAGGAAAATAGCAGCAAATCATTACCCAGAGAATGCAACAAAGCTACAAAAGTCTTGGCTGGTGCTCCAGTGGAGTAAGTGATGATCATTCTACGAGGAACCACACACTGAGCAATGCTGGGGAATTTCTCAAATACTCCTTGAACATGGCCAGATGCAGTCCTCAGACCAGAGGGTTCAGGCCTTATTTTATAGACAAATACTGACAAGTTTTGGGATATCAGCCTGACCTCAGGGTCACACACTAACTGATCTTAGTCTCATTTCGGTACCAATTAGCTAAAACTTTTAGGTATCAGCCAAGTAAAACTTTCCAACTCTACATTTTTTCAACAACAAAATGGGGATAAATCATATTCACCTTGAAGAATCATTAGTAAAACCAAATAAGATATAGTTAGACAACACATAGATAATTCCTGTGTGGGGGAAAAAAAAAAAGATTGAGCGCTAGTTAGCCTCGTGCTTGGCATTAATTGTTTTATGAAAACGTTAACAACTATCAGAAATAAAATGACTCCTTTTGCTCACACCGACATTTCTAACTCCAAGAGCTCAGGTTTTTAGAGCTGAGTGTTAACCTTTCAATTTTCTCATTTAATCTTTTATCTTGCAAATTAACAAAAGGTGATCTAGAACAGCTCGAAGTTTCCCCAAAGTCACTCACGTAATTGTTGAAAGACTCAGAGTGAGATCTCAAAGAGCCTATTGTTCTTAGTTCTAGTCCCAGTTTTTTGCCCTTCATGCTAAAAGATAAATCAGCTTTTAATGTATCTTTTATACTTAGAAACCATGAGTGTGTGTGTGAGTGTGTGTGTGTGTGTATATACAAAATAAATCTAAGACCCCATATGGCTCAGGCTCAACTCAAAGTCACATTCAAAGCAGCTCAGAAACCAGAAGCAATTCAAATTGAATTGTGATCTTTGCTTACTTATTAAATGCAATTTAAGTTACTGTTATAACCCACAGCAATATCATAAATGCCTCTTTCCCTCCTTTCCTCCTCTGGGTGGCCGAGGGGTCCTTCTTGCCTTCCTTAAGTAAGCCTTTCTCTAACTTTCTCCACTGTTACTCCTTTCCCAGAAGACAGTCTTGGAAGGCTGTTCCTGTGAATTCTCTACCTCATTACAATTTCAAATTATAACTGTTATGTAAAACTAAAAGTTACACCTTATGTTGCTAAAAAAGAATATCACTTCAAATTTGGGAACTAAAAAATGAAACATTTTGTGCCATCTTGGAGACTCGCAATGAGTGTAATTATCCACACGCCACTCATGAAAGAATCTCTCACAGGCAGTCATCTTCACTCTAATTTACTCCCGTGTTAGGAATCCACAGGGCTCCGCGAGGGAGGAAGGAAGCCCCTTAGGCCAATCAATCAAATGGAAAAATCAGTGAGCTCAGTGGTAGGGCAGCTGCATCATTGTACACCCTGGCCACTCGTGGTACTTTAAAAATAATGTTCACCAACTTCATGTGATGTAGATCATTATTTTTCACAAAGAGTACTAATTCACAATAGCTAGAGTAATTATCAGAAACATATAAGCATATTCCCACCAAGAAGCTCAAAAATAAGACAAAGAATCAACTGAAGGATTTTTGCTAGTCTCCTTTGGAGGAGATCTAATTATTTGAATATATACTTTTTTACACTTGATATTGGGCCTATAATTTTAGTTTCTGGTACGAGCCTCATCCTTCCACTTTTACTTACTATAGGACAAGACTCATTCTTGAAAGCTTTCAGACAGGTCCGTGTGACTAATCAATGGAACAATATGTAGCGTTCTTTCATACCAACACTTTCAGAGTCCTAGTTACCTTCTTTAAAAAGATGAGAAATAGAAAAGAAACTTAATAAGGCAATTAGTATAACTTTCACAAACAAAGGAACGCAGTACTTCTCCTTAGGAACACTTAGGTACTATTCAGTTTTTCAAATGCATAAGAGCAACAGCCTGAGAAGTGGTGTGAATTATTGCCATGCCCAGTCTTACAGCCACCCACTTTCCCACCAGCCTAATATGAATTACAACAAACTTGTTAGGAGAGTGGTGGTTTAAAATTTGTATTTCCTGCAAACATTTTCCCAACTAAAATATTGATATTTACATCTATATTATCAACTCCCTTAGGTTACTCCAAAAATCCATGTCAGTCATTAACAGAGTTCTTTTTGTCTTGTAACTGACCATTCCACTAAATAGGATCATGTCATTTTTAAGTACCATGTACCCATAATTACTGATACTACGGATTCTAAGTTGAAAGAAAAAAACCCTCTACCTGTTTTATAGGCTGTAAAAGAAGACAAAACAGCCCAAGTTAGAGGGGAAAAATGCCAAGAGAGAAAAAAGAGTAGTTGAGAATGAAACTGACACTAGGCCATCTGACCTACTAATGGATCCTTGAAGAAAGACTTTAAAGAGATGAATTCAAAAGGAGAATGAAGTGAAGCCCTGAGCCGCTCACTTGTTGAGTAATAGGATCTATTTTCTCAGTAAGTGCGCTGCCAAAAGCCAAGAGCGCTAATATAAATTCAGCCATTCCCCATGAACAGTTTGTAATTGTTCCACAGTGGACTCTGTCCTCTGCCATGACACCTTCCTGTGCCTTCTCACTCTTCTCCACTGCTCTCTTTCCTTCTGCACACAGCTCAGTGAACTTTGAAGACAAAGGGATTCTAGTCAGGGCAGTGATGGGATTATGAAGCCAAAGCAACAAGGCACACAAAGTGACAGCCTCCATCACTGTGGTGCTGGCTCCTTCCCATCCAGCGATCTTAACCACAGCAGGAGATCTTAATGCTTAAATAATATTAGTATTCAACAATCACCAATTCACACATTAATAGATAGACTAATCAAATATTTTTGAGTTTCTCAAATGTTTATTTCACCACCTGTACTCCCACCTCCCTGCCCTAGGGATTAAGGCTATGGCCTTTGCACTGATTTACATCCCCACCCCACTCCCTTTTTTCAGTTTTAAGACATGGTCTTGCTAAATCATTGAGTTGTCTAGGCTGACTTGAAATCCTCCTGTTTCAGCCTTTCAAAGTGCTAGAATTACAGGTATGCTCACCTGGTGGTTTCTTTTTCTATCTCACCCATTCATAAAATTTTAGTGAGGAAAAATAATGTTTGAATAAACAATCTATAATAAATTTATATCCTTTTTATGCACGAGTAAAATGATACCAAAACACTTGTGTTATCAAAGACACAATTACTACATCAAAGATAATGTGTTACTAAGGAGGAAATGGAAGAGGAATTGGCAGTAATACTGTTCACAGTAGTGGTAACAATAAGATAAAGTTGAAAAAAAAAGTCCCCAGCAAAACTTTAATACAAAAAATTAAGTTTGTGATTGCTGTGGATTGGATCTGTTTTATCCCCAGAAGCCTCAGGTACTTGGATGCTGTGTGTCACCTATGGACACCGTGTGCTGTTGGAAGGTGGGGCCTGGCTGGATGGGGCAGGTGCCTGGGCTTGACCGGGAGGGGTGCACGCTGGCTCTGACCTTTCTCCTTCACGTGGCTGGCTTCATGTTGGCCATTCCATAAACAGCTCTCGTCCTGCTTTTCCTCCTGCCATGTACTTCTACCTTTTCTAGATGCCTATAAACAGACTGTGACCTTCTGAATTTATGAGCTAAAAAAATCTTTTCTTCGTTAAGTAGTAGGTGTTGGGTATTCTGTCCCAGAAATTTTTTCTAAAAAGTAGCTAAGACAATTATATTCTGCTGAGGATAGTGGTGGGAAAGCTTGTTATCAAAGTGATCCTCCTGCTCAGACAATTACAAGATGTACAAGAATTACATAATTGGAGAACTACCAACAACAGATTAACTAAAAGACTAAATAACTGAGAAAAAAAGAATCAAACTACATGACATAGCATTTGCTCAGTTTTCCCCCAAGGACATTTCTAAGACAGGGACAGAAGTCGTGAATAAGGAAATAACTACATTCTTACTGCCATGGAAAGTTACAGGCATATTTGGAGGCAGGCAAAGCTACCAGAAATTGAGAGACTCACTGGAGGATAACAAAATATCTGTAGAAACTCGTCTCCAACTGTTGGTTGACTCCCAGATGGCATGTAATGAGAAAACTCTTAAAAGTCCAAAAGGGTCCAACAACCAAGAGACTGGGCAAAATGTCTGCATTTTCTCGTAAGAGAAATATTCTTTGGAGTTCATATCTTGCAAACTTAGAGTAACTTTTATTGGAAAACAGAATGATTCATCTCTTAAAGGTCAAAAGCAATTAAAATAAACACATATCTAATAAATCACAAAGCTGAGACACCACCAATCTAAAATAATTTTTCAGAATTGAACTACTAGAAAACGAAAAATCAACCATACTCAGAGAAACATCATTATAGGTAAAGACCACTTGCATATTATCTTAAAAAATGGATTACATAACTTAGTCAGATAAAGATCAAATCAATGAAGCAGAAAACTAATAATAAAACAGAAATTCAAGGAATCCAATTTTTTTAACTCTAACAAAATTAAATTATGTAATTCATAAATCTCTAAATAGTATTCTAAAGAAAAGAAGACAAAACAACAATATCTGAATGAGAATCAAAATAATAATGGATTACATCACTGTTAAAATTGAAATGGGTGGAGAAAGACTTGTCAACATGTAAAAGTTATAGTTACATAGAAAGTACAGTGTTATATTGTACAGTAGGGTGTTGACAGTAATGATATTGTATTGAAACTTCAAAATAGCTACAGGAAAGGATATTAAATTTCTCATGACAAAGAAATGATTACTCTATAATATGTTAAATATGCTAAATAACCTGATATCACTTTTATGCCAAGTATGCACACATTAAAATATCACAGTGTACCACATAAAAACAAATTTATGATGTGTTGATTACCAACACAAAAGAACGAGAAGAAACATTAGTGAAAATCCTAGAGATATAAAAATATGATAAAAATTTATGAAATGCAACAATTTAGTCAAATGTACAAATTTCTTGGAAAACTTAAATTACCAAAACTAAGAACAAAAATAAATAATAAAACTAAGTAATCTCATGCACACTAGAGCAGCTGTTTCACCATTCAAAATCCTTATATAAAAAATCCCAGATCAGTTAAAATTTTTCATATACTATATAAACATTTTAAGGAAGGAAAATATAGTTAGCTCTGTCCTTCCACTTGGCTTTTGGAAAAACCATGGCTATGACTATAAAACATTTCCTTGGATTTGGAAAGAAATCTCATTGACCCTTTGATCAATGTGGAGAAAACTGACTTTGTTACTATTTTGTCTTTCAATCTCAATGCAATAAATGTTCATGAACACAATAAACATAATTTCTACATTGATTTAGGTCCTCTTTGATGTCTTTCATCAACATTTCCTAACATTCACATTTGAATCCTGTGTGTGTCTAGTTAAGTTTGTATTCCCTATTTTATGTTCTTTGGAGTAATTGTAAATGACATGGTATTTTAATTTTAGTCTTCACATGACCTTTATTAGAAACATGACTGACTATTTGTAGCCTGTGAACTTGCCAAATTAATATACTAATCAAGGACAATTTAATAGACATTTATTTAGATTATCTCCATAGACAATCATGCTTCTCAAAATATAAAAAATTTCTCATCCCATGTATGTATTTTGCTTTCTCTTCTTACCTGTATAATGTTAAATAAAAGTGGTAAAGGCAGAGATTGTGGCCTATGTGCTATCTTAGAGGAAGGCATCGAGTCTTCCTCATTTAAGTATGGTGTTAGCTATAGCTATTTTGTATTAATAGATATCATTTATCTATCCATTTGTTGAAAGTCCTTATCATGAAGATTTATTGAACACTATCAAATTATTTTTCTACACTAATTGATATATTCATGACTCATCTTTTTCAGCATGATGATAAGAGAAGATTACATTTATTGATATTGTTTCAAATGTTAAACTAGCTTCATATTTCAGGAGTGAATATTACTTGCATGAGTTATATAACTTGTTTTATTCATCGATAAATTTTGGTCTTTTTGTTTTCACTTTACTTTTAACTTATTGTAGCAAGAACATTTAACATGGAATTGGTGACTTAGCAAAATTTGAGCATATATTAGAGTGTCACTTGACTACAGAGACAATGTTGTGTAATAAGTCCTTAGAATTTATTCATTTCATTTAACTGAAAGTTTAGACTTTTGATTAATAATTTCACTGCATATGTCTTATTTTCTTCATCCAGCAATCTTTCAGTGAGTATGTAGGCTATTTTCACATCTTCACTACAAGGAATGATGCTATTGTGAATATGGGAGTAATTGTTTCAGAAACCCATTTGAATCCTTTTTTTATAAAAACAAAAAAGTAGGATCGTTGGATCGTGTGGCAGTTCTATTTTTACTTTTTGAACATTGTCCACTTTGTTTCCTGTAGTGAGTGAAGTATCTTTCATTTTCACTGAGACTTTATGTATGAGGTCAAATTTCAACACTTAAATTTTTGTTTTCTTCTGGTAATAACTTTTCTATCTAAGGTGAACTGATATTATCTCACCATGGTTTTGATTTGCATTTTGTCAATAGTTAGTAACACTGGGCACCTTCTAATATACCCTCTAGCCATTTATATATCTACTTTGGACAAATAGTTCTTCAAGTCCTTAGCCTATTTATTAATAAAGTTGCTAAATTTTTGCTGTAATTTTTTCTCTCGTAATTGAGTTGTAGAGGTTCTTTATGGATATTCAATCCCTAATTTTGGATATTCAATCCCTAATTTGAAAAGTTCAAGTGATTCTGCTTTGCAACACATTGAAACAATTTTTTACTTTTAAACCTGAGCAGGGGGGATTCTGAGATGCCACCGAGCATTTCCTGTCATGTTCATGTAAATTGTTTGGCTTCTCTTTAGCAGCTTTAGTAACTGCCTCCATGACATGCACACTTCTTGCTCTCCAAGCCACAAAATGTGTAAATCTTTCCATGCTGATCTCTTTTGCTCCTGATTCTCACTGTAAATTCGTGACCCAAGTCCCAACCTGACTACTCTGACACTTTTAGATCTCCTCAGCTAGATAAACTAATCCATCGCTTTTAACCCTGGATTCCGACAAAGTGTCAGGAAATGAACAAAACCACACAACCGTACTCCAACTCTTTGCTGTGCTGTAACTAAAACGAGCTGCAGAGCAGTTTGCCATAGCCTTCTCCCTTCTAGTGAAACTTCACCCACATTCTCAGTGGTGCTCCAGTCATCCAAGCCCTTATCATAATCACTTGTTAAGCTCTGAGGGCAGTAGTTTGGCCTTTCTCTGCTTGTGCTTGTCTGAACTCTTCCAAAGTCCTCCCATCAACAAACTCCAAAGGCTCCTCCACATTGTCTGCTATACAGCAAGGGCTTCACTTCCTAGAATCAATTTTCTATGCATTCAACTTTCCACAGCTCTAGTGAAATACCAGAGACAATCGATTTATAAAGGGGAAAAGGTTTATGTTTTGGTTTGTGGTTGTGAAGCTTCAAGCCCAAGATTGAGTGGCCACAGCTTTGGGGCTCTGGAGAGGGCTGAACACTATGGCAGAATCAAGTGAAAGAGAAAAATCATTCTAGTATTTCCCATGCCAAGAAGCACAGGAGATGAGAATGGGTCCCACAACCTCCTTGGAGAGCATGCCACCAGTGACCAAGGACCTCTGATGGGGCCCTCCCTCCTACACACTCAGCCACCTGCCAAGAACACTACCACAGGGATCAAACTCTTAACACGTGGATCTTTGAGGAACATTAATAGAGCAAGTGATTCATAATCTTTTCTGGCTTCTATGAATTGTAGATTTTTTTCTATTTCCATAAAAACATCATGGGAATTTTTATAAGGATTACATTGAATCTGTATATCACCTTGGTATCGAGCATTTTGACAAAATTAACTCCTCCACTCTATGAAAACAAGATGTCTCTTAATTTGTTGTGCATTCTTTTGTTTCCTTCATCAAAGCTTTGTAATTTTTATACAAATCTTACTGTTTATTATTACAGACCTTTGCTGCCATTCTTAGTGGGATTTTTATTCCTAAATTTCTGATCATATAGCTCATTCTGAGTGTACAAAAAATGTATTTGGCTTTTGTATGTTGATTTTTGGGTCCTGCAACTTTGCTGAACACTTTTTTAGTTCTAATTTTATTTTTGCTTGTTTATGCATGTGCATGTACATGTGCATGTGTGTGTGTGTCTGTGTGTGTGTGTGTGTAACATTAAGAGTATACCATATAGAAAAGAGTTATAATTTCTTCCTCTTCAGTTTGAAAGTCTTTTCTTTCTTTCTTTTCCTTTCTTAGTTGCTCTAGGTAAGTGAGTAGAGATGGTATAAATGGGCACATCCACTTTAGAGAAAAATCTCTCAAATTCTACCACTATATTTGATGTTATCTGTGAGTTTTTCATGTACAGTTTTTTATCAGGCTGGAAATTTGTCCTTCAATTTCCAATTTTTTGAGAATTTCAATGAAAGAGTGTTCAGTTTTGTAAGTCTTCCCCTGCACCTCTTGAGACAATCATGGTTTTTTATGCTTAGTTAACGTGGTATATTGTATTATATTAATTGACTTTCATATGTTGGTTAATTCTTGTATCCCAAAAATAGACCCACTTGGATGCGATGTTTGAAAACTTTAATATGCTGTGAGACTTGGCTTGCTACTTTTTTAAAGTGAATTTTTGCATATTTATCAAGATAGTGATCTACACAATTGGTCCTGTGTATTCAGTTTCTGCCTCTATAAATGTACCAAGCCATAAGTCAAAAAATATTTTATAAAAATCCCAGAAATTTAGCATACAAATTAACACTAAAAGCAAAATTTTACTTGTTGTGTATCAAAACTATGCAGACTCATGTGAATGGGGTGATATGCAGGCTTCCTCGACCTCAGCTTATCTTTGTTTCATAATTCCCCAAGACTCTCCAGCACTTCTTTGGGTGTTGTTGACTGCGCTCTCAATTTGTGTTCTATGTAGTTAGCCCCACGTGACCATTAAGCCTGATTGGCTTGAAAGCTACCCAGAACATTGGTAAAGCACATTTTTTGGTGTATCATGGAGGCTTGTTCTCGGATACTGTATATAAGAGTCCTGGCCCCTGCTTCTCAGGCACTGTTATCCAGTTCTCCATGGACTGAGTAGCTTTGCTCCCCAATTCCTTCCATCATGATGTTTCTGCTTGAAACTAAATTATCACAGACTGGACCTTTGGGATCACATGCCAAATTAAACTCTTCCTTCAAGTTGTAGGTGTCAGGTATCATGTCCAGGTATTGGAAAGTTCAAACATTGATGGTTGTATATGCGCTGAATATGCCCATCTTTTCGTTATTCTCTAAACAAGGACTAACAACTACTGACTGTGCACTTACATTGTGAAAGGTACAAATAATACAGAAATGATTTAACCTAGAGTTGGTGGGGTGTGTGTGCTTTATATAAAATACTGTATTTTATATAAGAGACTTGAAAATTGAAAGATTTGGGTACCAAAGGACAACTGTAATTTTCTTTTGGTATTTGTCTCACTTTGAGATAAAGTTTATCACTTTTGAGAATGTGATTAGAAATGATCTCTTTATTTTTTCTGGAACAATTTGAGAAAAAATGCCATTCTTAACATGTTCAGCATAATTCAACAGTTAAGCCATCTAGTCAGGAGGTTTTACTTGTTGGAAAATTATTTTTATTACTGATTGAATCTCTAGTTACATCTCTATTCAGATCTAATGTTTCTTCATGATTCAGTGTTGATAGTTTTATGTTTCTAGAAAATTAACCATATTCTCTAAGTTGCCAGGCAATTGGTAACATAATACTCTTATGATATGAGTTTTTTTTTTCTTCTATTGTGGCCTGTCATCTACACTTAGGTGCAAGGTCAGCCATACTAAAGATGGGCTGGAGGGTTTGAGGATCTGCAGAATGAAGATAGGCTACAATAGAATAAAAATCAAAAATGTCAAAAGAGACAATTATGAACAATTACATACAACTACCTGATAATCCGGAATGTAATTTCTAATTTTATTTGTCTCATCTGAAGTTTTGTTTTTAATTACTGTAAAGTTTTATCTATTTTATCTTTTCAAAACATAACTCGGTGTCATTGATTTTTTTCCTCAATTATTGTCTAGCTATTTTATTTCTTCCTTTACTAATTTTGTTATTTCCTTCCTGTGCTAACTTTAGGATCTCTTTTGTTTGTTTATAGCTCCTTTCAGTGTAACATTGAATTGTTAGAGATCCTTCTTTTTCATTTTAACCTTTCAGCATAATAAATTTCTTTCAGTGTTTCTTTTTCATGTTTTCATATACTTTGTGCTGCTTTTTCCATACTGTTATTTTCAACTTACAGATTCTTCAGTATTTCTTTTAAGACATGCTTAGTTGTGATGAACTCCCTCCTCAGCATTATTTTGTTTGGGAAAATATTTGTTTCTCCCTCATTTTTAAAATCTTTATGTCTTCTTCATTTTGAAGGCTAGTTTTCCTAGGTATAATATTGTTGGCTTATAGGCTTTTACTTCCAGTATTTTGAATATATCATTCCACTTTCTATGGTCTACAAGTTTCGGCTGGAAAAAATCCACTAGTAGTTATTTAGAGGTTCTCTTTTACCTGGTAAGTCCCTTTCCTTTTGTTACTTTCAAAATTCTCTGTCTTTGACAGTTTTTATATAATGAGTCTAAGTGTTTTTACTTTTCGTTGACTTCATTTGATGCCCCTTAGCTTTCTCCATTCTCTGTGTCCACTTTCTTAGATTTAAGAGCTTTTCAGACATTATTTCTTTGAATATATTTCCTTGTCTGTTCTTGCTTATCCTTCTCAAATTTCTACAATGTATGCATTGGTTCACTTGATGATGTCCCATACTTCCTTAAGTTTTATTTTAACTTTTTTTTTGCTATTTTCATAAATTTTGACAATAACCTGCATTGTTGTTCTCTTATCCTTTTTTCTTCTTAATTTAGCCCACCATTGAACCCTTTTATTGAATTTTTCATTATTTGTATGAATTATGTTCTTCAGCTCTATGAATTCTGTTTGACACATTTTAATATTTCCCACCTCTTTGTTGAAACACACTTTCTTCATGAATATATATACTTGGCAAGTAAGTCATATAATTCTGTTTCAATAGGGTTGTTCTCCAGAAATTAATCTTGTTCTTTTGTTTGCTACATCTTTGCCTGATTTTTTTACTTTCCTCATTCCTCTGGGTTGATGTCTGTGAATCAAGCAGCCACTTCTAGTAAACAGAGATTAGTCCCCTAAAAAAAGACCTTCACCAGTCAGCTTAAACAGACTCTGGAATCTCTCAAACTTTCATGCCACTCCAGCTCACTACTATCTTTATGCTCAACACAATTTAAGCACCTAGGATATGGTAGGTCAATGCCCCAAAACCAGACTGAAGCTACTTCTTTCGGCCTTCTTTGGAAAAGTCAGGTCATTTGACGCTCCATCTGAGTCTTTCTTTTTTTTTCCTCCAGGAAGAACTCCAGAATTTGGAGTTTTGTGCATTTGCTCTATGCTAAAGAAGAAAGAAGAGCTATGGTGACTGTCAGACAAAATGTCCATCTTTATTTGAAATTTCTCAAAGGTAGCCAGGTTATTCCAGGTCCCATCCACATTCAGAGACGAGCAATTCAGAAGCCAGTTCTTTGTCAAGCCCCTGAAAAAGTTGCGCTTTGGTTTCTGGGAACAATTCTTTCTTTGCACTGGGAGAAGCAGACCACAGCAAACTTTGTCTGCCTACTTTGCATTAATCTTAGGGAGGAGCTATGTATGATATTCACCAGGTATTTATCAGACAAATATGCTATCTCTGTTTTCCGTGATTCAGGTAGACTGTGTCACATCTGCCTGAGTTCTAAGACTAGCAAGATAGATGCCAATTCTTGGACAGCGCAGAGAGGTTGTGAGATTAGATATAAGATTAGCTCTTTCTCTCTTTCTTTTTTCTTTTCCAAAAAAAAATGAACTTGAGAGCTGGAATTTTTAATGTAATCTCTCTGTATTTAGCCTATGAGTGCCTTCATTCTCTTCCAGGTAGCTAGCTAGTGAAGACACAAGCTCCAAGGCTGACCAGATGGAAATTCATCCTCTGGTGAGACCTCAGGGAAATAGAAGTGCCTAGTATATGAAATCAATACTTTATTTCTCATAAGAAGTTTTTTCTTGATCATATGATTCTCTGTCAGGATAAGCATTCCAGGAAAACAATCTCCAAAATTTTCTTCCTGGCTTAAGTGAGTCTAATTATAGAATTGCCCAGGACATGGGAGACTTTCAGTTAATCTTTGTGTTGTTCACAAGGAGAATTTTACATGAGTTATTGCTGAATTTGTGTATTCCGTGTGGTGAATTCGGGAAGCAGAGTATAGACTTTTCACTCCACTCGCTTATGAAGGTTACTCTTTTACAATGCTCCATTTAATTTGCTAATGTAGAGAATTTGTCCATTCTAGTCAATAAAGAATACTGGTGTGATAGTTTTCTTTTTTGTCATTATTTTTATTTTCAGTATCATATTTATACTAGGCTCATAAGGAGAGTAAGAAGATGTCCCTCCTAAGCCATTTTTAAATAAGTAGTGGAAAATTTGGTGTTAGTGTTTAAAATTTATGAGTGTAAAGATACTTGCCATATTCTTTTGTTATTCTCCTAATGTCTGCAAGTTTTACCATTATATCTCCTCTTTATTTTTTTATGGATGAATTTTGTGTTATTCTTGCTAAAAAATTATCATCTTTGAAGATAACTTAAGAAAATATCTTGATTGATTTTTCTTTGTTATTTTTCTGTTTGTAATTTTACTCACTTCTTTCCATTGTTTCATCTTTCGGATTTTTTGGATATATTTTTTCTATTTTTCAGAGATAAAAACCTCAGTATTTACTTGGAGAATTTTATTCTTAATGTAAGCTTTTATTATTAAAAATTTAACCAATAGAATTACTTACACCTCACATATTTTTACACATTTTGTTTTAATTTCATTAAATTTCCCGTGGGGGTTTTTTCTATGTCATTTGCTATCTCTCCTTTGACCACAGATTATTTAGAAATGTGTTCTTGAATTTCCCCATTTTCAGAGAACTTCGTATTGCTTTTCTGTTACGGATTTCTAGTTTACTTTCATTATGACCAGAGAACAAATTCTATATCGTTTTCATTATTTCAAATCTGTAAAGAATCAACTTATGACACAGGAAATAGTCTTTCTTGGCATATGGTCCAAAGATATTTGGGGAAATATTTATTTTATTTTATGAACCCCTATTCATGTCAAGCAAATCCCCTTGGCTGATCTTAGAGTACTCTATTTCTGCTGGGGGAGGTGTGGCTTTATGGATTGCTGAGGTAAAGTCTTGAGAGTCTCTATAGTAGTGACTCTGCATATTTCTCCTGCAATCTTTATTAGGTCTTTCTCCATGAGTTTTGTGACTATAGTGCTTGGTGCACACACGCTTAGGACTTTTGTTATTCTTGATGTGTTTATTATTATTAATATTTGCATAATATTTTCCTATCTTTTCGTTCAATTTCCTTTGTGGTTGTATTTGCAGTGAGCTTCTTGGAGACATACTGCCAGTCATAGTTGGGTTTGGTTTGTCTGTTTTGATTATGTATTTGCTTGTTCCTTTTTTTTTAAGCCACTGTGCCAATTTAGGCTTTTCATTTCATCAAGTAGTTCCCCTTACCCTTGGGGGATATGCTTTAAGACTTAAGTGAATTTTTTTTTATCTATGTTTTTCTTAGGCAGGCACTATAATACCACAGCACTTGATCTGATAGCTGAGGCAGCTACCAAGGGACTAATGGCACAGAAGGCATAGATGTGCTAGACATGAGAACAATTTGTGTCCCGGGCAGGACAGGGTGAAGTGGCACAAGACATCATGCTGTTCAGAATGATAAGAAAAAAATCAAAACTTATGAACTGACGACTTTTTCAAGTAATATTTTCATGCTGCAGTTAACCTAAAACTGAAAAGCAGAACTATGGATATTTGGAAATTAGAATATATATATAGGTTATTTAAATTTAAGATAACTTTTAGCAAGTTTAGGCTGCTAAAACAAAAATATCATAGATGGTGTGGCTAAGCACCAAACAGTTACCGTTCACAGCTCTGGAGGCTAGAAAACCCAAGACAGAGCTGCTGGAAGATCTGGCGCCTGATGAGGGTCATTTTCTTGGATTTCAGAGAGCGTCTGTTTGTAGCATCTTCACAGGATACAGGGGGAGAAAGCTGGCTCTCTCGCTCTTCTTGTATCTACACTAACTCCGTCATGAGAGTGTTCCACCTTTATGACTCAATTGTGTCCCAAAGTTCCACCTCCAAATACTCTCACGTAACAGCTTCCACAAAGGATTTGTCAGAGGAGAAGGGCACAATTAAAGTCACAGCAAAAGCTTTTGCTTTGTTAGGGCCAAAGTTTACCATTTTATTATTTGTTTACTGTTTCCCATTCTTCAGTGAGTTACTTGAACATATTTTAGGATTCCATATTGATTTATTTATAGCTTTTCTACGTACCACTTTATTTCATTTTCATGTGTGTGCATTTTCTTTAGGTACTACCACATATAGACAAAAAAAAAAAAACTACAGTTACCAGTATCAGCATCTTATCATTTGAAATGAAAAGATCATCCACTTCTGTCTATTTAACCTCTCTGCACATTAGAATTTCTCTCTACATATATTTTAGCACCAGCTAAGTTATTGTTATAACTTTTGCTTCAACCACAATTACAAGTTAAGGAGCTCATAAAAGGAAGAATGATCATGATACAACACACATAAGCACGAATTTCTCAAGTTGAATGTTATTACTATGGATCACAATCACACAAAAATAAAAAGAATACTTTTGGCAAGAAATCAAGATAATCTTTTATATTTACTTCTATTTTATCTATTTGGATGTTCTTCCTTTTAAAAAGTATCTAACTTTCTTCCACTGTCACTTCCTTCTTGTTAAAAGAAATTCTTTTAGTCAGTCTTAAAGGTATGCTGGCAACAGATTCTCTTGGGTCCATCTGGGTTATCTTTACTTCTCCACCATTTCTGAAAAGAAAAATTCTCCCTGGACATAAAATCTGTGGATGAAATTTATTTTCTTTCATTACTTGAAAAAGCAATGCCACATTATTCTGACCTCCACAGAATCAGATGTATTCCCTTTTAAGTAACAGATTATTTCTCTCATGATACTTTGAAAATTTTGTATGCCTTTAGTTTTCAGCAAAGTACTATATAATGTCTCTTGGCAAAATTTTCCTGGGTTCATCAAATTCAGGGTTTGCTCAGCTTTTTTTATTCAGAGGCCTGTCTTGCCAAATTTGGGAAGTGTTTGATTTTTTATTTCCTCACTTAATTTTTCGGATTCACTCTCTCCTTCCCTTGGACAGTCTGGAAGTATGAAGATTAGCAATGGTGTTATTGTCTGCTGGTCTCTGAGACTCTACTAATTTTTCTTTTTGATTTATATTCTTGCTATTGTTCAGCTTGATAATCTCTATTGATCTGCATTTATATCCACTGATTCTCTGTATCTCTCCTGTTAAAGGCATCCCAAGAGGTTTTTCATTTTGAAATGTGCATTTGTCAGTTCTAAAATTGTCATATATTTCTTCTCATAATTTCTATTTCTTTACTGAGATTTTTTGTTTCAGGCATTTGTAATTGCTTACTAAAGGATTTTTATAGCTACTTTCAAATTCTTATTAAGTAATTCAAACATTTGATTCATCTCAATTGGGTATCTGGAGATTTTTTTATCCATGTTATTTTCCTGGTTTTTGGTATTAGGAGCAAACTTAGTATGCCCTGGACAATTTGAACATTATATTATGAGACAGTGGCTCCAGTTGAATTATTTCCCATAAGCAATGCCTATGGGAGGGATCACATGAGAGAGGGGAGACTATGTACGATCAACTCTTTCCTGGTCCCTTTCAAGACTATCCCAGAGACAGAGCACAGGATTTGCACAGCCTTGCTCGTTCTGAGTAGGTTTATCAGACCATCTCTTCTCTGGCCACCGCTGTCATTAGAAAGAAAGTATACTGGGGGATGACTGAGGTAGAGTCAGTCATAGTTTGGTTTGGTTTGTCTGAGATTCCACTATTTTTTTCTTTTTGGTTTATGTTCTTATTAATACTCGGATTGATAATCTGGGTCCTTGGGGGGCTCCACTGACACCAGGGAAGGAATAGGAAAGCAGATTGTCAGTGAACTCGACCTGACACTATTGTATCCACTTGTTAATCCCAGGTAAGATGCAGGCTCAGCTCCCCACTAGGAGGTGGCAGTGATGACATGGAATAGTCTGTGTTAAATATTAGGGTGCGTCAACTAGTTTCACTTTGCATTATTTCATTAAATCTTGTCACTCCAGTGTGGGTGGGTAATGGTGAGTGTCAGCTCAACCACTGGACCCTGCCAACACTAGCTAGACAGCACGGAACATAGCAACATCTACTTCTATGGGATAAGTTAGCAAAACTTGCGTCCCACCAGACAGGAATGGATGATCAGATGTCCCCCTCCAGCCTGCCACAAATACATCAGCAGGAGAACCAGATAACTTCTGCCTGGCTCTGCTGGCCAGGAGAAGGGGAGCAGCTCCCAGCTGGATCCCAACAGTACCACACAGTGGGGAATACGCTGCCTCTTGTTCGAGTAGGATGAGCGAGGTGGGGAAAAGCCAGCTCTCAGCTGGGCACCACGACTACCATGGAAGGAAGGCAGGAGAGCAATTTTGCAAACATTGATGTCTGGCTAGGGTAGGGTGGGTTCCGCCAAAAAGTCCTCTGCTATGACACTGCATTTTAAAAAGTTATTTTCCTACAGGAAAGAGATTTGTCAGAGCTTTTTTTTGTCTGTCTGATCAGCTTTAAGTTAGAGATTTCCACAGTGCTCTTTCTAGTGTCTATAAAAGCCAACAAGGAAAATCAGCGACCCTGCCACCAAGTCACCCCGAGTCCTGAGTTCTCTAGGTCCCTTCCTTCTTGCAGCCACTGCTCAAAATATTCCTATACTTCTTTAACTATAGCTAGAGTTTTTATCAGAGGGAGAACAAGCAGTGAGCTGCTCCACCTTCAGCAGAACCAGAAGTCTCTCTTGATAGAAACAGAGGACTTCCTTTCATGTTTTAATACAACAATTGTATTGAGATGAAATTTACATATTAAATTCATCTATTTAAATTAAAACACAATTTGATGTTTTGGTGTATTCAAACAAAGTAAAGGAGCGTCAGCAATAAATTTTAGAGTATGTTTATCATTCCAAAACTAAACCCTGCACATCATAGTCACTCTCATTGGCCCCAACTCCACAGGCCTACACAATCTCCAATCTATTCTCCTGTCTCCATGTTTTTGCTTATTCTGGCAATTTCTAATGAATGAAATGATTACAGGCCGGCTCTGTCCCCCAAGGCCCATCCAGAGCACATATCAGTGCTTATTCCCAGTTATAGTTCAGGTAGCTGCACCTTTTATCCACTCATCCAGACTGACACTCAGGTTATCTCTCTTCATTGCTATTCTGAATGATATCGCTATGTAAATTTCTGTGCAGGTTTCTTGTGGATCTACGATTTTGTTTTTCTTGTGAGCACACTTGGAATAAGAGCTAACAAGTTTCATGGTATAACACTATAATTATTCTTTTGGAGGAACTTCCAGACTGTTTTTCGAAGTTGCTGTAATATTTTACACTCATCAATGACATATAATGGAACCAAATTACCCACGTCTATCTTTTTTTCAAGCTGCTCTAGTGAGTGTAGTTTTAATTTTTCTAGTGGCTATTAATGTTAAACATCTTTTCATGTGCTTATTGTCAATTTTTGCATTTTTTCATAAGATATCTATCAAAGTTCTTTATACTTTTTAATTAGGCTACTTATACTTTTTTAGTTGAGTTGCGAGATTCTTTATATATTTTAGATACAAGTACCGTATCAGATATATGATTTGCAAATATTTTCTCTAATTCCGTGAGTTCTTTTTCTCTTTTTCAAAAGTATCTTTTGAATTAAATGAAATTTAATATTGACAAAGCCCAATTCTCTTCAACGTATTTAAACATGAGTAAAACTATAATGGGGTTTTTTTTTTTGCATGTATTTGTTAATCTATGCTATTCTGAGTCATCAGTCATCTGGAAAAAAACCAAGATATCCTTTATAGTTTTTTTTCTAATGAAAGCTTAGCCGTTTTCTTTTGTTCTTATGTCACACTTTGAGTTCTTTAAAAAGCACCTGTTTAAGACAAAGTTTATGTGAACCTTGATCAATACACAGTCTATACATTTTATTGACTGTTGTCTTTACTTTTGCTCAACGATTTAAAAAATATCCCCAAATATGTAAAAGTATTTATCCTCAAATATAATACTCAGCCATCATGTGTGGATTAAAAAGGAACTTGTTTATAGCTGTCACAGGTCTTTGTATTGGGACTGGGCCAAAACGTTGGCACTAAAATCCTTGTATGAGATACGGCTGGAGCTCACAGGGAGGCCCAAGAAGTCCGCTGTGTCGCGGATGCCCTCTTGTGCTAAAATCTTCCTACTAATCATAGTGAGCTGTCAAATTACAAGGTATTAACAGTTCTCTGTCACAACAAGATATTGGATTCTGAAAATGGTAAATGTAGGTGATCGATATTCTATCATGTTTCATGGTATTTGATTTGTAGAAAGAATGCTAACTAAATAACTTCAAAAATAAGATGTGTTCAAGACAAAAAAAAAAAAAAAGGGAGAGAGAGCCTAAACCTCGGACTCAAAAATAATTTCCTAGGACAAATTTATCGGAACATAAAATTCTGGCATTATATAGCATGATGTGTAATACTATTTTACAGTATAGAGTATTAGTTGAGACATTACATTTTGTTCAGTAATAGTTTATTGAATATATAGCATGTGGAAAGACATAAAAAAGCATGACTGTTGTAAAACACAGACTTGAATGCACCTTCCATCCCTCCACCTGATATTTTTACAAGCACAGTTAATCAGACAGTATTTAAGAATGGTTTGGCTCCAGTTTTGTAATTTATTGATTGGGGATTAAACAAACTACAAAAAAGGGTAATTAGGTGATCTCAAAGAAAGTAAATCTTATTTCAAATGCAATATGTTTAGCAGCAGGACTGCAATTACTAAATATTATAGAATGAATTATGCAAAAATATTTTGATGCCCAGTACATTCTCAAGAGATATGCTTTCCATTTCTTAAAAATTCCCACACACAATGTTTGACCAATTAAGTGACACTTACTATCTGCTTTACGGCCATAAATGATTAATACGTAAAAAGTTAGCAGTGTGTGCACGGGAGCTTCTTTAAAAGGAGCAGCTCGTGAAACGCTAAACCCAGAAGCACGGCAGCACGTGCCACCGTCAATGGCCTATGGGATGGAGAGACGACAGGAAGCACCAACGCCCTGGGAACTCTCCACAGGACTCTGGTATCACACTTTTTAAAAATCATCTGCATGATTTTCAAAAGAAATTACAGAATTTCTGAAGTCATGAAGTACTATAAAAGAAAATTAAAATGACTCGTCATCCTGCTATTCAAATATACTAGCACAGGAAACTCCAAAACTCTTGTTAGAGTGTATTATACATATAGGAAAGAAATGTTCAACGTATTTTACTACATGTTCTCTAAAAACATTTGCTTTTATCAAAAATTCTGCAAAAATATGAACAGTGCCTCTGGGCCCTTCCTCTCTGGTTCTTCCCTTCTCCCTCTACTTCCTGGCTGCCATCAGTTGAGCAGCCATCTTCCACCTCACCACTCCATCATGACACATGGCCTCACCACAGGTGCGGAAATGACAGACACAGTCCCTGCAAACTGCAATTCTGACACTATGAGACAACATCGATTTTTTTCTTCACTTAAGTTGACTTTATCAGGCATTTACTACAAAACACATAACTAACTAACATGAATAATATTCTTTTTCATAACTTCTATTAACATATAATCTATTATGTCCTTGTGGTTATATATCATGTAATATATACCTATTATAGTTGATATACAATCTATTTCATGTTTTTATTAATATCTCATGAGATGCTATTGAACTATGCAACACAGTATGAGAAAAACGGAATTAAACTACTCGTCTACATATTAAGCCCATACCAAAATTCAGTTGCTTAAACATGATAATCATTTATTTGCTCATAAGCTCATCTGGAACATCTCAATGACTTCATGTAGAGTCAGCTGGGCTCACCCACATGCCAGGTCCCTGGCAGGTCAAATCAAGTAGCTGGTCCTACTCTCCCTGTGGCTCTTTACTCTCATGGAGATATTTCCAGCTCACTCACATAGTAAGCGGTGTCAAGGGAGGGAGCAGAGGCCTAGAAGTCTCTTAAGACCTAGGAATTTGTGTGTGACTCTTGCCTTCCTCTATAGTTGAATCAAATTGCAAGAACAGTTGATTCAAGAGTGGAGAAATGAATTACATTTCTTTTTGCGAAGAATTTGTGACCATTTTCCATTCACCATGCCTCTTTTTAAACATGAAACTATACTTATTTCTTGAATAAATAATAAAGCAAGGAACATCTGTACACATAAAACTTGTGTGTATTTTGATAGGATAAGTTTATTGGGATAAATTCCTGTAAAAGTACTGTGTGAAGATCAAGGGTATGGATACATTTAAAGATTTTAATAAATATTGCCAAATTTGACAGAAAAACTAGAGTAATCACTTCTCACCAGCAGTACATATCCAGGAATCTTTCTCTTCCTGGTTATTTAAGACAAATCTTGTTTAGTTTCAGTTTGTGAAGCTTCTAAATTTCACTGTAATGTAATTCTTGGAGTGTATGCTAGAGGACTATACTTATTGATAAAATACTTTATAAGGACACAGTTCTCTGAATTCATCAGTAACCAAGTCTGTCATGGGGTCTAAGACAAACTCCAACCAAGTGGAAAAGTAACACTATTATCAGTGTTTGTTTGGCACCCTTGTAATGGAAAAATGTTGGGCCTAAATAATTTTCAATGCAATTTTAACTGCTTAATCAAATAATTTACTTGGGACACATCGATGAAGACTATATTTTCTAGGGAAAAGAGGATCAGGTAGTACAATGAGCATTATAAAGAACAATTGACTACTTTTTCTAGAATGAGATTGCTTTTCTACCCTACCATTTCCACACACACACGCCTTTTTCTTCCTTTCCCAGATAGAGGAACTCATTTGCAAGCACAGGAAAGACAGAGGCACAGCTAATCTAAGAATCCATGGAATTAGGGGAAGAGGTGGCATTTTCTAGAAAGAGAGTTATTACTCTCATAGTCTTCAAGTTAGACGTTCTTACGGTTATAAGCTTCTTCTAGCTCTTCATAGAAGGTTCTGGCGTTAACTTTCCGTAATGGCATTGGGTGAAAATTGTGAGAACTTCAAGACCTAGCATTGTACTCCTACCAAAATAGGAATCGTGGGCATGGGCCTGAAGTGAAGTCTATGAATTTCAATATAGCTCAATAGGAAAAGTAATGGAAAGTAAATGTGAAGTCATTCTCTTACAACTTTCTGTGAGCACATTATTATCTAATGGTGTCATTTCATTTTTTCTAGTGATGAGTATACCCACATAGTCTTTGATATGTTATGGTCCTAACCAAGGGTTTATATTTTGAGAGGTCAATACCTTAGACTATTGAGCTGAAAATCGTGTCTGACTGTGCTCAAATAAAGTCAGGGCATAGAAAAGATTCTAGAGTACTTCATTATGAAGGTGTTAGCCAAGAATCTGCAGGGTGGAGTGTAGCTTATGAAGTCATGGTGATAGGAATTCCACTTAATAGGAGAACAATGAGGTAAAACTAGAACAGACAAAGTGCTACAGTCGTAGCTCAGAATCAAAAAGCTGAGATGTGCAATATAGAGTTAGGTAAGGAGGTTAGTGATCTTGAATAAAATTTCATGCAGTAGATTGAAGAAAATTAGACTCATAGAGATTACTTAGGCCTCTGCATCCTTGAACACACAATGTTTAAAGAATGGTGGATTGCTTATGGAAAGGGGAGAGTTATTGAAATAAAATGATAAAATTAAAAGGAAAGTCTAAGTGAAAACTAATCTGCTATTGCCCAGTCCAAGACCACAATTGATATCACATATACCAGTTTAGAAATTTAGATGGAGGACAAATGCCAGAAAAAAAAAAAAACTGGACTATTTAACTCACTATAAATTGTCTCAGGAGTGTACTACAGTCCAGAATAATTCATTCATTCTAGAGACATAGAAAGGGATCTGATTGATTGTGTTGGAGGACTCTGGAGGAGGAGGTACAGCTGGGAAGGCCTCACTCCACATTCCCACCCATGGGATATCAGCTATACAGCATGTTTTCTTGGGACTGTTCAAGGACCTGAGGACCCCAGAGTTCTTCCTGTCGGTGAAGGGAAAATTTTATGCAAACCTTTTAGGTGATGTCACCCCAACATTTGCTATTCGGGGAAGATCTTATGTTCTGGTGAATCTCGGAGGATTCCTCCATAAAGTACGACAAACAGTCAGATATCGACAGTAGCTGATGAGATCTATGGCTCAATGCTGTTGCCAGCCTGGCCCCAAGAGGCACTCAGCTCGGCACTGAGTTGCAGTTCCAAGCCCCTCACAACTCGCCTTCCTGCACAACTTCAAGCCGTTCCTCTCTGGCCTTCCGGGTCTATGCAGGAAGATGCCATTGTCAGTAGGAGAGTTAAGAAAACTATAGTGGACTATATACAGGTCTTGAATTAGCATTTTCAATAACAGTGAGATTTACCATTCTTAAGTTTGCAATGATATAAATTCCGTTCGACTATCATTGAATGTAAGACACCATCCTTTGTAAGATGCACTATTGTTTTACGTACCATTGAGAAAGAGAAATCACTGCCAGCTAAGCTCAGATATGCCATGGATTGTGAGCTGCATCTCAATCTCATATACACTGAATGGGGAAAGTGTAGCTCTCTGAATCAATGAATGAAAATATTTCTGTAAGTGCACTTAACTCTCAAATTCCATTTTCACTTTTAAGAGAAACATTGAGCATAGCAATTCAATATTGTCTTGTCTGATTTTTATTCAGGCTCATTTGAGAAAACAATTCAAAAATTCTCTTGGAGGAGTGGACCAGGAAGGGGCTGCTTTTTTAACTATCAGTGGAAATGTCAGTGTTCTGCTCAAGCCACAGCATCAGTTGAGCTGTTAGTCCCTCTGGTGGGGACATCTGCAGCCCCTCCAAGGACTCTATTCTCCTGGTCCATTTATTCTGTCTTAAGCATTACTAAAACTGCAAAGTACCTGCAAGTCTTTCAGCCCCGTGGCAACTGCTGGGGAATCTCAGTACTTTCAGCTGCTTTTTCTTCCCAGTAGAAAAATGCAGAACCCATCTGCCTGGACATCCATCTCCCTCAATTAGGGTTACACTCCTGCTCCAGTTCATGCTAGACTCGGGACTTCTCAGAGAGACTTGTGGTTTCTTTTGATTACAACAGGGAAGAAAGGAATAGGTCTCTTTTCTTACAGAAACTTCAATTTTTTTTAGATTTCTATTGTTCCAGTGACATAAAGGACTTCAACCCCAGAAGGACTAATAACAACCAATTTTTTTTCCTCATCTCCACTCCTAACGTCTTTTTCTCAGTCCACTGACTTTTTTTTTTTCCCTGCTCCCTACTTGTGCCTCAGTCCACTGACTTTGACTCTATTCGCAAAGACAGAGGAGTCTGGCTAAGTAGTCTAACTAGCCTATTGTTTTCCAAGAGTAACAACTTCTGATGTTATATAAATATCCCCTTAGAAGTTCAAATGCAAAGAAGCTGTTTTCTTGCTCCTAAATCCCTAAACCAGAAGGCAATTCAAAAACAATACTAAGGGAACATGGACCATGAGTAATAGGCTCAAGGAAAAAAAATCCTAGTGACTGTGCCGAAATACAACACCACCAGAGCAATAGCTGTGTTACCTGGCCTGCATTCCCACTAAGATGCCTGAAGGTGTTTTGCTTAATCATATCTTGAGTTATATTTGTTGGATAGGTATGTTGATTTTTGTTGCTATAACAAAATACCTGATAAAATCAGATACAGAAAAAAGCATTTTTGCCTTATGTTTGCAAAGATTTCAGCCCATGGCCATGTGACTCCCTTGCTTCTGGGTGGTGAGGATGGCAGGGGCAGATGGCAGAGCAAAGCCTCTCACCTCATGGCGGGCAGAAAACATAGAGAGAGGAAGGGGGTGCTAATATTCCCTTCAAAAATATTCTCCCATACAACTACTTCCTCTAACTGGGCTCCACTTCCTAAATTTTCCACCACCTCCCTATTGCCCCACCAACTGGGTACCAAGCCATTAACCCATGAGCTGTTAAGGGACATTTCATATCTAAACTACAAGAGCAGATAAGTGTTTGGAGGGATCTGGAAAGCACTGGACATTGCTGCAAGGGTGTTTTCCAATTTCGAAGATCTGAGCCACTAGGTACAATAATAGAGATAAACTCCAGTGTTTTTCAGAGTTATCAACTCTTGTCAGTCACAGGCAATGGGGTCATAGGTAGTTACACTTTTATGAATGCTTTGAGCACTACTGTGTTCTTTCCAAGAGAAAGCTGAAGCAGCCAAACCTTAACCAATGGCTCACAGATTAACTCCATGAAATCCCAAATAAGATCAATCAACTAAATTATGAAAGCAGCTTCTCAGCATTTGGAGTGGTGTAACAGTGATATCAAAATTAGCCTTTCTTCTCCATGCTTTCTTCTGCCCAAGCCTTTGCAATATGACTTTGAAATTTCTCTCCTCAAGCAGTGAAACTTGTTTGCCCACCCTGGAATCAAGGTTGACCTTGATCTGAAGTGGTATGAAGAATGAGCAAGAATGACAGTGTGCTACTTCCAAGCTCAGACAACTAAAGACCTTGCATATTTGCTGGCTCAGTTTTGGAACTCTGCCCAGCACTGCAAAACCATCCCTGGCTACTTTGGGGGACAGTAAGTTGCACATACCGGCCAGAAGCAAGCAAAGCCCTGACATCTGATCTCAGGTAGCCACCAGATATTCTGGCAAATGCCTCTCACATAGGCATGAGCCCAGCCAAGACAAAAACTTTCATTCCAACCCACAAGCTTGTGAAAAATAACCAAATGCTGGGGCTTTTAGAACTATTTTCAAAGATGCTTTACTATGTAGCAAAATCAAAAGAGTGTAAAAATTAAAGGCAATGCCTTGACAAAACATAAGATGTACTATTGGCTTTGGGACTATGTATGAAGAAGAGGCTGGAAATTTGAAAGCAAACTATCAGCAAAAGTTAGAAAACTAGTAAAGAGATTGGAAAATAGCGATCTCTATTGTGGAGTAAAGGACAGGTAACCACACAGTTATCAGACTTAATAAAAAATTAGAACAGTACTTAATAAGCTCTTGAATACAACTGAGGAAATCTTCAAATAAAATATTTAAAGTGTTCTAGGTGCACGTGGTATGATACAGTGGATGATGGATGAGATAAAGAAATAACTGACCAGAAAGAATGTCACAGGCCATAACGACAAATTGGAAACTAAAACTGTTTTTCATCACCAGTGTCCCAGGCTGAGGACAAAGATTACAGCAAGGTTAAAATTTCTGAAAGAATTCAGTTGGCTCCTCATAGGTTTTGTAACTTAGGAAAGGAGAACTTCAGGAATCTTAAGACTGTGGCTCTACAGAAGCCATCTCTAAGGAACAATGGGCCTACGGAAAGGTAGGGGTGGGGGGCTTCCTTTTCTGCTAAAAGTAGTATTCTTTGATTCAATTCACAGGAAGATCACAAGGATTTTTAAGAAGTGGAAATGTGAAAATACCACCAGCTTGGAGTTAAAAGAACTGACAGTATTCAAATTTTAAAAAGATTTTAGCCTTCAACTTTCTATGAAAAAAAAAAAAAAGCAGAAATCAGAAGGGAAAAAATACGGTAGATATCAGAAGTGGATTTTTTTTTAGAAGTAAGTAAGAACATACTAGACAAAGGCAGGATGAGAAAGTAAAACAGTAGAATGAAGATGCACTTTCAAGAAACAGCAAGGACACATGAGCTAAGAAGACACTCCTGGGCGAAGACTCACTGGTCTAACCAGGATGCAGCCCCAGGAGAGGACAGCGACCACAGGTTCCCAGGCAGATGCCACAACCGCTACAGATCAGTTAAGATTATGGGCCGCAGGCCTCGCGTTCTCCTCCTTCTGATGGGCATATCCTTAGCAATTATCAGTATCTCGCCATGTGTGCTGGACGTGCAGAAGGGGACCCCCCTGTCCTCTTAGCTCACAGGGCTCTGGACAGCATCTAAAAAGCCACATCTGATTCTGATCTATACACACACTCTGGGATTCAGGCCTGGCTGTTGAAAGCTTTTGAGGAACATAGAGCGAGTGGCAGTTTCATAGATTGGCTCCAGGCCTCTCCCTGCCCGTCCCACTGCCTTTGCTGAAGTTCTTTCCAGTGTTGTTCTGAGTTCCTCCCAGTAAATGGTACATTCTATTTTCCCTGTTGACTTGTTGGCTTGAACTGGCCAAGTGAATGTGGCAGGAGTAACAATATGCCAATTGTGGACCTCAGCCTCAGGAGATTGCAAATCTTCCCCCAACACACACACCAAAAAAAGAAAAAAAAAAAAAGTTTAAGCTAGCCCATAGGAAAGACCTGTGACCCAAGTTGTATGGGCCTAGTCATCACTCTAACTGTAGACAGTAATCTGAGCCCCCCTAAAAGGGCAGTTGCACCTGAAGAAAGATAAACAGGGGTCTGACAGAGCCCAGCTTACATCAGCCATGCCAGCCACAGGCAGAAAATACACATCTGAGAAAAACACAGTGTGTATCTGACCTGTAAACCCCTCCAGTTTGAATCATTCTAGGAAGGTTTTGCACAGCAATAGTTAATTCATACACCATAATACCCTACCTGGATCATACAGATGCGTTAGGCTTTGTGGTTTCTGGTCTTGTAATAAATTAAAGCAAACAAGCAGCTTCATCTGTCTATTCAAAGAAGCACACAATTCAGGTAGGACTAAGATTTACAAATTTTATTTTTGACAAAATATGCTGACTGATCTATTAAATTAAGTCAACATAAAAACATTGCTTCATGGCACCCAAAATGAATCACGTCAAATATATTCATTGTTAGAAAAGTTCTAGTGAAATAAAAAGACGTGTATATTGTGCAGCTCAAGGGATAAAGAACAAACTGCAGCATAATGTCGTGGGTTTTTTTTCCTCCTTCTGTAAACCAACATATTTTGATCCCATCACACTTAGTGAACATTGTTAACAGGATAATCCAAAGAAGATATTGAACAACACTAACTGCAAGTGGTCTGTAATTAATTTCTTTCTTCCAAAACTAATGATGATTGACAGTCCACTATTTTGAAGAACACTCAGTAGGAATTTTATAACTGATTCCATAGAAGAAAATGAAAAATTCATAGCAAAGGTCTGAAATATTAATCTTGTCTTATTATAAACTATTTTTATTCAGGAATGATAATTAAGCACCTCCTTTGGACCCACAAATTCATATAATATAGAAATGCTCTCCAAAATACCCATCAATAGACCAGTGGTTATACAAACTGTGGTACTTACACACAATGGAATACTATGCATCTGTAAGGTCCAACAGCATGGAGGTTTTCACAGGCAAATGGAAGAAACTTGAGAACATCATGCTTAGTGAAGTGAGTCAGAAGCAGAAGGTGCTTTGCTATTAATTTTTCAGAGTCCACTAATATTCTGCGCCTCAACCCCTTGTCAGATTATTAGTTTGCAAATTACGTCTCCCACATTGTAGAATGTCTCTTCACTGTGCTGCTATGTAGAAACGTCTTAGTTTGATATAATCCCACTGCTTACCTATTTTGTTCCTGTGATTTCAGGGTCTTGCCCAGATTCTGTCACAGTTGTTGCTACAGCTGCTTTATGTGCAAAAGGTCCGATGGGTTCCCAGGGCCACATTACAATTGCATCTTTTTCCATGTTATGACTTACAAAGCTGATTGAATTTCATCATCAAATAATTCCCTTTCTCCTGTGTGTCTAAAATCCCATTACAAGAAATTACGTCATTTGGATGCTATAACATTTTTATTTGGAACTGGCTATGATCTTCTGTGGCTCAGTCTGTTGTGATTTTAAAAATCTGTAGCATGTCTGACTGGCATATAAAATTTCAAATGCATGTTTTGAATTGGCATATTTGGGGCAATTGATGAGAGGGGAATGCTACAATGATTTTGAAAATCAGACAAGAAAGTAAGAAAATTTACTAAATCTTGAATGGAAAATAAGCAACCTGTAAGGCCATACCGTCTGCTCCTCCTCCTTTGAGTACATAAAACTTTCACAATTTTAATTTAAAAATCGTTGGGAAATAAAAATAGATACTGTACTCTGATATCTAAGAAAATGCTTAAAACCCACCAGATAACCAATTTATCACCTAAGAAAAAAGTTTTCCATTGAAACTCTGGGTCAGTATCTCTGGTACAATTTTATTTTATTTAAATTATTTATTTATTTATTTTGTATACGCACTAAGATTCAGCTACATGCTGAGTATACTGGGAAATACAAGAACAGATCTGATCTCTTGGATACACTGGAGAATATAAAAATAGATCTGGTCCCCTGCTTTCAAGCAGCTCCCACATCTACTTAAAACTACTTAAGTAATTTTTAAGCCAGCCAGCACACCAAGAAAGGTACAGACAAAATACTAGTAAAGATACTGGTTGCTTTCTTTAAAAATAGGGTAGTAGAAAGATCTTGTAAAGAAGAAGTTGTGGGGAAAACAAAAATCTACTCCGTGTCAAATTAAAGCAGGAATGAAGAAGGCAGTATCTATATGTATGGAAAGGAGGGAAAAAAACTCCCGATGCCAAGAAAACTAGTTGTGAAAGTCTTACAGTGGCCAGCTGAGGGGGCATAGGGACAGCACTGACACATCATGGCACAGGGAAAGATAAGAACTCAGTGCACATTTCCTCCTACAGGAGGTGAGGAGGCTCCTGACCTGAAACTCAGGTCTGATCTCAGCTTACAGTAAACATCCAAATGCTGTAAGTTTTATTACAATAACAGAAGCGTTTCTGCTAGGCTCCCTCAGAACACAGCTCTCGCCTCCAACACCCACAGCTCATCACCGTTACCACTCTGCAATGCAGTTCTGGAAAATATCATTCATGGGTGTCATTAGTTACACCTTTGTGGCTGCCTAGATGTCCAGAGTTGCTTGAAGATGTTTACTTTTCATGGCTTTTTGACTTTGGGGAAGAGCCAGAAATTGCAAGGTACCAGAGCTGATGAATCAGATGAATGAGGTCACACTGTCACATTTTTACAAGCCTACATTTTCATTAGATGACATCTGACAGCAGTGCTCACTCTAGTTTTTATGACGGGTCATAAAGACACTCACAAAAGAAGTCTTCCAGAAGTGCTTCAGACAGCGGCAAGAAAGATAGGGTGAGTATGTTTAAAGTGAGGTGGAGCGTTGGATGACAGCTATTGGAAATGTGTCTTTTACCACAAAAAAATTTTATCACAACATTCATTGCGTATTTGATTCTACCTTGTTATCCTCCAGATAACAAATGGGCAGATAAAGGGCATTCCGGAGAGCAGAGCTGAGCATCACATGGCATGGCTCCACCTAAGGGCCCGAGCCCCACAGATGGGCGAGGACAGGAATGCACCTTCAAAGACAAGGGAGGAAGGAGGGGAACAGCAGCTCTTACCTCTACAAAAGAGGCCTTTGTAGATCTGAAAGCAGTCACTAATCCAACTTTCAATTTTCTTCTTCCTGGATTGTATTTTCTGGTTCTTTCATCTTAAGTCACGACGGAGCCTGCCTTTGACTCCTAAATTCATCTCAAGTTTGACATTTATACCACTGTTCACGCATCTGTGAAAGCAAAGCCGATCATGGCCTCCCAGGTTCTATACACTATTGGTATGTCTTGTATGTCATTCACTTATTGGTCCATTTCAAATCTGTCCTCTGACTAGAAAGGACAGAGCACCTTCTACATTTACACAGTTATGTTGTTTTACCTCATTCAAGTTAGCAGCTAGTATGTAATGTCTATCATTCATACCACTGTTTCAAATAACACCAACTGTAGCTTATCCCCACTGACCACCCCCGCAGCTTGGGAGGCTGTGTTATTATATAAAATAACTTAGTCACCATGGAATTCTAGCTTGAATTTGTCCTCCTCTCACAGTTTTTAAGGAGTGGGTTGGCACCATCACAGATGGGTTTACCTTTATTTTAAGCTCTGGCAACATGAGTTTCCTTGGGAAAGCTTCTGCCTGGTAATTCAATCAACCAAAGTCTGTGGTTCGAAAAATTTCGAACTCCCTCCCTGGTGTCCTGTCACCTCCTGCTCCATGGGCACTTACTTCCTCCAGACAGGCCAAGCCACTGCTTGGTAATACCTCCCTTTGGTGGCCAGAAAAAGCAGGCAGCATAGAAGATCAGGAAGGAAGTGGCTTCCACATCTAGCAGTGGAATCACTGGCAACGTCCAATTGCTTGGATGTACAAGACCTATGTTCTTGCTGTTGTCTAAGAAGACATTCTCTTTGTCAATTTATTTATTCATTAAATAAATATGGAAACTTCAAAAAGGAACAAATAGGAGGCATGGTGAAAATAAATGTAACAAATTTTAGTGGGAGAGATACAATTAATCAATACATACAGAAAGACAATAGTACTATCAAGACAATAGCACATAGCATTAGGCCACGTAAGTGCTCCCAAGAAAAAATAAAGCAAGGCCAAAGAAGAGATAGAGGACGTGCTATTTTGGATAAAATGGCCAGGGAAGACCTTTCTAAGGCACTGGTATGTAGACAGGCACCAGAATGAATTGAACGTGATGGATACATCAGGGAAAGCTACCAGAGGCAGAGGGACTACTAGCAACAAATGTCCTGAGGTAGAGCACGGGCATGCATTCCAAAAAGAGCCAAAAATTAAAGGACTTGAGGTGTAGTGGGCAGAGGAAGGACAGAAGGAGATGCCAGAGATGATCCAAGAGCCAGATCCAAGGGCCTTTAGACTGTGGGAACATACGCATCTTATGCTGGCCCAGGACACCTGCAAGGGGCAAAGGCAGAAGAAGGATTGAATAGGATTAACACACGCCATACGCAGTATGGAAATGTCAGAGATGAATCCTGTTAACATGTACAATTAATATGTTGGTACGTGTTGATTTTAAAAATGGCCAAGTTTTCATCCTAATTCTCAGACAAATGAAGACAGCACTTGCTGCTGAGGAAAACCAGGGGAAGCAAGTTGCAACGGACAGGAAAGGAGCCGAGCATCGATATCCGTGCTGCATCACAGTGATTACTGGGATGGCTCTCAGACCCTTTATTGTAATTTTCTTCCCAAATTTATTTGTATAATCAACTTCCAGTCAGTTTGGCCAAGGGAGGCAAATAGCAAAATGGGCAATCTAAAACTTATTTGTGCTTTATGCAAGCTATTTATATTTTATACCATTTTGAAGTGCATAAAATTATGAAGTTCTTCAGGTTCTGGGTTTGCCCTTTATCCACCTCACCCAAATGGTCACTGTATTATCCCCAGATTTCCTCTAAAACACTGTGTGTTGCTCTCTTTCCCTTTTACTCCATCACCACCCACCTGACCAAAGAAAAGATGAAGATCAGTTATTTATACCTTAGGATAAATCTAACTTCCTATATAATGTCCCCTGGAATATTTGATGTTAGTTTTATTTTTATATTGATCTCTCTTTTAATAATACTATAGAAAATATAAAAGTTTTGTTATCTCTATATATTAGCTATATTATTTATTTTGTATAAGGCCCAAGACAATTCTTCACTCAATATGACTCAGGCAAGTCAAAAGAGTGCACACCTATTAACTAAAGGATGGTTGAAACAAAGTCCATTCTCAGTTAGAAGAACTTGGCAAAAGCTTGGAAATAAGATTTTCTATGCCAGCCACCTCCCTGACCCAGGCCCTAGTCCCAGGAGAAAACTAGAGTGGGAACCAGAAATCAAACACCCATCAGGTTGGAGATCTGAGCAACACACCAGCCACTCCTAACAATGGATGCAGGCAAGCAGAACTAAAAAAAGGAACCTGTCGGCTTTGCCAGATGCTGGTCTCTGCCATATAGGAGACAATGGGTGCTGAGTAAGTGCTATTTCCAAATGGGTGCTCCTGGAGGGAAAGGGGCCCTGAGCAGTGCCAGTATAGCTTCCAGGGATCAGGAACAGAGCTGGGCTGACTGTGGATGGCAGGCTTACAGGCCCTACCTGCCTTCAATGCAAACCTCTTCTGACCCTGACACAGGGCACACGGAAATGGAAAGCGTGGGCCAGCCCTGAAGACAGCACAGTCTGGACCCCGAGGAGCTCCACCGTGGGAAAAAACACAGAGTGCAGAATATGCTGGGGCTACAGCTAGACCTTGACAAACTTCACAGAATAATCCTACATTAAATTTCAGGTCAAACATTGATACTACAAAAGATGATTTTATAATAATTTTTATGAATAATTCTCAAAAACTTCTATACTCTTTAGAAACTTTTTATCTAAATATTTTATACAAAATCTTCTTCTTCTTCTTAAAAAATCAGAATTTTTATTATACATCAGCCTGATGTGTTTTATAATACATGCTGCTTGAGTTAATGAAAATCCTGGGATGAAACTTATTACTTAAATTATTTTAAGGTACATTATACAACTGGTAGAAAACTGCCATTTTCCCCTCAGGATAAGCCACTTCCCTCTGGTGTTGCATAACAAGTACTTGCAATTCACAAGTTCAGGCATTGTAAATCACTGGGTCCCTTTCAAACACTACCAGTCAGCTGTCTTCCTCGGCTAATATACACACTGAGTTATGACTTTGCAGACTATTATAATCCAGGATACAAATTCAGCCAAAATTAACTGTGTGTAATATCTACTACAAAGGAATTTATAAACTTATTTCAGAAAAGTCTTAAACAACAGCAAGAAAACACAAGATAGAGAGAGGTTTGATGTAAAAACTATTGTAGAAAATGCCTTTTTATAATTAATTCATGACTTAATAAACTTGAGTATCTAATATTTTAACTGAATTGTGATATATCATAGTTGAAAGCAGTGAATTTCTGATATTAAAAATGACAAAAGTTGTCTTGCTTGTGGCATAATAATGGTCTGAACAGAATCGGATCATCAGGGATATCTCACCTATCTGTTCCTATAGGGAGAAAACAGGGTTCCCCTTGCTTTCCTCGGGAAATAATGGGGTGCAGTTGAAATCAAGCTGTCCAGGGACACCAGTTGGGGCCAGGTTCCCGGGCATGCGTGCTGCATGTCACGCTGGCCCACAGTCACAAGGGCCCTTTTACTTGATTTAGTGCTCTATCACCTTCTTAACAATATTTGGAGAAGGTGCCCTACATTTTCATTTTACAAATTGTGTAGCTAACCCTCCATGCAGAGAGGCCAAGTGCCAATCAGAGAAGATCATTTGCCCTGTCCCCGAGTTGTATACATGTGTCGTAAACAAACAGGAAACTTTCACAGAAGGAGCTAAGTCAAATTTGCTCTCTCATTTCCAGGATAGATTTCAGTCTGCTCTAAATAGTTGGCTTTCTATAAGGCTTCTGGGGAGACAAATCAAAGAAGCAGTTTCGCCCCACAATAATCCTTTCTCTTATCAATTTTGCTGTGTAACTCTCTACCCTCTTTTGCACTGGCATTGACTCAGACTATGTGACCAAGAAGCTGCTGCTCATGGCTGGGATCAGTAGTGGCTACCCCTCTGCCAGGGGCTTGCACTGCCACTCGGGGCAACTTTGGAAAGCCTATCTTGGATGCCATTTCCAACACCGCAGCTGCCTGAGCCTGACTTCTGGAAAGAGACTGTGTTCCCCCAGTCTCCCAGGAATTGCCAACCATCTTGTCAAAATCCACATCAGTGTCTCAATCCAGAGGACTCAGGCTCCAGCAGTAGCCACAACACAGTTTTTATACAATAAAAAGTGAATGAAACCTAAAAAGAAAAATTAGAATATGCAATTTATTCACGCACACCTGTGTGATCACAGTCACATTGCTGCAACCAAACACACAGGAGCACATCAGAACTGTGGGATGCCACCGCAGGCCCTCCAGATCCTGTTTATATAAGGACTCATTTCCATAAAGTTTCTTTAAGGAAACTTTAAAGGTAACTTTGGAATTTGACAGATAGATCCCCGAGGCATTTGAGTTAGGAGAAAGCTCTCAAAACTCTGGACTCTGGAGAAACACTGAGTCATCCCGTTTCACGGAGAGCTCAGAAAGTGATGTGACTTTGGCAAGAAGGATTCATCCAGGGGTAGTTGTCACTCATAATGCACTTCCGTAGGTAGCAGTGGGGATCCCTGCACAGCCAATGGCATTTCATCCAATATATTAGAACACATCACTTCCTGCAGGAGTGGGCATGATGAACACCTATTTCCATGTGATTCTTCTCCAAGGCCAAAACGACTGGGCAACACAAGCACACCAGTCTCCAGGGAGGCTTCTTCCCTGAGATTTTGAGCTGAGTGTTACAAAGCAACGATCAGGTAATAGGAGCTTCCACTGAAAGGACTTGCAAAGATAGGGCCAGAGTGACTATCTCTGACCATTATGTATTCTATTGTTTAAGGGAGAGAAAGCTACTGGGTAGAGGCCCAAAAAGGCTGGGAGAGAGTCCCTGTCGTCATCACTCTCAGCTTTCCAATTTCCACCTCCATCCTCAGAAAGCCCAGGGTATTTTCATGTACACTATATTAAATAAATACCCTTTTATCCAACTTGCTTTGTTCCTTGCAATCAAGAATTTAATACACCATCTCTGCAAAAATGTATTCTAATTGTTTCATTGCCTTTTCTGTGAAACTGAAACTGCTAGGATTCACTACAATGAGATCCTCAAACATCTTGGATTAGGTATAGAGTATCATTAGATTAGAAAAAATATATATTTTTTCTCACACTCCTCCTATTGCTGAAAAATCTGTACTTCTCATCCATACTCATTCCAGCTGTTTCAAATGCACCCACCTAGTGCTAACAGATTGCTTGGTTCCTCTATTGCCAATTAAAGGACAAGAAGCCCAACCCCCTCTGGTACTGCCCAGAGTCTCAACTCTGTCATAGCCAGAGTACCAGCATAAAAGCTGTTGCAATGACACCAAGTTACCTAGGAGTTCCTAGAAGCCCAAGAGAAGCAAATGCATCTTAAAAAATGAAAGTAAAGCCAAGACAGACTTAGAGTCAGAAGCCATTGTGACATTCACCCAAGTCATCGACTATCCCCATGACTGGTATATCTGAGAAAGCATTATGTATGTTGATATTCCTCATAGATTTTTGCTAAATATATTGAAAATCTTTGCTGTCAGCCATATTGCTCTTTCATGTTACTTCATTTGCTCTTCTCCAAAAATATCTTTCAAAGGCTAGACAATCTCTTTTACCCTCCATAAGCCACCAAACACAACACTGGACCCAAGTAAGGCATTTGAAAACACTTAGCTAAACTGACTGAAAAACTAGTTTCCCATATGAGATCGACAAATTTCTGTTTATCATATAGTAGAATCTCACCCAGTATCTTGATGAATGAAAGAAAAATTTATAAAGTAGAAGGGGGGAAAAAATAGCTTCACCTACCCTAAGCTCTTAACCATAAGTGATTTTCTACTCTTCGTGGAATTTTTCCCAAATATTATTCAAAAAAATTTCACATGGATTTCTGCCAGGCCAAGCTTAAACCAATTATTTCAGCCCAGCTGAAGTCTTACACACATACACTCAAAAATAGATTGCTTTTGCCCAAAGCAGATTCTTTCTCTGGTGCACTCTCCCTTAACACAGTGTTTAGCACATTGTATATTTTGGGCACATGCTGGATGCTTAAGAAGTACTTAATAGAGTTTGCTCTCCTGAGAGAGTCTTTCAAATAACCCACAATCACAAGTGAAATGAAATCTCAAAGGTTGTTTTTAAGGAAAGTAGGAGAATAAGATACCAGTAGCCAACCCTCCTTCTTTTCAACTATTCTGTCACAATAAGCCATTGAAATCAGAGTTCCCACAGGTTTATGGCTTCCTATGGTGAGTGCCTCACTCTCCTCCGAACTCTGACAACCTGGACCTCAAGCCAATCAGACACGCTGTGTAAGTTCCTCCTGCCTCCCTTGCCTTCCTAATTCACCGGGTGAGTCCTTAACACCTTGCTAAGAAGAAACACAACACATCACCTCCCTCTTTGCTTGCTACTCTAGGCAGGGCTCTTGGTGTCCAGCCTTTACTCTCCATCATCCCCTGAGAGTCTGGTGCTCAGCTGACCCATGCTGAGCTCCTTTGCACCTTAACACCTCTAGTGCGGTCTATTTTACAGTTTGCGACTTAAAGGAACTCATAATCCTGTGGAGACTATCTCATTCAAACAAGCCATCAAAATGTTGTATAAATAAGTGTTTTCTAGATTAACGTACCACAAGCAGTTGGACTCTTCTGGAAGGATTCAGGAAAAATGATGCTAGCTGGGCTAAATTTTAAAGTCTATCACTTACTTTGCCCAAATGTTGTACTTCTGGCCAATGTCTTCATACATTACTTTCAGACAACATAAAGAAAAGAATTGTTAAGTGTAGATGAAGAGTCTAGAAATTTTACTCAGAAAAATTTAGGGAAATATCTCTGTAGTTTTAAATCACATGTAAGCATTTGTCAGCTCTTTATAGTTCATTGTATTTACCATTTTCCTTTCATTTAATGAAAGTATTTAATGACATCTTAAAGGTCATTATGAAAGTAATAACGCAAAGGCAATCCTGATTTTTCCTGGGAGAGTTCCCACTTTGATGGATGAATTTTTAAAATTTAAAGCAAAAGTCTAACCAGTGACTAAAGTATATATTTTAATTTTATATTAATATGGGGTTTTATTCATCATAGATATCTTTATCATAAAATATGAATATAAGAATTACTGCAAATAAATAACCAAACTTGCTCTTGTATTTGGGTAAAAGTTTCCTATTTACCCTCTTTATGAAAATACCTATAATTACCTAATACAGAAGCTTAAAATTCCACTATGAAAGATGGCCTTTAGATTGAATACAAAGTCTCCTTCCAAAAACACTTTAAAGCAGGTATTGGAAGTAGATAACCATTATCAGACAAGGGCACCTTAAAGAGAATTAGTTTATCAAATGTGCTTCACCTGATAACTAAGTTCAAGCAGGTTACTGAGAAAATGGGATTCTTGACAGAGTTGAGAAAACACTAAGAAAGAGATGAGAAATGCCCTAGGTGAGATTTCTTATTGGCAGGAGTCAGAAGTCCAGGAGTAAATATAGGTTTTATGTATTTTACAGAAAGAGGAGCCAGTATAAGGTAAGACAGGAAATCCTAAGAGAAAAGCAAAGATATAATCACAATTTTCTCTGTGTCCAAGTTTGAATGTGTTTTTCCTTAGGGAAAATAATAGAAAATTATTATCCCTATTAAGATAATTAAGAGGTAGGAATTTTTCTGGAGTCAGCAGTGGATATAAATTCTCTACAACTTATTCTTGCAGTTAATTACAGGTAAAAAACTTTGCTGCCAAGCCTACCATGGTCTTGGGGGTAGGGGGAGAAAAAAGAAAGAGAACACACTCTGTGCACTGCCAGTTCTGAAACGTAAACAGCAGAGGCGGATGAAGACAGGAGCTGAAAGTTGACAAAGATACTGGAAGACAATTCAGCTTGGCTTCCTTCTCACAACTTTGCCACAGAGGGTGAATTCTAGTCCTAGGGGTGTGGGAGTGGCAGCGGACACAAAATTTCCAAGGAACTCCATACTTCTGGCCACAGAAATACGAAAAAGTAGATCCCTCAGGTTGGCAAGTGTGGTGAATCCCCAAAGCACTAAAAGCAAAAACAGAGGGATCCACTGTCTGCACCTGGCAAGCCTCAGGCTGCTCCAGCCTCTCTCTTCTACCCAGACCAGTGGAGTAGGAAAGTTTTGAGGAAAGATTTCAACCACTGGCCGCTTCTCAAGCACCCATGTTTGCTCAAGCATGTCCTGCTCTGAACACACTGAAAGAGCCTGAGGACTGACCTGGAGGGTAAGCACAGCCACAGAAGGCAGAGCAGAGCACTTAGTCTGAGGCTGGAGGAACTATGCGCTTTATAAACATTAACCTTCTCTGGAGGATTATAACCAGCCCAGAGATCACACAACACAGCATTTGCATTGTCCAGGAAAAAACCCAAAGTTACTCATGGTGCCAAGAACTACGATATCATGACCAATTCTCAAGGGAAGACGCAGTAAGCGGACGTCATTCCCCAAAGAACACAAGTTCTGGATCATCAGGCAGACTTTAAAACAGCTGGGATAGTCATGCTTTTCAAGTTAAAGAATAACCCATTCAAATAAATGAAAAACTACATGTTTTGGAGAAACACATGCCATAATTAACTGGAATTGCTTGACCTGAAAAAGACCATATTTGAAACTTAAAGGTCACTCAACGGTCTCAAAAGGAGAGTAGAGATAACAGAGGGAACACTTAGTGAATTTGAAAATGCATCAATAGGAATGACTCAATCTGAAGAAGAAAAAAGAGGAAGAATAGTTTTTTTTTAATAGCAGACTTCAAAGATCTGTAGAACACCATCAAAAAGTCCACGGACATGAGATGAGGGGAAAGGGAAGACGATGGGGGTAAAATATTAGAACAGTAACAGCCAAAAGTTATTTTTCACAAAGGATATATATATTAAGAAATCCAAAAAGTGCAGACATTTCTTACTGGAAAGTAGAGTTCTACGACATTTCTACTTTTACATCAACTTTTGTTTCAGGTTGCATTTTCAAACATATGTGCATAGCAAATAACTTTGGATGATAGACCAAGCATCTCCCTCAATGTCAGAGGGCATATTTGTTTCATGAGTTTTATAATAAAAAGATAATGTCTCCTCTAGGCAAAAGCTGGGTTGGTTTGTAATCAGACCCCTTTGTAAGGTGAGGCTTTCCTCAGCTACAATTCAAATTGCTGCAATTACAGCGTCCTCCTGGGCTGCCACCATGGGCCATCAGGCCAAAGGGAATGAGAAGCTCATGGGGCCGACAGTGCTATGAGGAACAGAGATCTGGACCTCTGACCAGGACAGGAGGATCAGGTCTCTTATCAGTATATATGAAACTGTATCACTCTGAACCTGTTTACTTACAAATAAGGTGAAATCTCAGACCCTTCATGGTTCTTGCCGCTCAACAAGTTAACCCCCCAGAAAATAATAATTATTCCTTGGCTTACCATAATCTAAATCCTGAACACCAAACATAAATTTAAAAAATTGAAGGTAGATGGGGTAAAAACTGAGATAAACAAAGGATCAATTTCTCATCAAAAATAATGGAGGCCTGAAGAGAGTGTAACAGAATTTTCCAACTGTAAAAATAAGAGGGTTGTCAAACCAGAATTTTATATCCAGAAAAAATTAAATAGAAGTGATATTTCAGATGAAGAAAAACTAATAAATTCATCAACAACAAGAAACAGAAATAATATCACAAGAAAATTCAACTCTTTAGAAATAAAAGGGAAATAATAGAAAATATGGATTAATTTAAAAGATCTTTTCTTCTTGGGGCTTTCTGAAATCAAAATCTATAACATTCACTTCAACAATACTCCACAAAGGGATTTTCAATGAACATAGCTGTTGTATGTAAAAATAAAGGACAAGGGAGTAAAAGAGAATTATACAGTATAAGTTTACTTAAAGTGGTATAACATTAACACTAGAAGAGCCTTAAAGATTAGGAATAAGCATTGTAATTCCTAAAACAACCACTGAAAGATAATGAAAATATATGTAATCAAAACTTCAACTTCCAAATAATCAAAAATAAGACAGAAAAGCAAGAGAGAGGGGAGTATACTAGAAGGTCGGGAATGAAATAATAAAACAGGAGAGGTAGAGATCAAATAAAGGCATAGACTTAAATCAAACCATTTCCATAAACCATGTTAAAAGTGAATGGTCTCCTTTCAAAACATCTCAACAGAAGAGTGGAAGGGATCAGTGAGCAGAGCATTATGCTGATATTGAACCCAGACCAAGACATTGACATGAGACTTGAAGTCACACAGAAAACAAATTTTAATTTTTATATTTGGTTAGAAAAAAATTATGTATAAGATTTATACTGAAAAATACATAATAATAATATTATAAAACAACATTTGAGATTGCCCTATGTCTTTTAACCTAAAGAATAGGATAAACATCTAAATGATAGATACTGAATGAAAATACAAATTTTAGAAGAAAAGGAAACACAGTAAAATAATTGTTAAACGAGAGTCTGTGTGTGCATTTTAACTGATTCTAGCAAATTCAAATGACCATCATGTTTAGAGTCTACTGCTCACAGATTTCAAAGTATTTTAATGGTTTATTTAAAGATCAATATTATATGCTGGAAATTGTATTCTATGTAGCTACTAAAGTTAGAATAATAATGGCTTTTAGACAACAAATTTAAATGTACAATAAAGTTTGTAGATTTTGAGAATCATTTTGAAGTTATTCATATAAAAAACTTCAAGATTGCAGGAAGGGAGAAGATTGTGACAGCTGAGCTATGAAACAAGCAGATCTGTGGTAGAAGGCTATGCCAGGAGGATGGAGAAACTTTCCTCTTCTGCACGTGCTAGCGATGCAGAGCTGCCAGCAGTGTCCTGCTTTCCCTCCCCGGTGTTTCCCTCCTGCTCAGCGGAGATGCTGACGGGTCTGCAGTGGGCAAGGTCATCTTCCTCCCTCCAGCCAGTCAATCTTTGGGAAGAGACTGCTCTCTCTGCCAGGAGTGTGAGTGAATGCTCCCTGTTACACACACACACACACACACACACACACGCACACTCACACACACACTCACACACACACACACACACTCACACACACACACACACACACACGTGCGCGCGCGCCACCCACAGTGCCTGCAGTGCCATGTCTCACAGAAGAATACCGATCTTCTGCCAGTACCCATGAAAATCAAGCAGACTGACCTGTTCTACACAAAACATAAAACCTGCAACCTTACCGCCAAAGAATTGTCCATGAACGAAAATGTGAAATTATGTGAAACCAGTCACTGATGGCTTCCGTGTACAGTTCTTCTCTTTACTGAGCCAGCACAACATCTCAGTGCCCTGCTTCCTTGACCTGGCCTGGAATACATTCTCTCTGGGCTAGTAGGACCTAAGTATTTTCCAGGAGAAGCATAGCATTGGGGGTAAAGGTTAAAATTCCTAAGGAAAACCTTGGCCACTTTCTAGAATTCTTCTCCAAAATAATCCATTATCACAACATTCTCTTCTAGAAAAGCGGGGAAATTTAATTGATCATTTGGCTACATAAATTATAAAGCACAAAACTTAGCTCTTTCTGTGGCTTGACCACATGCGCATAAAAATTTTTCTATGGAGAAAAATAGAACAAAAAGCACGATGGACAAAGAAGATCATCCCCCTCTGATAGCTTCGGGCCACAGCAGCTGCTGCTCCTCTGAACACAGGATGCTTGCCCGGCTGGGTGTGGCGAGCAAGTGCACAACCCTTCCAACTGTCTTTCCTGAAGTCAGGGCCAACGTCTGCATAATCGCTTAAAGGCAGAACAGAGAATGAGGAGGAGGCATACACAGACTGTTATCTCCATGGCTGCTATTTCTTGATCTTCCAGCTAGCTTATAGCTGCTTCCTGAAAAAGACCGTATTTGAAATTTAAAAGTCATTCAATGGTCTCAGAAGGAGACTGGAGATGACAGAGGGAACATTTAGTGAATTTGAAAATATATCAATGGAAATGATTCAATCTGCAGAAAAAGAGAAAGAATCATTTTTTAAAAAGAGCAGACCTCGAAGATCTGTAGAACAGTATCAAAAAGTCCACATACATGGCGATTTTACTGACTGTAAGAAAGGCAGTATCTCTTTTGATAATCTCATTCTGAGACATGAGCTCAGGATAGTCTTGAAAAGCTCGATTTTGTTTCCTTTGTTTCCCCTCTGATTCTAGAGACAATTTAGTAATTGTAATTACTGTAACTGATCCTTTCTCTTCATCTAGCAGGAGCGGTTTCTGATGGATTCACCTCTGTTGTCCTGGCCCTCCTGGGATAAGTTGCCAGTCACACAGGAGACACCTTCCAGAGCCCCTCTGCAGGCATCCCCAGAGGACTGGATCACAGGAGGCTGTGTCCGAAATCTGGGACTCAGCCTCGTCCTTCTCAGCAGCAGTACAAGGGACTCAATAGTCCCTTCTCAACAACAGCAGGAGACCGACGAAGCCTAAAGTTTTCACTCTGTACTATATCTCCAACCGATGTTTATTTTTTATTTTGACACAGGGCCACTCCATTGCCCAGGCTGGTCACTAAATCGCTAAATTGCTAAGTCACAAAATGGCCCAGGCAGGGCTCAAACTTTGCAGTCCTCCTGCCTCATTCTCCCGGAGTGCTTGAATTAGAGGCCACGACCCTAGACTGAGCTGCCTTCCGTTTCTATACCTATGGGCAGGATCACCTTACTAGGGAATCCTAGCTCCATGTCTCCTTCCTTCCCAGAAACTAGATTATATGGAAAGTACCACACTATTTACTCAATTCCCATTCCTGACTCAGTGGGACTAAAGCAGTAACACTTTGTACATATCAAGGAAAAAAAAATACAGAACAAGTTTTTACATAGCCTATTTCCTCTCTAAACTTTAACAAAGACTCTGAGCAGGTGTCATGGCTTATCAATTCTCCATCTCACATTTCTTCCTCTTCTGAAAAATTGAGGTCCCTGGTTTGCTTTAGATAGTGACTTTATCAATGTACACAAGCCAATGAGGCCATTTGATGCAGCATGCAGTGCTCCCAAAGAGAAGGAAAACGCATTCTGCTTTCCCCGAACCCAACATCACCCACAGGCAATCAAGGCTACTTTATTCTAAACCTGATACAGTTGAATCTATATCCTTCAGATGGTATTAGGCCAGCAATAAGGCCCATATACCACATCTATAATTTTCCTAGATCTGCCTATTTCCTGAGTGATATCTAGACTTCATTCTTACCTACTATTCTTTCCTATATGATACTTTGCAGACAGTTGTATCTCCACACATGTTCGTTACATATTTTCACCTCTCTGTTGCTTCCTGTCACTACGAATAGGTCCTATACAGAAGTTGACTTCACGTGTGCCCCTTCTGGCCACACAAGAACAACTGGGTGAGTTCATTGCAACATGTGTTTCATGTACTTGTAAAGAACATGCTTCAGCTTCCTGGGCTAGAAAGGCAAACAAGAGAGCTGGAGTGGATCTTGTGCCAAATCCCAGAGTGAGTTGAGTGTCACTAGTCAACTCATTTAACTGTCTGTCTCCATTCCCCATCTATAAAATGGGATTCATAATACTTACCTTATTATGTTGTCAGAGAAAACAAATGAGATAATTTATGTAAAACACCTGGCTCAGCACCTGGTGTTATAAAAGGGAAAAGGATGAGTCTTTTGAAATGTAATTCTCCAGATGTGGTTTTATAACTCAGTCTATTGCTCATGACTAATAGAGGATTTGTTTTAAACCCTTGGAGGCACTCTCCCAGATGCTATATGACGCATTTCTGGAAACAGTCTACAACCAATCAAAAAAACTTTTTTTAAAATGTAAGGTAACATTGTGGACTCACTGAATATAGTGTCATAGCTGCACAGGCAATTGAGATGTCCCCAGGCCCTGCTCGGCCCTGTTCTACCTTTCCCTCCTGGTTCTTCTGTCACTTCACCTGGGAACAGAGCCTTCCTCCAGTGACATTCCTTCCCAGGTTAACTCAGGATAAGAATTTTGTCTCCCATGTCTTTGGTATAGAAGACATTCTTCTCTATTCCCGACTTAAAGTGCTCAATTCACTAAATACATTGTTTACTATTATTGGTTAAACAAATCTTCTACTGACGCTGAATTCTCAAATGCATGTAACCTTAGAAGTAGAAGCTATACCGTGTCATACAACTTTGTACAAGTTGAAGGAAATTAGAGCCTAAATTCTATCCTTCAAGGGGTTGGGAGCCTGACAGAATCATCAGCTTTATTCTGACATGATCTGCAGGACCAAGACAAGGACCATACCTAATGGTATGTGTTTCTTATGTTCTGTTATATTGTGTTACTTATGACCAAACTGACCTTTACTAAACTTTTTAGCAATAGAACCTTGAAATGAATGTGCAAGGTTTAGACTGAAGCGATTTCACTCTCATTTTTGAAACACTTCAACGTTTTGTTGTTCTTAATGTTCTTAGGCTAAGTACTGGGCTAGGAAAAACTAAGAGAAGCTATCTAATGGTTAGATTTTTCCATTGGTATTTTATTTTTCGGAATACATTTTTAGTCATTTGCTTACAAAGATTTAAAACTCATTGCACTTTGATCAGGAAAATAATTAACATATCTTACAATTGTAAAAGAAGCAGCCCACCCAAAGTCACAATATAAAAATAAATGTGTAATGAGAAAGCATCAATTCTGTTGGATTTGGAATTAGGGGTGTTTCCTTATCATTTGCTTTTGTGACTTACAGCAGGGAGTCCAAGACAAGGGACAGGAAATTATTTTAAACTACACAAGAGGCTTGTCTGATCTTACCTGTCACTAGGGTGGGAAGCAAGATCCATTATGTTCAGCTCTCGGTGAAACAGACATGTATGTGCAATAGATATGGGGTAGATTTCAACTTTTTTTTTTCCTAACAAAAGAGATTACATTTTTCATTTGATCAGCTCTAGACCAAATGTTACTAAAATACAGGGTCACATGCCAAATTTAACTTGCTTCCACAAGAAGATTCATGGGGAAGAACTGTGATTAAATACCAAAAATACAGCCAAGAGAAAACTCTAATGACTTGTTTCAGGTTGGTGCACTTCTAGGAATGTACTGAAGGCAAATATTTTTTAAATTTCCTCTAAGAAGCTACCTGCACTTTACGAGTAAATTATACAGAAGCAAACATAAAAAGCAAACTCAACTTTGCCTTCACATTTTAAGGCAAATTTTCCAATGATATGGGAAATTTTATTTATGTAAATTTTTATTTATGTTTGCAGTACCTATTCATTTACACACTGATTGTATGCAGCTTGGGGAAATGGCATATATACATATCAAGTTCCTCCTTGCTCCCCTCTTTCCATGTACTCATGACCCCTTCTCATATCTGCAAAGTTTTCCTCCCTGTTTCCTGACTTCCCTTTTTATTTTACTCTTTGATTCATTTATATATTGAGTTTCTTTTAAGAATGACACGATGTGATGCCTAGCCCTTTGTGTTCCATTTACTTCACTAAGCATTGTCTCAAGGTGTTTCTCATTTTCTCACAAATGATTCCAGCTTCTCTTTATTCGTGGCAGAGTACTATTCCATTGTATATACATACCACAATTTCTTTATTCACTCGTCCACAGATGAACATATAGGCAGTTTCCAAGATTTACCAATCTTGGGGTTACATTGCAATAGCCATGAGTACACATGTGTCACTGTAATATTCTTAGCTCTTTCAGAAAGATGCCCAGAAATGGGGTAGCTGAGTCAAATTGAGATTTCTATTTTCAGTTTTCTGAGAAGTTTTCACAATTCAAAAATTTATATGGAACCAGAAAATATTCAACATGTTAAAGCAAGCCTGAAGAGCAAGAGCAAGGCAGGAGTTATCTCAATCCCAGGTTTCGAGTTAGATTGCAAAGCAACAGTCACTAACACTATACACTATGCAGAAGGCTGACCTAGACCCATGTCTTTAACATTGTACCAAAATCAAATTTATATGGTTTAAGCCTGGAAATTAAAAATGAAACACTGAACATTTTAGAAGATAAAATAGGTAAAACACTAGAAGATACAGACATAGAAAAGGACTTCATGAACAGAACTCTAATTGTGCAAGAAATGTCACCGAGAACCAACAAATAGAATTACATCAAACTAAACAGCTTCTGCATAGCAAAGGAAACAATCAACAAAGTGAAAAGATAGCCCACTGAATGAGGGGAAAAATTGTGAGCTATTTCTAAGACAGAGGACTAATATCTAAAGAACTTAGAAAAACAAAATACCCACCAAAAAAGACCCAATCAAAAAATGGGAAATTGAATGCTAAGCCTATTGCAAATATCATAGTAAATGGAGAAAAGTTGAAATTGTTCCCCCTCAAATCAGGAACAAGACAAGGCTGCCCACTCTCACCACTCTTATTCAACATACTCCTTGAAACACTGGCCATAGCAATCAGACAAGAAAATGAAATAAAAGTAATCTGCATTGGAAAGGAGGAGGTCAAACTCTCCTTATTTGCAGATGATATGATTATCTACATGGAAGACTAAAACCTCCACTACAAAACTCCTAGAAATAATAAAAAAAATTAGCCAAGTCACAGGCTACAAAATTAACAGTAAAAAATCAATAGCTTTTCTCTACACTAACAATGAACTTTTTGAGCAAGGACTAAGAAAAACAATTCCATTCTCAATAGCTCAGCAAAAAATTAAATACCTAGGAGTATACCTAACCAAGGACGTGAAGGACCTATATAAAGAAAACTACATTACATTGAAGAAAGAAATTATAGAAGATACTACAAAATGGAAAGGTATCCCCTGCTCTTGGATAGGCAAAATAAATATAGTCAAAATGACTATACTACCAAAATTGATATACAGATTCAATGCAATTACTATTAAAATACATGCAAGCTTCTTCAAAGAACTTGAAACAACAATTCTTAAATTCATATGGAACCAAAAGAGACCAAGAATAGCCAAAGCAATCCTGAGCGACAAGACCAAAGCAGGAGGCATTACAGTTCCAGACATAAGGCTATACGATAAAGCCATAGTTGTAAAAACAATTTGGTACTGGCACAAAAATAGACAGACAGACCAGTGGAACAGAATTGAAGATGCAGAGACAAACCCAACTACCCTCAATTACTTAATCTTTGACAAAGGGGCCAAATGCATACAATGGAAAAAGGACAGCCTGTTCAACAAATGGTGCTGGGAAAACTGGACATCCACATGCAGAAGAATGAATCTAGTCACACACCTATCACCATACACCAAAATCAAATCAAAGTAGATCAAAGACTTAAACATTAAAAATGAAACACCAAACCTTCTAGAAGACAAAATAGGCAAATTTCTAAAAGACATAGGGGTAGGCAAAGACTTCCTTGACAAGTCACCAAGAGCAAAAGAAATTATCCCCATTATTAACAAATGGGATCTTGTCAAACTAAAAAGTTTCAGCACAACAAAGGAAACTATCAACATTGTAAAAAGAGAGCCAACAGAATGAGAAAAAATATTTACCACCAACATCTCAGGTAAGAAGCTTATAACTAGAATATACAAGGAGCTAAAGAAAAGCAAGCCTACTAAAATAAAGGATGCTATTGAAAAGTGGACAAAAGAAATGAAGAGACAGTTCACTCATGAAGAAATGCAAAAGGCCAACAGATACATGAAAAGATGCTCAACATCTCAAGCCATAAGAGAAATGCAAATCAAAACAACACTAAGATACCATCTCACCCCAGAGAGAATGGCCTACATCAACAAGTCAAATAATAATCAGTGCTGGCTTGGCTGTGGGGAGAAAGGAACCCTCCTGCACTGCTGGTGGGAATGTAAATTCGTGCAACCACTTTGGAAAACAGTATGGAGATCTCTTAAAAGACTAGAAATAAATATCACCTTTGATCTAGTGACACCCTTACTGGGTATATATCCAAAACAGAGCAAAACAACATATAACAGAGATATATGTATACCCATGTTAATAGCAGCACAACTAACAATAGATAAAATATGGAAGTCACCAAAATACCCATCAACAGACCAGTGGATACACAAACTGTGGTATTTATACACAATGGAATACTATGCATCAATAAAGTCCAAAAGCATGGAGGCTTTTGCAGACAAATGGAAGAAACTAGAGAACATCATGCTTAGTGAAGTAAGTTAGAAGCAGAAGGTAAAACATTGAATGGTCTCTCTGATATGAGAGACCCTGATCACAACTCCTATGGAACTTAAGAGGAAAGACAAAGTGAAAGAGGGGAGTTGGTGGGGGAAGAGGGAGAAAGGGGTGGGTAGAGGGAGATACAAAAGGAGAGTGGGAAAGCCCTTGTCATCTTGACAAGATATGTATGTGCACAAAATGCTCAACTCCATTGTAAACCTTGAATTTTTCACGTATACATATCAATAAAATGTGGGAAAAATTTAAAAATGGGAAATTGAAATGAATAGAAAGTTTTCAAAAGAACTACAAATGACCAATGAAAACATGACAAAAGGTTACCATTTTTACCCATCAGAGAAAATGCAAGTCAAAACAACCCTGAAACATACTCCAATAAGAAAGGTTATCATTAATAGCTCAAAAAACAACAAATGTTGGCAAGAATTTAGGGTGAAAAGAACTCTCCTACACTGTTGGTGGGATTTTAAACTAGATTATGGGAATTTTTTTTTAAAAAAAATTACATCCTGCATGCCCCTGAAACCAGTACCATATCGGTAATGCCAAAAATCTCCCATCCAGCTCAGCTTACATTATTCTAAGTCTTCTCTAGTTGGCATCTTCATACACTTCCAAGCTTTTCCTGAAAACCAATTCCAAAGGCTTCCAAAGTATATGATCAGATAAAGTCACAACAATGACCCCAATTCTCTGGCACCAGTTTCTGTCTTATTCATTGCTGCAGAATGACAGAATATCTGACATCCACAACCTAAGGGAAAAATATTTATTTTGGACCATAGTCTTAGAAGGTTTCACACAGTCCATTTACAGGCATTGAGCAACAGTAGAAGCACGTGGCACAGGCTGGAAAGCTGCTCACAGCATTGCAAACTGAGTGCCAAGTGAAGCAGCAACAAAATGAATGAGAAGGTAGTTGATGTCTGGAGACACAAGCAGGGTCAGAGCTTTTCCAGAAAGAAGCTGCAACAATGTTCCTACTTGTTTTGTCTTTACTTAGCTCAAGCTGTTAGCTGAACTTCCCCCACCCAGGGTGGGTGGCCCTCCCTCACTTCCTGGCCCATAAGTCATTAACACACACTTTATTGTAGTTTGGACCTGTAGTGTCCTACAAAAGCCTCATGTGTGTGTGGTGGTGGAATACCTATGAAACCAGGTACTGTTGGGAGGTGGGGCCTGGCTGAAAGGGGCAAGGGCAGATGCTTGAGGCCTGACCTGCAAGGGTGTGTGCTGGCTTGAAGAGCGCTCTCTCTCTCTCTCTCTCTCTCTCTCTCTCTCTCTCTCTCTCTCTCCCTACCCCAGTTCCAGTCCCATTCCACTACTTCCAGCTACCCACCTGTGAATAGAATGTGAACTTCTGAAACTGAACTCAAGTAAATTTTCCTTCCTAAAGTTGTAGATGTTGGGAATTGAATCACAGTGACAAAAAAGAAAGTAAGTAACTAAGACACACCTGAAAGCTGTGCCCTGCACGCCCCCTTGTATGGACAAGTTGACACAATCCCTCTAGGCCAAACACCAAGCATCTGCCCCTTCCAACCATGTCCTATTTCCCAACAGTATGTTTCCAGAGTTATCCCACTACATCCAAATACTTAGAATAGTGTAAACTGAGCTTGATGGGAGATTTTGGTCAGACCTCAGGCTTTTGGGGGACACTCAGATGCAAATCATAGCAGTGGTCAAAGGCTTGAATTTAACTTGTTTGAATCCTGGTTCCTCCAAAGGCCAGTTATGTGTTCTTGGCCTAATTACTGTGTTTTGGTTTCTCATTTCTAGAGTTAAAAAAGATAATATTATCTACTTTCTAGAATTATTTCAAAACAAAAATGATTAATATTTGGAAAATAAAACAAGACCTGGCAGACAGAGAGAATTCAATAAATATTACTTCTGTTGTTGCTCAAATAGTTTTTCTCTGCCCTCCCAAAGCACTCCACTACTGCAATATTTATTATAATTTTTTCTTGAAAGAGTATACATATTTCTTTATAGCTAATTTTAAAATGCACATATGTTTTATCTATTCTGCATAATAAACCAAAAAAAAAAGCAGCAATCTGAGGGATTGTGCAATTTCACCTGCCAGTGATGCTTCGGATAATAGGATCTTCTGTTTTTAACGAGTACCTGAGAGCTCATTCATTCATCCCAATCATTTTATTGTATTTGATCATCTTCCTTAAAGAAAGATGAAGCAGAATATCTTCTTAAATTCAAGCACAATAAATTCTACATGTTCAAAAGCCATTGAACTCCTTCCTTAAGATTCTTGTTCCTATTCTCGTCTGACTCTGGGCATGATGCCACCTCCCTTGCTCTTGTGGGTGTCAGGCCTTTGGGATCAACCACTGAGATGGTGGTCACCACTCACTTGCCATGCAGCTTTCTAAGCAGATAGAATAAGCGATTTTTCATGGTTGTATATTGGAAGAGTATCTTTGAAGCTGTAGCTGATGTTTCTTTCCTTCCTATCTTGCTTCTCCCTTTCCCCTCCCTGGATCACCCACCAGCCACACAAGCAGCTGGTTCAGGGTGCATCACTGCCTCAGAGAAATTCTCAAAAAGCAGAAAGGAAAACATAAACACCCATCTTGTAGTTTTTGCGTTTCTAAAACTGAGGCCCTTGCAGCGTGTATCACATAGTTGAGAGAAAACACAGTGAATGAGGACAAGGCCTCCTGCTTGCCTGTTGTCCTCAGCTGGAGAGAAGGGTGGCTCCTCTTGAGCAAGATCAGAATCAGAGGAAATGCAGATCTGTAGGCGGGGGTTCCCAGGAAGAACGCCTCTTGCAGATTTTGCCAGCTATTTTGAAGGTCGGAGGTTATGACAGCAGAAGAAAGGGAGGAAAAAGAGGACATATTCGGAGAGTATAAAGACAGACAAGGACATTTGGGGGTGGTGAGTATGTTAATTTCCCTACTTGTCATGATAGTTTCATGGGTATATACAAAGCAGAAAATATCAAATTGCAGCTTTAAATATATGTAGTCTCTTATTTGTTAGTAGTACTTCAATAATATTCCTCAGAGATAGTGAAGCAGTAAAAGACGAGAAAGAGAGAGAGAGAGAGAGAGAGAGAGAGAGAGAGAGAGAGAGAGAGAGAGAGAGAGAGAGAGAGAGACTCAGGGACTTTGTCAGAAGTTCTGCTACCAGGTCCCTAATGGAGCCCCAGGGAGAGTGAGGACCCAAAGGAAAAATGGCTGTCGGGACTGTGCAATCGCACAGGGTCCAGGCAGCCTGTAAGCCTTTCCTGGAGGGGTAGGAGACACAAAACGAGTACTCAGTTCACAGATGTGATGCATAAGCAGCCAGAAAAACTGCCTGATTGTCTGGGGTCATGTGGCTAAAAACAGACAACGTTTGCAGCACAGCATGTGAGCCCCTGACCAAGCAGCTGAGGTGCAGAAGCAATTTCAGCCGATGCCCCTGCTGCTAGACAACTGTCTCAGTTACTTTTCCATTGCTGTGACTCGATACCAGACATACACAAATTTAAGGGAGGAAAGGTTTATTTTAGGTCTCAGTGTCAGGTCACAGTCCATTCAGGTTTGGCGGGCAACAGTGGAAGTACATGGCAGATGCAGAGGTAGAGGCAGCTTCTCACTACATCACAAACAGGATGCCAAGTCAAGTTGAGACTAGTCCTCCAGGGAAGGCAGGACTCTGTATATTCTTCCAGGTCTCCTCCCAGTGATCAGCCCCTCCTGGATCCAGGTGTGGGAGGTGTGGCAAGCTCCCACTACACGCCTGTAATCCAATTTACATGCCTGTAATGCACCCCTCCCAACTAGGCCCCAATCTCCCAACAGCACATGGTTCCATACACAATCTATGGCATTCAGATGCATGAGACTTTGGGGGACACATCAGATCCCAATCATAATACTGACATAGGGACCCTCAGAATTCTCCTCCAGCCCCATTCCCTCCACTTACTCTAGTTATGCTCTCTGATATGCTGACATAACCCCCAAGAAGTGAGGAAGGGAACAGAAAATCATTTTTGTTTATCTGTATTATGAAGTAATTAAGTGATGATTTAGTAATGAGCCAGAGTCCCTACCCTCATGGAGCAATAACCTAATTAAGGAGCCTATATACTAAAACGGAACACTCATAAGGTGGATCCACGATTACACTGTATGTTGAGTTTGCTACCTGACACACAGGGGTACTCCCTGTGTGCCTGTGGGGTGTGTGGGTAGAGGGAAAAGCCAGTTCACAGTAAATTGGCAGTAACCACCCAGAGAAGCATGCGATATGGGCAATGAGGGGAGTTGCAGGATTAACTATGAGGAAGAGAGACTGCTGGGGCTGGATTAAGCATTCATGACCTCACTGCAAGAAGAAGAAGTCGAAAGCTAAGACTGTACAATTCAATGAAAAGACAGGATGAGCGCAAAAAGTGGCTAAGTCAGAGTACAGGGAGCACGCAGGATGCTCAAACGCAAGTAATTTTGGTGCCAGTCTAATATACATCTTCTTACATACTTTTCATTTTTAATCCTTCGTATCAGAGATTGAAAGCAGTGCCTTCACACTGATCTACACCCCAACCTTCTATTCCATTTTTCATCTTGAGACAAGATCTCATCAAGTTGCCTGGGCTGGGCTCAAACTGGTGATCCTCTGTGTCAACCCCCAGAGGGCTGGCAGAGGGCTGGGATGACAGATAGCGCTCTCATGCCCCACTTCTTGGATTTGGTTCTAAACATGCTCACTGGCCCAACATCTGCTGGCAATATGTAATGGGTGAGGGAATGGGTGCAGCGAGACAAAGAATAAGAGGAATAAACATTTCTTTTTAAAGAATTAAGATTAACTCTAAAATCTTGAAATAACTTAGCTTCCTCCTAAGCTTAGTTGTCATTTAAAAGGGTTTTAACCTTTATTCTAATAGTAGAATAGAGAGTTATGTATGATTTTGCAATATTTAGAGTTGTATTTAAATCTTCTAAATTGGAATATTGCCCTTTGGTCATTTTTGGTTTTGTTGTTGTTTGTTTGTTTATTTTTGTCAAATCCTTTTGCCTTATTCACCTTCTCACCACAGGACACAATACCTCATGCCTGCAGCTTAAGAGTAGAGGTTTATTTTAGCACACAAGTTCAGAGGCCTAAGTCCATACATGGTCAGCTGGCAAGGTTCAAGGGCAAGGTGTGCAGGAAGACCGCCCATGCCTGATGGGCAGAGAGAAGGGAGGAGGTAGGGACAAGAATATGCCCTTACAGGTCGCAGCCCAGTGACCATGTTTTCAAGCAGATCTCACATTCTAACAGCAGGTAAAATCTTCAATGGATGAATCCACTAATGAACAGCACCCCCACAATCTTTTCAAACACATGAGACTCTTAGGGATATTTTAGATATAAAACTTCACATCCTTCGCCCATGCCATTCAATGAGCTACTCTGTAAATTGTTCTAACTCTGCCCACCTAAGTCCACATCACTTTTTGACTCTTACCCTGCCGTAATTAAGTGGCACTTACAATTTACTAACCTCTTTGATATTATGTTATCGTGTTTATTCCTCACAGAGATTTCTGTGGTCAACACTGCTGTCATTATTTTTAGACATGTAGAAACTGAGACTTTGGGGATATGCTCACTTGCTTTAATTTACCAGTATGCGAAAAAACCTACAGTCACACCCACACCTTTTCTGAATACCATTAAGCCACACTATTATCACCCACTGTCCTTACAAATGAGAAAAGACCCAGACACACTAAAGAACTGTGAAAGAGGACCCAGAAAAGAGTGGGAATGATGAAGGATTTAAAGACATGCCACATCATTAGCTGTTCATGGAGGTAAAAGAATGAATATATATATATATATATATATATATATATATATATATATATATATCTTTTCACTGGGAGGAAAAAGGGTACTCTTTGTTCAGCTGTTTCATATTCATTACATATATTTGAAATACTTTCTATATAATCTCTCACAAAGTCTCCCTCCTTTTTTAAGTTCTCTCCCTGGAGCTATAGTGCTAGAGAGAACTTTTTATGGAAAAAATAATTAAGCTTTCTCACAGAGCAAATCCCCCAAAGTAATTTATCATAAAGAAAACTCTAACCCAACCTTTTTCCTACCCAAAAGTACTAATTTAATTTTATAGCAGAACAGCTTTAGGCATCCCAAGAGCTGGATCAGAAAGAGGCCCACCTATTTGATCCCCTTACCCCTCCTCTCCAACACAGGTTGATTTCATGCTGAGAATTATTTTGCCCCTTGCCAAGTGTGATTCTGAATGTTTCTAATGACAAAGTGTAGGCCATTTCAGATAAGAGTCTGTTTTGCTAGTTCATTTTATTCATCTTTTTCCTGGTTAATGAAAGCCAAGGTAATTTTTTGGGATATGGTTAGATGTTCAGTGGCTTAAAGTGGTCACAAATGGCGGAGACTCCGAACTTTGTAAACATGAGTATTTATAAACCTCAAATGCTTTTCCAATTCTCTCCACATCTCCCACGCCTTCTTCCCACTCTGTCCATACTGACATGGGAGTTATATTCACCACAACTGACAACTGCAAAAATTAATTTAAGAGATTGTATTGACATCACTCTGGAGAAAAGAAATTTTTTCTTTGAAGAGGTGCTGATACGTAGTGCCAGGCATTTTGATGCTTTTACTGCAAGGCAGCAACACATATTCTCAAAAATACACAATCTGTTTCAAAGGTTCTTGTGCCCCTCTGATAGCTAGTTGCTAAAGACACAAAGGCACCACAAATCATGCCAGGGACAGGCCAGATGCTGGACTGCTGTATTCTGTAGCAACTCCAAGGCAGAGACCTTGAAGTTCCCATTTTGATGCAGTCAGGCTCACACAACATCATGAGCACAACCTGTCACAGGTAAGAGTTGTTTTACGCTGCCAAGCAATGCGTGCCATCACCTCTTACTCTCCAGCTGCACTTAACACCACCCTTGTTCATTGTTTGTCTTTGTATGTCATGTATTTATTTTATCAGAGGAAACTATAAGCTGCTTTCACCTTAATCATTTAGAAATGGGTTAGCAAGGTCCTCTATCCCCCAAAATCATAAGCAAGGCATTATGTTATGACATAGAGTTTACAGATTTCTGAGAGGATGACTTTATTGACAGCTAATTGAAGTCCTGGGCACTTTGGAACTGAGAATAAGAGAATGTATTTTTGGAAAACAGCCAAAAGGAAAGATGTCCGTGGTACAAGTTTATTAATGAAAAACAGAGAACCATTATTAAGCAGACAACTCAATTTATTAATTGAGAGTGAAAGACTATACCCATTGAAACCTAATACCATATGCAGACTATTCAAGATTCCTACAAACTGTCATGGATTAAGTGGGTACTTACTAACAGGCCTACTTAACATGGGAGGTGGCCTTCTCCAAGATGAGTAAAGCTGGCAGGCACAGGATGCCCATTTTATGGGATTTGTCTATGTAGTAGTTTGGAATTTTAGTCACAAAACTCAAGAAAGACCAATATGCTAATTTTGTTGCATCTATATACTTTTGTTGCATCAGTCTGGGCCCTAATTTTTGTTCTTACTATATGTGCTTCACTCATTTCTAGTCTTCAGTTGTCCAGTTATTATTATTACTATTCTACCATTTCTCTTTTCATCCCAATACCATGTCCCGGTTTTGTCCCCAAGGCCTGCCAATCACATGTACACTCAGCACAGTACTGGTGACACCTGGCTTGGTCTCCATGTACCTGCAAGGCCATGCCAACAGATTATACATTGTCAGTTTTGTGTCAACATTTCCACATTTCACACTTTGGGTGGTAAATATTAAGACTCTATAAAAATGTCATCACCATTGTTGCTAAAATGTAGGGTTTATCACAAATTTTCATCTCTAATTCCTTAAGATATTTATAAATGTCTAAATAACATTTAAATTGAAAACTACTACTAAAAGCAATGGAAAAAATAAATGCATGTTAGGAGAGAAAATAATTAGAATTCCTGTATCATCATCGTTACATGAATGTCTGATTTAGGCATCTCTATGCCTGACATTCTAATTTAGCTACAATGCAGCAGAACCAGCATTGTGGTAATGGAATATTGACTATACAGTGTCCAAAGACAAAGAGCTTATGTTGGTATTCTTTTTATACATGCATGATTTTGCAGCACAAAATCCACATCAGTAATTTTCACAGAATGAACCCCACTACCCTGTGCTCAATGGCAATTTAATTAGGAAGTAGTCAGACCTTTGATGGAACACTTTATCTTGCACTAACCTAAAATAAAAGTAACAGTGCTGGTCCTGGAAGACTTTAGCATAAAGGCACAGTAAAAATACACTTACAAAACTCACTAAAGTGTACTATTTCCTAATTTTCATTAAAATTTTTGTTCTCATAAGCACGGTAACTTTCTCAGAGGATGTCAATCTCACAGATATCAAGCATTAGCTCCGTTTATTCTGTAGCTCAGCCCCAAAAACAAGACCTGCTTTATCAGCTTTCCAAAGTATGCATTTAAAGGAGAATTTCTCCCATGAGATCATTTTTGCAGGTACTGGGTTGAAGTCCTTTTTACAAAGAGCATCTTCATGAAGGGATGTCATTTTATTTACTTGGAAATGCAAACATAGGATCTGAGGAGAACTATAAATAGAAACAGAGAGTAATCTTAACATGAAGAATGACACATATTTATTAAAAATGCTGCTGTGAGAGGACTAACCAATGAAGAATGAGGAACAGGAAACAATGTCTTCACAAATGGAAGGGATGAAAACGCCATTAAAGATTATAAACCAACTGCCGCCCAATATGAGTCCTCTTTCCAGCATCTCTGACAGATGTTCACTCAACATCTGCTTGAGTACCTTCAGGACAGCTATTTCGTGAAAATGTAACAACATATGGAGACAAACACTACTTCTTTGTCTTAAGCTAGTGCCATACTTCTGGCAAAATTCCTAATACATAAAACTAAGATGGAATTTATTTTGGTAAAACAAAACATAATGTTCTCAAATGGATTTATTGCCTGTGCCTCCAATTGTACTTATAGGATTTTTGTTGAAAATAATCAAAAGTTGTGCATTAGGAACTTCTTTGATGTGTTATGTAGGAAAGTGAAAATTCAGTGTCATTTAAGTTGTTATTGTGGTTTGGATCTGGAATGTCTCCCAAAAGTTTCATGGATTTGGATGTTATGGCTTATCTATGGAAGCATGTGCTGTTAGGTGGTTGGAGCCTGGTATGGAGGGGTGGATTATAGAAGTGTGGTGGAAGACAGCTGTGTGAATTGGATTGCAAATTACAGGTGTGTGTTGGGGGCTTAACCTGGAAAGGGCAGAATAATGAGGCTGGGCACAGAAGAGGTGGATCAATGAGACATAACCTGGAAGGGTGTGTGCTACTTCCTTCCTTCCTTCTGCGACTTGACTTGGCTTTCCATTTGTAATGTTGTGAGGAGCTACCTCCACCTCTGCCTCCTGCACTTGTTTCTACCATTGCTGGCTGCCCAAAGATGGACTGTAATCTTAGAAAGTGTGAGCTAAAATAGACTTTTCTTCCTCTAATTTGTGCATGCCAGGTATTTAGTCACAGTGATGAAAACATAACTAAGACAATCGCAAATATTTCCAAAAGAGGCCAAAACAACACATGACAGAGATACATGTACACCCATGTTCATAGCAGCACAACTAACAATAGCTAAAATATGGAAGTCACCGAAATACCCATCAACAGACCAGTGGATACACAAACTGTGGTATTTAGACACAATGGAATACTATGCATCTATAAAGTCCAACAGTGTGGTGGCTTTTACAGACAAATGGAAGAAACTTGAGAGCATCATGCTTAGTGAAGTGAGTCAGAAGCAGAAGGTGAAACATCGAATGGTCTCTCTGATATGAGAGACCCAGATCACAAAATGAAAAACAAAGTGAACCAGGAGGGTAGGGCAGGGAGTGAGGGTTGGGTAGAGGGAGGGACAAAAGGAGAGTGGGAAAGTCCTTGTCATCTTGACAAGATACGTGTGTGCACAAAATGCTCAACTTCATTGTAAACTTTAAATTTTGCGCTTATACATATCAATAAAATGGGGGAAAATATTGCATATTTGAATGTTATTGTGAGAATAAATTTTTAGTGTTCTCACAAAAATACGTGAAGTAATGCATGTTTAAAAATACAACTAAAATTTAATTAAAACTAAATTAATATTCAGAAATGAAGCATTAAATAATGAGAAATCCACATAAGATACAAAGAAATACCATCTAGTCAATATAAAATATGTTGTAAGGAAATATATTCACAATATATGCAATGCATTTGATGAAATACATACTGTCTTTGAAATAGTAGAATTCTTTGACACACAAAAAATTTTTGAAATTCATTCACTTTTTTAAGTAGGCAATAAGGACACATTTAGATCACCATTTCTAAAAGATTTTTGGATTAAGTATGGACTCCTCTTGCAATCAAAAAGTTAATATTATTTTAATACATTTATTTTAGTAATATTTGGTGAATATTGACTACACACCAGATGTCAAAGAATAAGGCTGACATTTTTATTTAAAAACATAGATTTTTCCCATTTTATCAATATGTATATATGTGATACATAATGTTTACCTTGATCTTAAGTATTTTGTGCACATATATATCACATCAAATTATAAGAACTCAAGCAGCAATCAATGCTTGAGAGGCTGTGGGGAAAATAACCCGCTTATACTGCTGATGGGAATGTAAACTGGTACAACCACTATGAAGTGCAATATGGAAATTCCTCAAAAGGCTGATAATCAATATCGCCTTTGACCCAGTGATACTTCTTCTGAGAATCTTTCCAAAACAGTTAAAAGCATTACACAAAAATAGATACATGTATACTCATGTTCATAACATCACAATTAACAATAGCTAAAATGTGGAAGACACCAAAATGCCCATCAACAGACCAATGGATACAAATTGTGGTATGTGTACACAATGAATTACTGCTCATCTATAAAGATAGTTGTGAGGTTTTTGTAAGTAAATGGACGCAACTTGAGGCTGTCATGCTCAGTGAAATGAGTCAGACACAGAAGGTTAAATATCACATGGTGTTTCTAATATGAGGAGTTCAGAATACAGTCATTTCATAGACCTAAATGTGGAGGGGACAGTAGGAACAAGGGGGTAGGGTGGGTGGAGGAGGGCCAAAAGGGAGAAGGGGAGGCTGATGTTTTAATCAGGAAAAAAAATAAAGAGCACAGAATCAAATAAAACTACAGAGTCTAATAACTCCTGCAGGTGGATCAGCACAGTGCAGTCTGAAGGGTAACTGTGGTGAAAGCATGACCTGAGTATACCAGGAGGATTTTTACATTTTGGAACTTTGGATATTAGCATACATATAATGAGATAACTTGGGAATGACATGCAAATCTAAACATAAAATTCTTTTATGTTTTATATACATCTTACATGCATAGCATAATTTTTTTGGTTATGTGTGTGCTTGGTTGGTTGGTTTATTTGTCTAGTTTTAGTACTGGAGATGGAACCTAGGTTTTCATGCTGAAATCATTTCCAGCCCATTTTTCAGCTTTAATGTTGAGATCACTTGTCACTAAGTTCCTAAGTTATCCAGGCTGGGTCCAAACTTGTGATACTCCTGCCTCAGCCTCTCAGTGTGCTGGGATGACAGGTCTGCGCTGCAGGTTGTGCTTGGTGCGCTCTGACTTCTAACTGTCTCATGAAGTCGGATGTGGAAAGTTTTACTTGTGGCATGTCAGTGCTCAGAAAAGCTTCCAATTGTGGAGTGTTGTATATTTCAGATTAGGAATGCCCAGCCTATATTTATTTATATGAGACTATAAAGACTGACATTTTAACTGAGGTGTATGAGTTTGGAGAGAAAGGCCAAAAAAGAATCTTGTGAACAGAAGAAGGAACGAATGCAAAGGCCTGAGATTTGGTACTGAGCTTCTGATAGCTGGGTATAAAAAGGCAGTGAATACAACTGAGTCTGTGTGGGCGTAGACAGAGGTGCTCAATGAAAAACCCTTTCGTGTTTTATATGTCTGAAATTTTTCATGAAGTTAGAAGACAGGAAAGAACAAAGAAATAAAGGTAGAAAAAGAGGGAAGAAAAATGAATTGATGAGAAGAAAGAAAAGGGAAAGCAAGCAAAGGAAAGGGAAGAAGAAAAAGGAGAAAATGGTAAAACTCCAGAGAGTAACGTGGTACAAAGAGTTTATACACAGAGCTGAGAGCTTCAAATTTTCAAATCATTGCAAAGGGCTTCATTTTTATTTTAAGTGCAACTGGAAAGGTTAGTGTGCTCTAATCAGGGAAGGAATGAGATGAAATTCTGGGTGCACATCAGAGGGGAAGCCAGATGTGCCTCTGAGATGCCCCAGCAGAGGTCTACTAGACGGACGTTTTACTTCAGAGGCCTAGGTCAGAAAAATCAATTTAAGAGTTGTTAGCATTGCGATAGTCTGCATAATGTGAACGTGGGGGGAATCCTGTAGGAGAGAAGGCAGAGTCAGGAGGCGAGCCAGGTGTCCCTAACCACAAGGAAGTTTTAGTCCAGAGTGATGGGAGGGGAAGAAGTGAAGACGGCACACAGAGATGATTCTTTCAACAATTTTTGAAACTGAAACACAGTTTTTCTCCCATTTTATTGATATGTATATGTGCAAAATTTAAAGTTTACAATGGAGTTGAGCCTTTTATGCACATATGTATCTTGTCAAGGTGACAAGGGTTTTCCCACTCTCCTTTTGTCTCTCCTCCTACCTTCCTCGCCCTCCCTCCTCCTCTACCCAACCCCCCTGTTTCACTTTGTTTTTCGTTTTAAGTTCCATAGGAGTTGTGCTCTGGGACTCTCATATCAGAGAGACCATTCGGTGTTTCACCTTCTGCTTCTGACTCACTTCACTAAGCATGATGTTCCCAAGTTTCTTCCATTTGCCTGTAAAAGCCTCCACGCTGTTGGACTTTATTGATGCATAATATTCTATTGTGTATAAATACCACAATTTGTGTATCAACTGGTCTGTTGATGGGTATTTTGGTGACTTCCATATTTTAGCTATTGTTAGTTGTGCTGCTATGAACATGGGTATACAAATATCTCTGTTATGTGTTTAAAAAACAGAGTACTTAGAGGAGAATGTACGTTAAGTAGAATGTGTTTTTAACTCTTTTTACGGAGGTATTTGATGCAATAGAGCACACACCCGCATACATGGCCTCATGAATCATCACAGAGCAAATATTTGGGTACCACTCGTCAGGTGGAAGACAAGAGATGACTGACTCCCAGAAGCCCCAGGATGCCCTCTCTCAAGAAACTGTTCCCCTTCACCCCATCTCCAGTCACAATAGTTTTATTTGATATTAAATGTCATGTAAAGAGACTCAGGAGAGCTTATTAAATGTGGGATTACTGTATTCTGCCCTAAACCCTTCAGTAAGATTATCATCTAAGAGGACAATGTCTTGACCAAAGGAGATGGGAGGAGGGATGGATACAGAGCCTGTGTGAGGCGATTGCTGGATGCTCCGCTGGGTGAGGAGGGCTCTGCTGCATTGGAGGGAGCAACAGTTCCTCTACACTAGCTGCTATTGTCTTAAGGGTGCAGCAAAGAAGCCTGTTGGGACTAGAAGAAGGGAGTGGGCAGAGTTTAAAGGGAAAGAACGTATTGATTGTCATCTACAGGGAGACATAGGATATACCAAGCCAAATAGTTCTATGGCTTGTGAAAAACTGTGAGTATTTGAAAGCAATCAAAAAAACATCCCTAGTCAAACAAAGAAACACAGTGCAGCATAGCCATGTAACAGACGAAGGCTCCAGAACTGGCTTAAAAAATAAGCATTACCGACATACACCAGTATAGATAGATTTCAAAAACATAATATTGGATGCGGAAAAGGTTGTGGAATAATATGTGTGCTGTGTGATCATTTCTGAGAAAATTTTAGCCATCATATATAAACACTGAAAACCATACTACATACTGATTATGAGCATGTGTATATAGTCTGTAACTACAAAAGAGAATAAAGGATGCATACCAAATTCATGAGAGTAAAATCTTTTGGAGATTAAGACTAAATAAAGTTATAAAACACTAGAAACAAATTCCCATAGTGTTGTGTTTCCCTATAAGAACAAAAGAAAATATCTAAAGCAAATGATAAGATGCTGTATTTCATTTATAGATGGTGTGATTACCCTGGGTTCTTGTCCTTACTTCTGTTAAAGATTAACAATATAATAAAAATGTAAAACTTTCAGCAATCAATAAACTCCATTACAATAAGTACTATAAATAGTAATAAACTTTGAGCAAACAATTCCACTATCAGTTAATGAGGGCATATGTTCACTAATACACTTTTTAAAAAAGTAACTCTACCCTTGTACACGATAGTGCAAAACTGGAACCAAGATAAATGAGCTTTTATTATAAAAATAAATGTAGTGTGGCATTTTTAATAGCTTTGATGAAGTATCATATGCACAGCATTATATGCTTCTAATTTAAAATGTGCAACTCTATGATTTCTAGTAAATCTGCTCTGCTGCGTAACCATTACCAGAGCCTAGGTGTGAGTACTTTCCTGACCCCATTGGGACCCCTCCTGTATCTTTCTAGTTAGCTGTTTTTCTCATGCTCAACCTCAGGTAATCTTTGGTCTACTTCATGCCTCTAGATTTATTTGTGATACATTCCTACATAAGTTGGAATATTCTATTTTATGAAGATGAAATTACAGCTACACTCAACAACCATGATTAATCTTAGAGACAAGACATTAAAGGGAAATAGCCAATCCAAAATAAAAGTTTGAATACCTGTCTGGAAATTTACAAATGGACAAGGATCAATCTAAAATGATGAATGTCACAATGGAGGTTATCATAGAAGGGTCATTGATTCGGTGGGAAAACAAGGAGACTGCTGAAGCCCTGGACTCAGTCTGTATGTTGGTCAGCACAGCGCTCACTTGGGGGTGTAAATATGTGAAAGTGAATGAATTCGTCCCACCAAGTTTTATATTATGTGCCTCTATTTTTAAAAAAATGAGGAAATCAAAGCCACAGCCACAAAAATTCCCTTATACGTTTGTTTACCTCTTGGTTCTTACCTTCTCCAATCACTGCTGGCTCTAAGGTCTCTTTGTCAAGTCTATTGTGAATTCTCTGAGGATTGTTATTGAAATCATCCTGTGCTTGTGAGGAAAGACGTGGTGTAAAGGCACAGCGCCAAACTCATCTTCTTACCTCTCGGGTAGTTTATAGAAGGGATGCGATAGGACAGTGGGCATTATTTAAGAAAAGGAAGTAGGTCGAGAGGCTTTGAAAAAGAAACAACAGTAGGAAACAAAACTGAAAATAACCAGATAGCTAGCACCACAGCCAAATTGGCCCAGCAGGGGGAAAAAGAAAACCAGCCAGCAGGTTCTTATATTGTGCATGCCTTTTTAAAAGTGAGTGAGGTATCATCTATTTAAAAAAATGCCAGGCACAGTGGCACATGCCTGTGATCCCAGCTACTCAGGAGACGTAGGCAAAGAGACTGCAAATTCGAGGCAGGTGTGAGAATTTAAATTAAAAAATTTAAAAATAAGGTTGGGGATGTAGCTTAAGGGTAAAGTGCCCGGCTTCCACCCCCTGCAACTCAATGAATAACCAACCAACCAACGTGAAAGCGTTTTCTTCTGAAAGCAACATTTAGCCTCTTCATATGGGACACAAATGCTACTTATGTAATGAAAGATTAGCGTGCGAATATTGCAAAGTCTCAGACATTCAAATATCAACGCTGTGGGATGGGTAACTCCTCCTCAGTGGCTGTGCTGGAAACCTTACCCTACAACAGTGAGATAGCCTTTGTAATCCAGTGATACAAAACCACATCTAAACCCAGGCAACAGCACCATCTATCATGCTCCCGTATTCTCCGGGGAATTCTAGGCCATTTGCAACCATCTAATCAACCCCTAGCACAACACCTGTGCTCGACAGCGAGCGGATTAAACAGCTACTGTTCGTTTGAAAGGACCGGGGAAAGCACTGCTGGTGACGTCCCAGGGTCTTCCGGCATCTCGCCAACACTACTCTAATAATGCAGCCATTTTCCTAGAAGAGTTGTGCCATCAGTGACAAGTCTGAAAATAAATAATTCTCAGGGTCATTTTATTAAAAAAGAAAAGAAAAAGAAAAAGAAACAACCTGGTCTCATCTCATTATTCAGAGTTATGTTCTTTTGCATCTTATAGCTGTTTCCAGTTTAATGTCAAGTTTCAAATTTAGTATTGTCTACCCAACAATATCTTAGCATTTGTAATCTTGTGCTTTTATTGAGGTATTAATCAACAAGTCTTTCAGAGGCAAGTGGCAAAAAATGATAATTAAATTAAGTTTAAAAGAACCACTGCCTTCTGCGACTCCAACCCAGCTAAATATCTATACACATCATCCACCTCAAAAAAGTTTCACAGAGTAAGATCTTGTACCAACTCCCCATATTGAATATAATTCTTATGTTTTGCAAATTAATATGCTAAAAAAGTAATACTTATGGGAGAAGTTACACAAAATTTATGAGAAAGCTATACTGTTTTAATGGGATACAACTCAAATGATTGATGTCTTTTTTTGTTTCATCTTCTCTCTAGAAAGCAATGGTTTTGATTTGGGACACTTTTAGTTTTTAAAAACAGTAAGACATAAGCAAATCAATGAATGTAATATACCACATTAAAAGATGCAAAAATAAATATCATACGATTATCTCAATAGATACAGAAAAATCATTTGATAAAATCCAACATCCATTTATGATAAAGACTCTGAAAAAAATAGCAATAGAGGGACCCTACCTCAACATGATTTGAGCTATTTGCAACAACCCCACAGTCAATATAATCTTAAATGAAGAAATCATTCACACTAAATTCAGAAACAAGACAAGGATGCCCACTGTCACCTCTACTATTCAACATAGTGCTTGAAATGTTGGCAAAAGCCATTCAGCAAGAGCAAGGAATAAAAAGAAAATGAATAGGAAGGGAAGAAGCAAAGATACCCCTGGTTGCAAGTGATGTGATACTCTACACAGAAGACCCAAAAAATTCCCCCCAAAGACTTTTAGAACTAATAAATAAACTCAGAAAAGTAGCAGGTTACAGAATCAATGCCAACAAATCAATAGCATTCTTATATACCAGTAACAAATGTAAAGAGAAAGAAATAAAGAAAAAAATCCTTCACCATGCCAACAACAAAATAATATACTTAAGAATAAACCTCACTTGGGAGGTGAAAGACCTATAAAAATAAAACTACAAAGCCCAGAAGAGACTGGAGAGGACTTTAGAAAATGGAAAGACATACCATGTTCCTGAACAGGAAGACCTAATATTGCCAAAATGTCCATACTTCCAAGGCTACTGTACAGATTCAATGCAATATAAATTAAAATACCAACTATATTCATCAAGAACTAGAAAAAAAAACACCTTAAAATTTATAAGAAACCAAAAGAGACCCAGACTTTCTAAAGCAATTCTAAGTAACAAGGGCAAAGCCAGAGGAATCACATTCCCAGACTTCAAAAAACACTACAAAGCAACAATGATTAAATCTACAAGGCGCTGGTATAAGAATAGACAGGAGGACCAATGGAACAGAACTGAAGACACTGAAACAAACCCAAATACCCTCAGTCACCTGATTTTTGACAAAGGGGCCAAAACAATCTGCTGGAGAAAAGACAGCTTCTTCAACAAATGGTGCTGAGGAAAGTGGATTTACACTTGTGGGAAAATTAAATTAAACCCACATCTGTCACCACACACTAAAATCAGATCAAATGGATCAAAGAATTGGACATCAGAACAGAAACACTGAACTTATTAAAAACAAAATAGGTAAAACCCTAGAAAACATAGGGACAGGAAAGGATTTTCCTGAACAGATTGTCAATTGCACAAGAAATCTTAGCAAGAATCAACAGATGGGACTACATTAAACTTAAAAGCTTTTGCACAGCAAAAGAAACAATCAAAAAAGGAAAAACACAACCCACAGAATGAAAAAATTATTCAATAGTAATACTTCAGACAAAGGATTAATGTCCAGAATATACAAGAAACTGAAAAAAAAACATAAAACCCTCTAAAATAAATGATCTTATCAGAAAGTGGGCAGCTGAAATGAAAAGAAGCTTCTCACAAGAAGCAATACAAGTGGCCAACAAGCACATGAGAAAGTGCTCTTCATCACCGGCCATCAGAGAAAGGCAAATAAAAACAACCTTGAGATTTCACCTCACCCAGGTGAGAATGGCCTACATCAAAACAAAACAATTGTTGGTGAAAGTGTGGGAAAAAAAAAAAGAAAGTCTACTCCACTGTTGGTGGAAGTGTTGTCTGGTACAACCACTATGGAAAAACAGTCTGGAGGCTCCTGAAAAAGCTGAGAATACAAATTCCATTTGATGCAGCTACTGCTTTACTGGGCATGTTCCCAAAAGAAATAAAGTCAACATACCAAAAAAATGCAAATCCATGTTTATAGCAGCACAATTTATAACAGTCAAATCCTGGAAAAAACTTACCTGCCCATCAATAGAGGAATGGTTAAAGAAGATGTGGTACCTATTCATAATGGAATACTATGAAGCCATACAGAAAGACAGATATGAAGCATTTGAACAAAAATGAGGCCACCTTGAGTCAATAACGCTCAGTGAAATGGACCAAACACAAAAGACTGATTAAAGGTGGGCGTCCCTCTTATGAACTGCACAAAAATAATGGCATATAAAGGCCGCACATGAGAGATACGGTTGAAAAGGGGCAATGATCAGCTAGAAAAGGGGTGAACCTTTGAAAAAGGGGTGGGCATAGACGCACATTGACTCCCCAAATTCTGTCTCTAATGTGTTTTAGAATTTAGAATTCTTGTATATCCAAATTAAATAAGTAATTTGAAAAAGAAAGAAAACAAGAGTAAAACAAGTAAGAGTTGGGAAATAGGTAGTTCTTGGGATCTTTTCCCCAAAGCTCTCATTTGAGCGGTAAAGATGAAAGATCATGTAATCTTCGTCCATTGGCTAAGAAATCAGTCAGCTATTAGCTCAACTTGTGGCTCTTGAATGTTACTTTTCAATTCTATGCTCTGCAACTAAATATGTAATTATGTCTTATTTGTTTCTTCCTGTTCCTTGTCGGGAAAGAACTCTTTAAAAATTCTGAAATAATTCAATATGTAATTATTGATTTATGTGTGATATACTTTCGTGATATGGATTTAAGTTCATTTAATGTGGCAATTTGGTATAGACTTAAGTTCATTTAATGTAGGATTTAATGTAGGAATTCAATTATTCGGATTTTGATGTAAGTTTAGCCTAAGAAAACTGTCTAATGTAATGATAACCTCTATATCGTCCAACTTCTCTTTTTCATTTTTTAATTTTCTAGCCTTATGAATTTCATTGTTGCTGTTCTTTTCTTATGTGGACTGGTGGGTGAGGCCATTTTAAAGAATCTCAACAGAGATATAGTAAGATACAAAAAAAAAGGAACTTTTGGCAAATTGTCCCAATAAAGGGCGCTGCTCGACACAGAGAAGAGGCAGCAAGATATGGCCATGGCAGCCCATTCTAGGGGTGGGAAGCTGAGCTAAAGAGCAGTGATTTGAGTGGCAAAGTGAGTCAGACACAGAAGATTAAATATGTTAAATATCACAAAGTTTCACTTACACGGAAAACCCAGTCTAGGGGTATTCTATAGAACCAAATAGGTGTTATAGTGGGAGTTAGGGGAGATGGCAAAGGTGTAGGAGGGCCAAAAATGGGGAGAGGAAGGAGTTATAATGTTGATGTAATATATACGTGCATAAAACACTCAAGCCCATTATGTATCCATTATGTAAACATTATGTATCACACACACACACACACACACACACACACACACACACACACACACACACACACGGGGAAAATGAAAAAAAAAGAATCGCTAGTTCATTAGGTAAGTGTTTAAGGGTCGAGGGTGTGACACTTACGTTAGGCTTAGCTAGATTCAGGTCTTTCTGTCGTTCTTTGCATGTTGACCCAAATCTTTCACAGAAGCAGCAAAGGGCATGACTTCGAAAGTTCTAAAGTGTGTTTGTTTTCAATAGTTTTTCATCCAAAGGAAAATATGAGTTTCCCTCCCTCTCCTCTGAGGACAGATGTATCAAATTTTGGAGAAAATATATCATGCCCACTTTGGGTCACATGAATCCTAGAAAACATCACTGAGAGCCACAGGAGGGATATGTAATCTAATTGCTTGGCTGGCCATAAATCTATCCCAAGGGCAAAGAAAAGAGTGCTTTGCGTGTCACTCCCTAAGGACTGCGGAGAGTCAAGAGGACAGTCCCCAAAAGAAAATCAGCCACGGCAATAAAGGAGGCAGGGACTGTGGGCACACCAAAGCGACAGGCGTTCATCAGTGTCGCCACACTTGGGCGCTCTGCATCCCGTGTCAGCAGCGGAGGGTTTCTGGAATGGGCTTTTCCAGTCTTCTCCATCACAGCAATGTGAACTGTTAGCGCTCTGGGCCCTTAGGGAAATGGAAACTCCTCCCACTGCTTTGTAAACCTGACACTGGCAGTTGTAAAATATCTTTAGAAAAAGTCGTCTGCCCATCAGGAAGCAGTATATTTTGTCAAGTGAATATATCTACCCTTCTAAACATACATATGTTAACTTTGCTGCTGTAATATGATGACCAAGAAATATAAAATCATTTTTATCTATTCTTAAAATGGAAACTGAAAAGGAAAAATGCAATAATAAATCCATGTGAAATGGTTGCATATCCACATAGAGTGTCTACGTTTGAGTATATGTCGTGTAAAAGGATTCAGAGATTGTCCTAAATATAATAATGAAGAATTGTTAACTTTCTTGATGTTTCATAACAAGGAACTGATTAAGCTAAAAAACATTCTCTAAAATGGATCTCTGAGAAATTTTAAAAGCTGGTATTGAAATCTATGAAAACTCAGAAAGATGTCCACAGAATTAATATTGGTTTTTTGCCAGCTTAAACCAGTTCTGAATTTACATATGACTATACGATCAAGACTCGAAGTACTTTCTGTGTGTATGCCTCTTCCCCCTGTCCTGGATATTCTTGTTATGAAAATTCTTAGTAGAGTACACACACCACTCACCAATAGCAGATTTTCATCCTGAAGACAAACATCGTGGACAAGCAGGCACTCCTCCAAAATAAAATGTTACAAAATAACAAGCACCTATAATTTTTTTGAACAGAAAATTAAAGTTACCAGACACTAGAAATTTTCCGAATAGTTTATGCTTCTGACACTAAATTAGCTATAACTTTTAAAAATTATATCCTAAAATAAAACAGTAAAGGCCCCACTCTAGAAACAAAAGAATTAGGGTACCAACTGTTGTGATTTGGATCTCGAGTGTCACCAAAAGCCTTGTGAACCTATGGATACTGTGTAGGGTTGCGAAGTGGAGCCTGTCTGGAAGGGGCTGATGCTTGGGGCTTGACCTGGAGGGGCGTGTGCTGGTTCTGCCCTTCCCCCAGTCTTGTCTCTGTCCTGCCCTGCTGTGAGGACCTCTGTTCCAGAGCACCAGCACCAGCACTGGCACTGGCTTCGTCTCTCTCCTTTGGCTGGGGCTCCACGTATCTATTGCTGCTAGTTAGCTTTCTGTCTGACACACCTAGAAAAGCTTTTTTGCAACTAGACCTCTGCCATGTTGCTTCCACGGCTGCCAGTCACTCATTAACAACAGACTGCATGAGACCTCTTGAAACTGTGAGCTAAAAAAACATTCTTCCCTTAAGTTATGGATGTCAGGTACTCTGTCCCAGAAGGAATAAGCAGCTAAGAAAAAGGGTTTCAGTCTGTAGACAGCTCTGAGGCAGGAGCATCAGGGCCGAAGTGTTGATCAAGGAAAGCTGTGTAATTCACGGCAGCTGGGGAGCAGAGCAGAGAATAGCGCCAGAGTAGAAGGGCCATGGCACCAGAGGTGGTACTTCTGGTCATGGTCATGCCTCCATGACCCACCTGGATGCACCAGAAATGGGCTCCACCTATCCCTTGGTTAGATTCCAAGCCAATTATGTTGGCATGATCAAGCTCAAGCGTCACAGTCACTAAACCTTCACAATGAGTAGTGTGCTCTTTATTTCTTTTTTTCCCACATTTTATTGATATGCATGCGGGCAAAATTCAAGGTTTACAATGAAGTTGAGCATTTTGAGCACATACATATCTTGTCAAGGTGACAAGGGCTTTCCCACTCTCCTTTTGTCCCTCCCCATAACCAACCCACCCCTCCCTCCCTCCTCCCCCACCCTACCCCCCTGTTTACTTTGTCTTTCATCTTAAGCTCCATAGGAGTTGTGATCTGGGTCTCTCATATCAGAGAGACATTCGATGTTTCACCTTCTGCTTCCGACTTACGTCCCTAAGCATGATGTTCTCAAGTTTCTTCCATTTTTTATATGTATGAAATGTGTTAATAATGATTATAATGGGTAGAGAAATTGCAGTTAATTTTTGTTTTCCTTTAAATATTCATGAGATTGTTTAAATATTTCATGGTTTAAAAAACTAATTTTTTTCAAGTTTAGTTTCTTGGGGAGTTTTAGTTTTTTGCTTTATTTTTTAAAGTTTCATTTGGGTTGGGGAATCACATTAATGATTGATTTGTTGAATTTGCCAAAAATATACTCTTGTCAAAACAACTATAGCTAAAAGATTTTGGCCTGGCAGTGTTATGTGTATTCCTTAAGACAACCCTGCTTGCTTTTTCACATTTATTGACTCATTTCATTAGCAGAGAATTTCCTAAACTATGTCCTGATATTGTTAGTATATACATGAAACAATGGGATAAGCAAAATTAAGCAAGTTTCATTGTCTTAGAATTTCTCAGAATATTAAATATGCTACCAGACTTTGTCATATTTCCCAAATTCATTTTGCCTCAAAAAATTTTAAGGAAGACTTCTACTACTTCAGTCCTTCAAGGAATACAGTTAGGCAAGCACTGTGGCGTGTCCTGGTTTTACTAAACTCCTCACAGCTCTGCTACAAGTAGACTGTACCTGCAGGTGCATTTGGCCTCACCTTCTATAGGTATAGGTCACCTCATGCTATGGTTTAACTATGCCCCCCCAAACAAAAACAAACAATATTTATGTGTTCAAGACTATCCCAATGGGATCCCCAAGAGCTGAGTGGTGAGACCTGAAAGAGATGATTGAATTATCAGAGCTGTGGCCTCACGAGCAGACGGATGCAATTATAGCAGGAGTGGGGTCCTAATAAAAGAGTGAGTTTGAGCCTCTTCCATTCTTTCTCACACCTTGCTTCTCTTCCTCTCCTCCTCATACTCCTCCTCCCACTTGTTTCTCTCTCCCTCCCTCACCTTCTCACTTTCTCTCATGAGAGGTTGGCCAGATGGTGGCAATGTTATCTTGGACATCCAAGCCTCCAGAACTATGAAAAGTCAATTTCCTTTCTTTATAGGTTAACCTACCGGTGGCATTCTATCATAGCAACAATAATTTTAAAAAAAAGATGAAGGCACCGCATTTCATGACCGAGTCCCCATTAATCCAATAATAAATAACCTTTATGATGTGACTAAAGATTGAAGACAATTTTTATTTCTTATCTCACTGTATCTGTCATCAGCTTGTGATACGTTAAACCTCTTCATCTTTGAAAGGATCTTTGCAGTGGCTGCTGCCCTGTTAGTGTCCTCCATCCGTTTAGCTTCTTGAATGTGCATTTCCCCGGGAGCTTCTGTCTGGCAACCACTGTCCTGGCTCCAAACGCTTCCTTGGTAATCACATTCTTACCTATTATTTCAACAACCAGCTCAAATAAGTCATGACTCATTAATCATGAGAACTCTTCATCCCAGAACTCTGTCAAGACTTAATGTTTATATAAACTGCCCTCCTTAACTTTGCTCCTTGAATGCCCCCACCCCAACACACACACACACACACACACACACACACACACACACACACACACACACACACATTTAACTGCATATATCCAAAGCCACAAAGTACATTCTTCTTTTCCTTGTGGGGCATATTTCCTATGTCACCAAAAGATGTCACTCATCCACTCAGGTTCCAGCAACTCCACTCATGACTCCTCCCTATCACACCAAGCCCAGAGATCCACTTCTCCCCATCCCTATGCCATTATCTCAGTTTTTAATACTTTTATTTGTCACCTAACCTACAGCAGGTCTCCCATTGTGTACTTAATTAAGAATCAGTGCCCAGACATTTGTTGAATAAATGAGTAGTTTTCTTGAAGTCTTTCCACTCTCCACCCATTTCCTAAGCTTCACGTAGTAATTATACTAAAACTCAAATTAGGTAATTTTATCACACCTTGAAGGTGTGCTCTAAGGAAAGAGATAAATATGAGCCAATATGCTCCCTCCTCACTGTCACCCATTCTCAAGTCGAAGTATATTCTCTATCAATGATAAGGAATAATCCACAGTCCTTTAAATAATAACAGTACAACTTTTGCACTGTCTCTCTGGACCTCTTAGCCCACATTCAGCATTGAACACCAGTGTCCCCACTTTGGGAGCCCAGTTGGCTTTTGAGTGGTATCCATACATCTTTATTGTACCCTGTTCTTTCCCCCATTATTACATACACCACACTGAATTTTTTTCTGATAACTAAACTACAGTATCCTTAAGAGCTAGACCAATCATTAATGCATCATGTCATGCCCAAGAATGGCCCAGGACCTGCCACATATCACTGTACTCAGAATCAAGGTATTCCTCTGTGCACTGAGGTCCTTGGTCAAGCTTCACAAGACTACAAAGAAATTCTAATACAGGAGTACCAAATAAAATACCAAAGAGCTAGTTAAATTTGAGTTCCAGAGCTGGAGGAATGGCACAGCCTAGCAAGTGCGAGGACCTAAGTTCAATTCCTCAGCCCTCCATAAACTGATTGTGGTGGCAGATACCTATAATCCCAGCACTTGAGAGGCTGAGGCAGAAGCCTGAGGCACGAGTCCAAGGCCAGCCTGACTACATAGTGAGTTCAGGACCAGCCACAACTACAGAGTAAGACCCTATCTCAATAAAATTTTTTAAACTTGAGCTTTAGATATGCAATAAATAAATTTATGTAAAGTATGTTTAATAGAAACATTTATACTAAAAAATTATTTGTCATGTGTAGAGGATTCAAATGTATCTAGGTGTTCTGGGTATTTTTTAATGTGCCAATCATAATTAAGTAAAAGCAAATATGAACAAGAGTGCTTTATACTATCTCAAAAAACTCTATTAAAAATGTAAAGCTAATATAAGCTCTTTTCCTCTAAAAAATCCATTACTGCTTTGAAATGAATAATGAGAGAAGTTTCCGTGTCAGGCTCCTGTGATTTTCATCCATTATTGACTAGTCCTGCTATGTAAGTTTGTCAGTTCTTTCTGAACTAACCAATATTCTTTTTTAAAAATGAAGGTGCATTTCTTGAAGAAATAAGCCTGATTCTAATCAACTGGACACCAAGATGCCTACTGACCACCTGCATTGGCCATTGCATAAAAGTAACAGAGAGAACAGGAGAAAAGAGGGGGATCAGAAGAAGGGAAGAAAAAGAGGAAACTCAAACCTGTAGAATCAAGTAGTTTTTTAAGAAAGAAAATTCTGGAGTTAACACTTTTAATAGTATTTTGACATTTACTGCCATCTCAGTTTCTTATCTTGTTGCTGTGACAATATACCCAACAACCACAATTAAAGGGAGGAAAGATTGATTCATTTAGCTCACAGTTTCAGAAGGCCTCTCACACACACAATCCACTGATGGGGCAGCCCGAGAAGGTAAAGGCGTATGACAAAGGCTGGAGAGACACTCACCCCGTTGCAGACAGAAGCCAAGTGAAGCAAGAGCAAAGCCAATGAGCTTACCCGGAAGGAGCTGCAGCAATGTTTCTTCTTCCTCCCTTGGAGTATTTTAAGCTGCCAGTTACTCCTCTGCACTTTCTGGTCCACAAGCCAGCAACAAACACCTGAAATTTCTTCCCAGTGCAATCCCCAATCTCAACACTTGAATAATTTTTCCAGCTTAAACTTAAACACCTGCCCCTTTCCAGTTAGTCTCTACCTTCCACATACATGAAGCTTTTGGGGAACATTCCAAATTCAAATCATAACAACTGCCTTCAGTTTGGAACACACTGGTCGAAGGTTCTCCACTTGACTCATCCAAACAAATTGATGTTTTCTAATTGCCGTTTGATTTAAAAATTAAGAGGCAACAATATAAACTAGAAAAATCCTTGGCCTATAGGAAATCAAATTACTCACATTTTCAACTCATATATTTTACCAGTCTGGGCATCTATTTTCACATCTTTAAAAGGAAGATATTGATTCAGATGATTTCTAAATTTCCACATGCCTCTAATCACTGAGATTCATGAAAAATGTACTGACATCATCACGTTGTAGACATTAGTAGAAATAACACACAAAAACTAATCTTCTCTGGGCTGGAGGCAGAGCTCAGTGACCACAAGGCCTTCAGTATCTGTCTCCTCCTAGAAAGCACGAAGCCACAGGCTAGATCCCCCAGCACAATATAATAGATGTGGTGGTGTATGCCCATAATCCCGGCATTTGGGAGGCTGAGGCAGGAAGATTGCCATGAGTTTGAGTCTAGCCTGGGCTCTGTAGCTCCATAGTGAGATCTGGACCACAGAGTGAGAATCTGTCACAAAAAAGCAATCTAATTTGTTTGTTAATTTGAATTAAACCATATCAAATGAAACATAACTCCATTTTTACTTATTATAATTGTCCACATTTAGTCTACCCACAAATATTATACTAAGCATATGAAATTTTAGTGTTAGCAGCATCATAATGCTCAAAACTTCAATAAAATTATAGGAAGTTTCACATTGGCCATATTCCAATAAATAATAAGGCAGAGCAGTTCCATCTCACCTCTCCTTCTCTTCATTCTCCCAGGAGGAGACAGAGACTAATTTGGAACTGAGTTTGAATGTCACAAGCACTAGGACATTAGACACAAGGACAATTACCAGAATCACTGGACTGGAAGAGATTTAAGAAATCATCCCAGATGGACACAAATCACCCCTGGTAAACTGATTCCCTTGCAAATATCAAGGTTAAGGGACAGATGTCTTTTGCTTAACACACACCAACCCCGTAAAAGAGGTTTCCTCAAAACATAGCTAACCTTAAGTATGTTAATGAAAGAAACTCTGTTTTCCCTGTTTACCCTTCCTCTGTCCTTTCTCTCACCTTCACTAGTCACTGAAACCTCTAAAGCTTTCATAAGCTGTGGCTAGAGAGTCTGGGGGAAGCTTCGAAGGGTCCTGCAGGGAAGTATGGAAAGTCAATCAGGAAACAACAGAAGTCATTGTGGGGAACAGTTATTATTTGAGAAATTAGTCACATCCCTGCTCCTTCTTAGACCTGCACCTTCATCCTAGGGAGCACTTGCAACTCTTCTCAGCAGCGACCCAGGCCAGGCCATTCATCCTCCTCCTTGGTTTCTAAAGTACAAGGAAGGGAACAGAATCTTTTGGTGTCTGGAGGCCACGAGAGGAAAACGAAAGGCAGTATGCCATTGGCAGCCATGTTGAAGACCATGTGGAAAAAGTGGAGCTTTAGGGGAAAACAAGCAGACACAGGAGGACAAAAGCAAAGACCAGACACACCTGAGGCAGGGGGAGGGTATGTTTGCTGTCTTCAAGACCTGGTTCTAATTGTATCCCTACACTTTAATAGTTTTCTCAATTTATCTAAGCCATCAGCACCCTTCCTTTTCTTTTCCTGTTTTTTTTTTTTTCCACAGCTAACCTCTGCCAAGAATCCTGAAATATGTCATTAAAGACTGTCAGAACAACATTTGCAAAAGCCAGGAGCAGTGGCATGACTGACAAAATGTCTAATGACAGCCCCCAATCTGTATCTTTCCCCAAAACAGTAGGAAAATATGCCACATTGTAATTTAGACATCTGATGATGTATGGCATCACTAATTTGGGATAAGACTTTTTATAAGAATCGGAGCAAAGTTTAGATCTTAGTGGGAAACTTTCATGAGTCCAGTGACGTGTTTTCATCCTGATCATACTGTTGCAGATGTCTGATCTGGTACTTATACTTAGCTGTTCAACATTTTGGCCAATTGCAGATCAGGAAGGCGGGACCTAAATTTTACTACACAACACCCAGAATTACGAACTCTCCAGTGGACCGCTTGGCAGAGCAGTCTTTTACAGGCTATATTCTGAGAAGAGATATGCGTGTACACACAAACTCGGAAACTGCCTAATGAAGCCTTCCTCTTGGAAGTTCACAATGCATATTAACACATAAGAACAGTATCAGTAAATAAATCTGCTTAATTTAGCACAACCACTAAACAAACAAAGTTATTTGTGTGGAAACAGATTTGTGTTATTCTTTCCACACTTATTAACAAACGTTAAAATGATTCACTCCTAATGCCAGTAAGGAAAATGAAATAGTCAGGACATGAACTAGAATGTTTCTGAAATTTCAAGCTTGTGCCATGGCGACTGTTGCGGCTTACACATGAAGTAGGCCCCTCAAAATCATGCCTAGAATTCTCAGTCACCAATTGCAGTGATGTTCCTAGGTGAGGCCAAAGAAGTGAGTGGCCCATGAGGACTCTAATTTCAACAGCGCATTAAACACTGATGAGGTCACGCTTTGATGGCATCAGTCACAGGGGACAGAGAAGAAGGTGGAGCCTAGCTGAAAGGAGGACATCACAGGGATGACAGTGGGTCTGGCCCTGGCCCTTTTCTCCCTCACCTTTCTGCTCTCTTGCTGCTCATGAGGCGAACAGCTTCCCTCCGCCATGTAGTCTACCTCACACAGGCCCTCAGCAATGAAGCTGCAGATCAAAACTTCAGAAGCTATGGACTAAAATGAATCTTTCCTCCTGAAGTGTGATCTATCACGTATTTTGTCACAGCAATGAAAAGATGAGCAACACTCAAAAGCAAATTCAGTATGTGTTGTAGTACATAACATCATAGGACATTTTAGAGAAATCTTAGGGAAAAAAGCTTTTACATTTCAGGTAACTTTTTGTTTGTATGCTAATAGTATTGTAACTTATTAGTAGTTATCAATTGGTGAATGTATTTCATCAGGCCCCTTTACAGGCCAAGTACAATCTGCGTTGGTGTTACTTGTGCCTCTGGGAAAGAAGCAGGAAATGATACAACTCATCCGGGTAGTACAAGGAGCTTGATTTTGACAAGAGCTCAGCAAGAAAGCTCAGTAGGTCAGGCTACAGAGAAAGAGGGTCCTATATTTTCAATAATGATAGGGCAAGAGTAAGGACACAAAAGATTAGGTGAGTGCTCACTAGTAGTGGGAAGTGGGAGGAAAAAAGTATTGGGTTGATGAAAAAGTTTCTGGCTGGGTGGGCCCACCTATGAGGTGGGCTGTAGACCTAAGTGACCACTTCTCCTTCCTGTCAGACCCTGAACTCAGAACTCTCTCCTTCTTGCCAGGGCTCCTTTAGGCTGATGTCTTCCCTCCATCACTAGCATTCGAGAGCACCAGGGGCATCTAACTTGGCACATGATAACACAAACAGATGTGCACGAGAAACCCGCACACTCCCTGGTAAACATGTCTAGGCTAGGGTGAAGAATCACTTAGAGCCATTTGAAACCACTGGAGCTGCCAATGCACACAAGATGAGACAAAAATCATGAAGTCTCGTCTCACTGGTGCACATAAGTACAAAATTACATCCACAATGAGGCCTCCGAGAGTTTGTCGTGTAATAGCCAGTAGTACCAATCAGTAGAATTGATTACTAAAGGTACAAGAATAAATTTATATAATTCAAAAGTACTATATAGTAAGGGCCTAATAATTCCTGAGCTGTCAACCCTTACTAAACTGCACATAATTTGGCAATAATTAATAATTTGACAGCACTGTGATACAATCCTAGTTTCCACAATAAATCATTTCACTTTGTGCTACTGAAAAACATAACCCAAAGCTTTTCATTAATCTCACTCAGCTATCAGAAACGCCCTATTCATCCATATCCACAGTGTAATAGAACAATGCTAGGAAAAGCCCCAGAAAAAGGATATTTCATAAGTCTTATGAATATGTCTGGTAAATAATTCTATCTTTTCTTAAAAGAAAATTATATTTCAGTCCCTAGTTATTTCATGCCAGCCTCAAAAAAATACTCAATCTCACCTCTTCAGGATTACCAATTCAATCAGTAAGGACTAAATGACTAAAGAAAAACTGTTTTATTATGTTAATGTTTTCTTACAAATTAGGCAGATATTTATCTTTTGTTGGGAATTCAGTTGATTTTGATCTGCCACTATTTACCACTTATCAGAATAATAAATTCCTTGTAAAATAATTCCACTTCTTTTGCTAGGGATGTGGAGTTAGAAATAACCTATTCTTTGCCGGTCTCCAATGAGATAAAAACATACAATGGCACTGAATAGTAATTTAGATATTTTACTGACTTTAAATTTTGGCACAGTTTCATGCCTCATTTGCCTGAAAACTCATTAGATTAGTGCAATACCATGTTTTAATGCAATAGGTTCGAACTTATTTTTCCAAGTAAGTTGAGCCCTGCTTATTTTCTGTGTTTTCATGCTTGAGTTAATAAATTGCAAAGTTTCCCCCTTCTGTTTGCTCTGTTTTCCTTTATATACCATTTGTCGGGGATTCTTTATTTTGCGAAAGAAGGAGGACATGAGAAGCAAATTATCCCCTTGGGCTTGTGATACAAAGTTTGCCTCTCTACAATCTGCAGTGTCGATCCTTTCGAATATTTTTATGGAGCCTTCAATTTGTGATAAACTTAAGCGCTGAAACTACCATATCAATGGGAAGGAAGGAGAAAACTAGTTGAAAGAGTGCCACATGAGGACAGCAAGGAAAGCCACTCAGATAGGCACATGTAACTGCTGCAACAGTGAGGGTTTGGGGACTGGCCAGGCTGGTGACTTCATTGTGCCCCTGCACAGCCCTAAAGACCTTGTGGCATCCCAGAGGACATTTTTCAGAGATATTGCAAGACCTTCTGTTTGGTCACCTTGTTTCACACTGTTTATAATTAGGTTATGCTTAAACATAACTAAAATATATGCTTTCTAATAGAGAATGCATTAAATCACAATAAATCTGTTTCAACTCAATGAGGTATCGACTGGCCAGTGGCCTCTCATTCACCTGCATTTTGAAGACATCTGAAAGTCAACTCATTATGTAATTGCAAATAAACACGGAACACTCATTGCTCCCCTGCCTTCCCTACTATGGTCTTCTCGTGACACACGAGTGGTCACAGTACTACAACATGAATACACGTTGTGCTATGTGCAAAAAGCCAAGCACAAAATGACAAGCACTGTATGGTTTTACTCACATGGGTACATAGAATAGTCAACCTCATACAGACAGAAAGGAGAGTGGTAATATTCAAGGACCGGGGGAAATGAGGAGTTATTATTTAATGGATATAGAGCTTCAATTTTTTAAAGTGAAGATTTATAGAGATGGACGATGGTGGTGGTTGCACAACATGATGAATTTAATACTGCTGAATTATACACTTCAAATGGTTCAGGTGGTAGACTTTGGCCAGGCATGATGGCGCACACCTGGAATCCCACTACTCAGGGAGACTGAGGCAGGATGATTACAAGTTCCAGCCCAGCCTGTACAACTTAGTGATACCTTGTCTCAAAATTTAAAAAAAAAAAATGTAATGGACTGAAAATGTAGCTCTTATAAAAAATGATGTGCTTAATCTCAAAAACTAGGGGAAAAAAGATTGTAAACTTCATGTTATGTAAATTTCACCACCACAAAAGGAACAGGGGATCAGGGGCATCAGTCCATCACATACTTTCTTAAGTGTCTGAGGCACCCTCTGCTTTTTTCCTTGTTGACTTCCCCAACCCTCTACTATCTCCTTATCCCTCCTCTCTTCCGGATTTCACTGCAAGTTCTCCCATTGCACTCCTATCCAATGCTTCAGCCTCACAATGACCACAGCAGGATGTGGTGCCTGCCCTCATTTAGCTAGTAATCATGTCCCACCTCTTTCATTCCTCTTCACTGTATTGAAGTTTTCATGGAGTGTTTTCACTCTACAATAAGCAAGTAAATTCCTGAAGCCCCACTGTAATATATACATACCCAACAATATCCTTGAAAACACTTCGGAGTGGTTTGCTCAATAAATTTTTATTAATCTGTTCATTTCTCTCATTTTCCAGATCCCTGATGGACAAAAGCACGGCTTAAAGCTTTGCATTTTCCTCCTTCACTGTTTTGAACTCATGTCTATCAGCCATGTTCATACTTTTTCTACAATTAGATTTTTCCATGAATATATCAAGAATTATAATTTCGATTTCGTCACACTTGTAAAATCTGTACTTGACTGTAATTTCTCAGAAACTTTCAAAGAACACTTAGAAAAATACTCTCAAGGTGTCAGTGACACAGGAGAATTTCCTTCTTTTTTCATGGGATGATCTTCACTGAATTTGTGAAAATCTCTAGTCATCTTTATGATATTTCGGTCATTCTTGGTAACTTATGAATCTCAGCTAGTAAGTCAAAATTTATCATTTATTACTTGGTTATTCATAGTTACTTTTAAGTTGCTTTAGTGTCCTTACCTAGTCCTGGTACTGTCAGTCAGATTCTACTAAATCTATTTAGGAAATTGTATCTAGTGAGGTTAACTTGAATTGTACCTGTCACCAATAAATGATCCTCAAAATTGCAGTTATCATAACACTAGTCTCTGGGTTCTTTTCACAGTATCAACCTGATTCAGATAAATCATTTTCTTTCTACCTTCATCATAGTTGATGCTAAAAAAAAATAGAACTGTCAATGAAAGGTAAAATATTCTAATTTTTTTCTCAACAGCGATGTGGGTTAGAAAGCAGGCTTTGCATAATTGCTAACTGTCTTCGTTACTTATTCCTGGCTGGTATAGAATAGCTGACATCCACCATTTAAGGGAGGAAAGGTTTATTTTAACTGAGAGTTTCAGAATTTTCACACAGTCTATTCAGGGGTGACTGGCAATAGGTCTAGATGGAGAAAAGCTCTACGGCATGGCAGACAGAAAGCAGGCCAAGTAGGGTGGATGTCTCGAGACTCAAGCAAGAGCAGAACTTTCCCAGGAAGAAGGTGTAACAATGTTCCTTCTTCCTTCCTTTACTTAGTTCAAGCTGCCAGCTGGGTGTCCACACCCAGGTGGGTCCCCCTTCCGTACTTCCTGACCCTCAGATCAATAGCACACACCCCAAAGCTCTGCCCTGAGTGCCCCCCAAATTCAACAAGTTGATACAATCTCTTCAGATCAAGCCCTAAGAATCCGCCCCTCCAGCCAGGCCCCATCTCCCAACAGCACACAATTCCATAGTTATCCCACTACATCCAGATACATGATGCTTCTGGAAAACACTCCAGATCCAAACCACAACAGTAACTCAAATAACTTGAAAATTCAGATTATTTACATCTGTTTTGGCCAGTGTGACAACAGTAGCCACATGCAGCTAGGAAGCACTGGAAAGGTGGCTAGTGCTGAAGGTTAAAATAACAACACCTTATAGTATATAGGTGAAAAAAAAAAACACACTTTAAAAGTTATGCTTCCCCTGTGTGTAATTTTATGTGGCTCCCAGGTTTTTTAAATGCACCAAATGTTATATTTCTATTGGGCTGAGATATGAGTCATCCTCATCTGAAAACTGGTACCGTCTTGCACTCAGCCCTTCATGCACAATGCTCCCCACTACCGCAACAACACATAAGTCGAGATGACTGAGATGCAGCTCTCTGAGGCCAACTAATCAGTGGTGTATTTATAAGAAGCAATTGTCCCTCACCAGATAACACTGCAGTAAAGTAGGTTAGTACTTCCTGTACCTACTAGAGCTTGGCAGGTATGGCCACCCCAGGGACCAGCATTTACTCAATATGTGAGGACCAAAGTGCATCTCTTGCTAAAATTATTTCTTTCCAGTTAACACAAGCACTATCACAATGAAGAAGGGGATATGACAAAAATGAACATTTTACACAAAGGTCAAGAACCATTAACAAAGTCAATTTTACTTAGTATCTGTGTGTCGCAGTCAGCTTCTTTCTGACTGGAGAACAGTTTGATAGGAGCCCTTTGGAATTCAATGGACAGATTCAACGACACTGTTACCCACTGACTTAGCAAAGAACTATTCACCATGTCAAGTTGGAAATTAATTATTACACTACATTTGCCACTGAATGTCTGTCAAAGAGAACACAATCATGTCAAGTAGAAGGCAAATGGAAGGATGGAAACACCTGTGACACCATCTCTTGTCCTGTGTGAAACAACAAATCAAAGACAAGCTCCATAATGATCTCCCCAAAGTTAATAAACATAGAACTTGCATAATAGAACAATTAAATTAATATTCAGCCTGCCTTAAGCTACATATCAAGAAATAAGCCTTGTTGCATTAAAATATAAAGATTTAAGTCTAATAAAGGTAAAAGCACAAATCAAATATCTATAGCAGATTTATCTTACCAGAGTAATACTCATATTAACAAAGATAAGCTAAATTTCCCACAAATTATATTACTTTAAAAATTAAAAACAATGATTTACTTAGAGTATCTGAATGTTGTGACGACTTGAGATTTGGCCAAAGATAGGTAAAACCAATTGCTAACTTAATGATCAAATTGTTAAAGATCATATTCTCTGGAGTTGTTGTAAAAATACCAGCAAATATTTTCATAAACTGAAGCATCCTGTACATAGTCTGATTTGTGAGACCCCAGAAAGAGCCGCTAGATAAAAGATATTTTACCAATGGATTTTGGAAAATTCTTTTTAGTAGGAATCATCCATAAATCCTTGGCTCTAACAGCAATACTTTTGTGTATCAAACTAAGTCATTTACTTATTAGGATGGTTGGATGAGACAGCCTATTTCCCAGTCTAAAGAAAAGAAAGGTAATAGAAATAGAAATTTAAAGGAGATAGGGGTGTCATTTTCCAGGATCAAGAAAAAGGAAGTAAGGAGTGCTACAAACTAACAGTATACTTCAAATTTTTCCTCAGGAAAAGGAATGAGTAATAGCCCTACAACAATGGTTAGGGTCTCAAGTTAACCCTCAACGAGTCATGTAAAACACAAATGTACACTTGACATTCATCACAAGCTTCAAGACCAATAGATCATCTCTTAAGTTTCTGATGTTCATTACACTTTTAAAAATACTAAAAATCATGATATTATAAAAGAAATTCACCTGGGTAACAATTTCAACAGCCCCAAGTCTCAGAGGCCTCCTTTTATAGCCAGCGGAAAAGCTAGTAAGTCTTAATTGTCTCTGAACAATCTCCATCTGTGTAACCTTCTTCCCATGCACCATCTTTATAAAAGAAAGGCTCACAAAATAGTTTTCTAAGCACTATGTTTATGCTGAGATTCAAATTTCAATTACGAAGAGAAATTATATCTACCATTTGATGCAAAGGCATTTGAACATGTTGTGACTATAAACGAAAAACCTGCTTAATCCTCACATAAACTTAATGATTTTATAAAACTTATAGTTTCGTAGACATAAAATATGAATGACAATCAGCATTCTAAACAGTACCCTAAGTAAGAAGCACAAGGCTTTATCATATTCCCAATGTTTTCTTTTTCCATTTACTCCATATAACAAGCTGAGTGAAATATGCCTCATGTGCTTTAAAAGAACTCAGATTTATTATTCCGTGACTTCTGGGTCTCGTGGGTCTGCTGCTCTCCAGTGAAGGCATTCAGAACTGTACACTGTACTTTTGTAAGCCAACACACCAATATTTCTCTAAGTCTTTTAAAATTTGTAATATAAACCTGAAAATTATAAAAACTAAAAAAAATGTTCATAAAGCACTTAAGTTGCTGTACAAATCTAATAACTCCTCAGTTATTCCTCCAATCTCAAAGCAAAGCGAAGACCTCTAGCACTTTGGCTGTAAATCATTTGTTATGATTCCCAGGCCCTCCTCATCTATGTATGTCCCATAAGTAGCTAATGTGGAAAGACCACAGTTCCGGGGAAGACAGCAAGAACTTGTACTGTGATGTGAGAGATCATATCCTCCACAGGAACTGAGATCACCAAAGGAAAGAATTTGACATTTTACATGAATTTGTCATCTTCGTTTAATATTCATTAAGAACAAATTTCTGCATCCTAACTTTATAATTCAAATCACTTTCTATGGTAGAGACAAATTACCTCTCTCAGGGTTCACTCTCTCCTCTTCCATTCCATGAAGTACTGGGAATCTATAAAAGTGGGAGAACCCCCCAATCACATGCATTTCTCCCACCGTCCCAATTCCCGCATCAGCAGGAACCTGGGTTTGACTGAAGTTAAGGTTGGTAGAAGTTGGAAGGAAGGCTGATAGAGATTGAGAAGGAAGGCAAAGAGCTGTTTGCCGAAACTCTGTGTGAGTGGCCATAGATCGGCCTAGAAATATTAGGTCGTTGGTTAAAAATTACAGTATTTATGCATGCTCATGTTGTTTTATAAAAGTTTTATGAATAAAGCATGTGTGACAATAAAACAAGAGATTAACAAGCAACCTAAAAATAGTACCTGTCTTATTGCCTTGCTCATGATTTCTAAGAACACGAGCATGCATTCTTACAACGCATGGGGTGTTTTTTGTCTAAAAATTGGACTGTCTGAAGGAAAGTTGCCATTCACTAACTGTATAACAAAGAAAATTCCAAGGATTGTGCCAAGACATTATGCAGTAGGTGGAGTTAACATAGGGGACTATTTTATGAGTGAGTAGAAACCCCATTACCTCCAAAGTTAAGAACTGCAACCTGTAATATGAAGTTCTATTTTAGTAGAGCTTTGTATATTTTGAAAGAACAAGAAAAGACCATTTTTCTCCCTTTCTACAAATGGGACCACACAATAAGTTGCCAACGCCTTTTCTTCTTCTATGCTACTCTCCCCACCACATTTTCCCATAATCTTGCTTCAGGAAAAAAAAATAATAAAACAAAACCCTTAATAACCATAAACTGATCAGTCCAGTATAGGCAGCTCTTCAACCCACTAGTAACCTTCTGGATCACTGAATGTCTCTTAGGAAGAGCAAGGTCTCATGGGACCTTGCCATGTCATGATCATATCTTGTTTTGTGCTGCCTGGGTGTCCAACTTTCTGACTTGTCTGGGCCACACTGAATAAAAAGAAATTGTTTTGGGCTGCGTATAAAGTACATAATATAGTTGATGTACATAAGCAACAAAAGATCTTTTTAAATATTCTGATTGTATTTTTTTTAAATAAAGAGGGCAAGTGACCTATGGCCATTTGGACAAGCTTGTGAAAATATCCAACAATCTTGTGGTTCTTACTCCATGAGAAGTCCCAGAGTTTGACCCCAAAGGAAAGAAGGTTTAACGATCTGTGCACCAGCAGAACCACTAAAACAATTCATTGATTTAACACAGCATCAAATTACTCTTCTACAGCAGTACTTGAGGAACTTATTTTGAAACTCTAAATGAAAAAGATAAGGATGGGCTAGAATGAATTTCATCCATGTGATGAGATAAACCATAAACATTAATGGTGGTTAACACAACTATAACTTCACAAATCAAAGTAAAAACATACTGATATTAATTATGTTTTGGACTTTTAACTATAAACAATTTTTCAAGGAGCTATTTGTAAAATCTTAGCCATAAAGACTGTCACTGTTTCTCTTCCAGTTGTGAATAAGGTTTTTCTCCCTTTTATCATGTATTTTTAATTAAATTAACATCACCATCACATACTCAACAAAGCAATCCTAAGCACTGGAGAGGAGAGTTAAGTAGCAACGTGAATATACGGAAAGTGCCTTAGACTACAGGAAAATGGAAAATGGAAAGACGTATCTGCCCACTCTGGTTGCCTTGCACAAAAATGAGCTGATGATATTAGAGTGGGAGGACAGGGACAGAGAAGAGGAGGAGGAGGAAGTGGAGAAAGATGAGAAGAAAAGGAAAAGGAGAGAAGAGAGGGATGAGAGAAGGAAGGAGGAAAAATGAACAAATGAATCAGCCTTCAGGTGCACATGTCCTCCTGCTGCCTCCCCCTCCCCCACTGCCCTTATTTTCCTAGCTCTTTAACCTTTTCCTCTCACCTTGCGCTCAGCTATTCTTCCCTGTCTTTGATAGACTCTACTATGATGTTAAAATTTCCTCTGAGTTCCTGTGCAGAAAACTTAATCTTCAAAGCAATGGTGTTGGAAGGCCTCGTGATCACACTCCTTCATGAGCGGATTACTGTCACAGCAATAGATCAGTGACCGAGACAGCAGACTTGTTATATAATGACTTCAGGCCTCTCTCAAGTTCCTTTTAGCTCTCTTGCCTCTCTACCTTCCCAGCATGAGGGCTTTGGCCAGATACCGACATGTTCATTTTCTACTTTCCATTAATCAGAACTACAAAAAGTAAATCTATTTTTAATATGAATTACTCTGTCTAGATATTCTGTTGTAGTAGCAGAAACAGACTAAGGCAGCCTTAAATTTGGATTCACTTTTTGTCTTTTGATGTCAACATTGACCATCTAGGGAGCTTACTTGTCACCCCCTTCCTTACCCTCTATAGCATAAATGAGGGTTAGGGGTTGAAAGCATCCAAGACCTTACACTCCACGAAGTCTCTGAGAGGAAAGCTAGGAAAGGACTCTCTTCCCCATTCCTACATGAGAAAATGTCTAGACAAGCTACCAAGGCCTAAGAAATTCAATGAGGCAGAAAGCTAGAAGATGTTGGTCCTCATTTCCCAGCGCCATCAGACTAAAGTAATTTAAAGAATAGAAAGTATGCCTGAACTGATATGGTCTCTGGGGCCAGCCAAAAGGCCTATGGGATTTTTGGAAGCATTATCTCTCTAGCATTATCTCTGTGGTATCTAAGATAATCTTGCTATCTAAATCACAGTCTCTATATTGGAAGCCACAATCTTCCTCAAACTCCCTCTGCCACTTCCCAGTCTTTACCCCACTTCCTTGCTCCTCAGCAGGTTGGAACTGAAGACTTTCCCTAATGCTGTATAACTGCCTTCAATGTTAACAAGTTACCTAATCCCTGACAGGCCTCTTCCCCCCAACACGGAGCCTAAAGGCTATACATCATCTGTTCGCTGACTCTTGGTGTCAAAACATGACCAATCCACTGATTTCAGCACCATTAAAGTCAAAATTCTCCAGCTGCTGTGTCCCTGCCCCACAATCAGAACTTCTATGCATCTATACCAAGCCTGGGCTTCTAGAATACCAGCAATACCTTGCTACTTTCGTACTGATCTCAATCCTGCATCAGCTGTGGAGACAGTCCCCTCATCTCTGTCTCAGGCTTTACTAGAATCCTACCTTTCCTTCATAGTGTGTCTCATGATAAGCTCAAGTTGGAGTATAAGAAAATGATTAGAAGAAAATTGCTGTCTAACAGTGGACAACTAGGTTTCAGATTTCAGATGTACGTTATTTCTGAATAGTAACGATCAAGTCTGGAGAGGATATCATTTGACCAGAAACTTGGAGGAAAGAGGAGGGAGCATATAGCAAGGATCTCCACGTAAATGCCAAGCCCCTAAATAAAATTGAGATTTGTGTGAGATCTGTAGATGGTTAAACAGTCAAGTGGTCAGAGAGTGTGAAATCATGGGCTGGAAGGTAGTGGATGGAACACCCCAGTGTTACTACTGCTGAAATTACATTACATCACACTGCATATAATGCATTGACAGATGTATTATTTAAGGTTACTAATCAGTTGTCATAAAGGGGGATATTAGCAGAGTGGCCTAAATGAATAATGAGCAACACCCCCCCCCCCACAAAAAAAAAGTGCAGCGGTTTCTCCATCTAGATGCAAAAGACAAAAATCAGAGAACAGAAGCTCAAAGTGTATTCAGTGCAAGTTCTCTTTTCCTGGCTTGAAGAAAAAAGAAGGTTCATAGAAAGGATCCACGTAGAGTTCCTGAGGTGAGACCAACCTCCCTTAAATGGCCTGCAAGGAAACAGATGCTTCAGTCCTGCAACTGCAAAGAACCAAACTCTCCTAACAGCAGAAGGAGATTGGACGTTCTCTTCTCATGAACACTTTGCTTTTGGCCTTATGAGATAAATCAATCAAGTCCCCATTTAATTGACCTACAGAAAGATGAGCTGATAAAAGACTGCTGCTGTTCTAAGTCACTAAGTCTGTGGTAATGCGTTGTTATGCGACAACATCATACTTGTACAGTTGTGGCAGTGACCAGAATGGAGAGAGGTATAAACAGGAGGCGTTAGGCTTACAGGGAAAAAGAAACTGTAGCCTGAACACTCTGGCATTTGGAAACCTCACCGGTGAGTCTAATGTGACAGAGGTCCTAGAAATGATATGATATCTATGTAAACACTATAGGCCCGTCCCACTTAGGACTACCCACACAATTGAAAACTGAACATTAATATTCACAGAATGCATTTCGCTTGTCACAAATAATTCATTGTCATCTATACTTTTTAAAAATTTAAATCATTGGATCTAAAGATTGAGTCTTAGTATCCTTATACTATACTGATTAATTTTAAATATAAACTGTCATAGATACATAAGTAGGTGAATAATAAATGAGCGTTGGGCATTTTGTCGATATTTTTTTCTCATCAAAGAGATTTCTATTTGTTTCATGAACAAATACCATTAAAAATAAAGTTTATCATTCATTGATCTTGCTTCTATAACAAATCTAAATTAACTTACAGAAACTACCATCTCCTGTGTGAACTGATTAATGACATCTATTATAAATTTTAAGGTAAAATCCTGCTTATATGTAGTGTGCTGTGACGAATTCTGTAATGTTTTTACTGAGAACAGAGAGGTCTTCATTATAATAGCTGTAACATGAGGTAGCATCTGCTGCAAGGAACAAAATTTTATATCAATTTATCACTTCAAATGAACCAAATAAAATAGTTATCTCTATGACTTGTAATTTATAGGTCTTTTAAATCCCCATAATTAGGCAATGTCAAGGTGCCCTTGGAAATAGACTGAGTAATACATAATCACTTCTGGATTCACTTGTGATTCATTTATTCAGGTAATTTTATACTAAATTCTCTGCTTTAGAATTCACTACCCACTTAGAATTTTGTTACTTCCTGACTACAAGTTATAGGCCTCCCCCAAAATCTCTATTTTAATTTTCTCCTATTAGTCATAGATGAAAGGGCACCTCACTGAGCTTCGTCAACATGAATGTTTGGAAATGCTAATTGATTAGAAATGAGAATATGACTAACCTAAGGAGAAATGGAGATGTGCCCAGTTTAAAAATGAACGGAATTTTAGGGCTCAACAGAATATGGCAACATAAAGCAACCAGGAGAAGGAGCAAGGTGAGGGAGAAGCTGAGTACATGAAAAAGAAAAACCTGAAGCAAATGTAATAAAATGATACCATTTATGCAATAAAAGAAACAAGACACAAATATTTAAAAGGATTTTATAGACTTGCCTTTAATCTCAGATGAAATGGTTGCCATGCAGAAAAGCCTGAGAAGTCTACAAAACTACTGGAACCAGTGGGTCAACAGTGCAAGATAATGAGCTACATAGTTAATGTAAAAGAATTAATTGTATTTCTATACATTACCCACAAAGAATTGGAGAGAGAAATTTAAACAATGATTTCATTTGTAATAGCATAAAAATAGAACTTCACACAGAGAAGAACAATAAAGCAAATTGAAACACAAATTGGGGAATATATTTAAAGCACATAACGGGATTTATCATGGGAGAAGATTGGAAGAGTCAACATTATAAAGGTGTCAAGTCTCCCTTACTAAGACATAGATTTATTTCTGCTGCTCTACTTTGTACTTCTTGACACATCTTTATAATATGATCCTAAAACTTAAGTAGAAAAGCAATGGCTCTTGGTAGCTTAGACAGTCAAAAAAGGTGGAAGACACTGGTTACAATAATCTGCTGTGGTTTTATGTAGTGACAATAATCATGGAAGAGAGGCAAAGCAGTGGCCTAAGGGTAGACAAACAGGTCAATGTAACAGAATGGGGAATTCAGAAATATACCACACTCAGTCAATTATTTACAAGAAAGACATCAAAGCAGCTTACTGTTAAAGAAAAAAATAAATGATTCTGTGATCACTAGTTAGCCAGATGAGAGGAAATGGGAAAAAAAAAGAATTCTGAAACCAAAAACAAAATTAATTTAAAATGAATCACAGACCTAAAAGTAAAAGTTAAAACCTTAAACTTTCTAAAAGAAAAATGAAGAATGTCTTTACAGATGAATATGGACAAAAACAAAAATGTCAAGTCGCAGACCTGCAAAAAATGTTTGCAAGGCACGAACCTGGCAAAGGATTTGCATCCAGAGTAGAAGTAATCCCTACAGCTTTGTAATACAAACAAAATGAAGCCAAATTCAGCAACAAGCACGAGAGACTTAAACAGACATGTTGGCAAAGAAGACATAAAAATGTACAAAACGCACATGAGAAGGTATTCAATTTTGTTAGTCACAAGAAAAATGCAAGCTAAAATCCCTAGAATAATTGAAAAGACTGACAATAGCAAGTGTTGCAGAAGGTGTGAGCCAATCAGAGCTCCCACACATTGCAGGTGGGACCGCAAAAAATGCTACAGCTGCTTTGGAAAACAGTTGAAAGTATCTTGCCAAGTTAAATACACGCCTACCCAGAAATCTCGTACATACATATTTACCTCTGTACCACCCCCACACTAAACATCTAGGTCCACTGGAAGAATTACACAAGAATTGTCACAATAGGCTAAACCGGAAACACCCGCCATGTCACCCGACATAAAGGAAATGAACAAATACAGTGAAATACTATTCAGCAATGAAAAACAAATTGCGGCAGTAGCCAAGAGCATGAATGAACACAGAAAACACTATGCTGAGTGAAAGAAACCAGGCACCAATGAACGTGTACTGAAAGGCTTAACTTGCAGAGACTCCAAATCCAGGTAAAGTTTATGTGTGATGATAAAAAAAAAAAAATCAGTACGCAGTTTTCCTTTGAGAAGTGGAAGATAGATCAGAAAGTGGAATGAGGAAACTTGCTGAACTCATGTGGTTGGCTGTGGTTAGATGGGTTCACACAGCTGTCCACAGTCCTTACGCTGCACATTTATGATCTCTGCACTTCAGGATATATCAGTATACTGTAGGCCGCCCCCCTTACCACCCAAAAGAATTTAGCAAAAATATGACCACATGTCATCCTTTAGGTGATTATGTGATAAAGAAATCCTTCCCTGCATTTTCCCGTATTAAAAAAAAAAATTAAAGTGCCTATCAAGTCAAATAAATCTTTCTTGATCTCAGAAAGCTTTCAAAAGGATGCCGAGCGAGACAAGTAAATACATTTGTGTAATCGTAACTATCACGGTGACAGCAAGTTCTTTGATTCTCAGGTCCCCGAGGTACCAGTGTAGATCGCAGATGAGACTGGATCTGAATGAAAAGACATTCCCAAATGTGAAGCGCTCGATTAGGGAGGGTACCACAGTGTGCCAGACTAGAGCATGTGGACACTCAAGACATCAAAATTTAGATTTTTAGGAGCAAATAACACATTTTTTAAATGTGCTCCTTCTAAAATATATCACTTACCTTTTAACAGTATACACCCCCTTTCAGCAACAAGGAAATGAGTGAACTCAGCATCTTGCTGTAAAAATAGCTATTAAAAATAGGAAACAAGCAGATGGCACCCACAGATAATAGCGCTGCCTGAAAGTCACGTCACAAATCACACAGGTAATGAGTGTGGTTCATTCTGCTTGTCCTGGGATCCACAACTGCTTGGCTCTGAACTCTGAGGTCATATTTTTCACTCAAACTACTACATAAAACACTCAGTTTCCAAGAATAGTAGCGGAACTTCCAAACACCACGATTATTTCTGAGTGCTTTCCTGTTGGATAAGCCACTCCTGGCTTCCATCCAATCAAATTCAAGCATTCAAGGGAACTGAATGCTGACTTGCCTTCCATTCCTCTACGTATTTCAAATACTATCACTTGATTCAAGCCATACTGCCAGGGACATCAGCACCAAACAACATAGCTTTGCTTTGTTGTTTCAATCCTTGGAAAAGCATTGTACGAGCTGCATTTATTATCAGGTTACTGTGAGAGACAACATTGAGGACATTGTCTGGAAATTCATAAATTTCCATGCATGTAGATCTATGAGCTGAGGCCCCATTTTTGAGGCAGTTGGGGTCTCTCTGAGCAATTTTGTGCTGAATCATGAATCCTTCAATAAACTGAGATGTCTTTTTTGCTTTGGCAAGTAAAAAAGAAAAAAAGTTTTTAAAAATATTAAAATTAAATTGCAAACCAGCTCTAGCAATTTTCTATAAACCTATTACATAATTTACTTTTATGTATTTATTTTTTAATAATATATTACTGCTTCATTTGTTAGCCTCCTGAAATCATTTCTGGAGAAAACAAGATTAAAATAATTAAATTTACAAATTCATCAAGCCTCTGATTTTTTTGTTTATTTATATCTTAGCCTACTTCTGTAAAGGATTTAAGATGGCTCTATCAGGTATACATAAAAATAGACTGAAATTCGATTGCATTTACCTGTTTCATGGAGATATTACACACGTACAGGATATTTGAATAAATACTTCATGAGGTAACGAAAGGAATGAACTGCAGCAAAACCATAAATTATTTAATACGTTGGGATATTTTAAGATGTTAATTGGTTTCTTAAGATAATTCAGAACAAGAAGAAAAAACATATTTCGTGGTATCTCTGTGGATGAACATATAATATTTAGGATTAGACTAGCTGCTTTCTAAAATCTTGATGAATTAGAGACTAAGAAACTAGTCACGACCTTGACTTTGGGAAGACCCTCAGATTAATAAAATCAAATCTGTACTGCCCAGAAAAAAATAGGAGCTGGAAGTAGAAATTACAGCTTTAGAAAAATAAAGCCTTCTATATTATACATTTAATCTGTGCATGGGATTTATAGGCAGGGAATATGATATGATATGCTTTCTCCATATACATGTGTCTCGGGTCCCCAAGAGCACAACAGTCCAGCACAAGCACTTAGGGACAAAAGGATGCCTATCTCCATGAATCTCCACAAATCCATATCTCAGCAGCATTCTTCTGACTAACTTTGGCAAAGAAAAACACAAACCATCTAGCCTTAAAAGTCTGCATTTTACACAGGAATTTTTCCTGTATATTTCTCTATGGAATTAAAATTGTTCTTATTTCTTTTCATCAAAAGGTAAATTGTTTTGATACTATAGTTATTTTAGAATAACTTTAGAAATCTTGGTTTCAAAGAAAAATTTTTTGCTCTAACTTGAAAGCATCCTGAATTTTTTCCTGATCAGTCTTGACCATATATCACAAGTAAATGGCAGACAGAGTTTTGTTTTCAAGAGAAAGAGTTATAGCCTAAAATGGTTAAGTGACAATTGAGTAATGAAGTTGGCACAGTGGGTCCATGATAATAGGATGACCAAATTAGTTTACATACTGTTTGACCTTGACGATTCACATCTACCAATTAATATAAGCCATAATTTTATCATAATGAGCTTTTTTTAGCCTTTTTATGTTGCCATCTCCCATCTACAAATATTGCTAATTTTTGAGTTCCATGTATGGAATAGATAAACTCATTACTGCAGTGAGTGTATGGAAAGTTGGTATAGTGAATCTATTAAATTATTCAAGACAACTAACAGGAACTGATCAACACGCACATAGTTCTCAAGACCCAGAACTACACGTATCAAAAATAGAGATACCCTCTGAAGCCATCCACTAATCCTTCAAGATGGTCAAGTTCCAGGTTTGGTCCACGAATTTCCCAAGGCCTGGTGTGGATGTCTGCCATAGGACTTGGCCCATCTCTGCTTCTAATTCGCTACAAACACAGGCATCTCCCTACCCAGACTATAAACTCCTCAAGGGCAATAATAGGGTTATGTCACCTTGGCATCCTTCAAAATACTCAGCACAGACTTTCATACAATAAGCCTTTAAAAGGTGTGCACTGAATTAAAACAATGTGCTGTACAGCCCAAAGGGAGAGTAAATATATACAAAGCCTCATTAACAGTGAATTGTTTAGGTGGACAGTAAACAATCCAGCCAAGAATTGGCATCATATGGGAGCTGTGGAAAGCATCCTGCTGCTTATTCGTGTTTTTCTCTCTGCAGCGTGTCACATGTTAAGTGACTGCAGTGCCAAGACCCTGATGGAGTGTCCTTGCCATTAGCCTGTGGCCATCTGTCATGCCAGGTTGAGAATGGCAGCAGGTCAAGGGACGGAGGCAAGGAGCCAGAAACAGGAAACTGGAGTACAGATAAAGCTTGAGAACCACCACACCACTGGGTTAGTCGGACATCACTAAACAAACAACAAAAGCCAAAAGAGCACTGACAGCAGAGGACAGGGAACAATAAGAGACCCAACTTGAGCAATGGAAAATCTTAGACAGGAGACTACCCCAAAGCATATGGCTATTATATCCCAACAAGGTGACACGTAACACAGTTGTAGAGGTGACCTGACAGGACTGGAAGAAGCTATCATATGACTTTTAAAAACAATCCCATGGCTAAACCTACAATCAAAAATGCAACTTGAACAAAAGTATTTTTAATAAATTTTGTAACATCTTTTGAAAAGCACAGTTTTGTTACTCTGTTAAAAACATTACAGTGAATATCAGGATTTTAGGCAAAATTTTCAATGGCCTGTTTCGGGTGGTTTTTGTTTTATAACACATCAGGAACTTCAAAACATTGAAAAGTTATTTACAAGGTAAACTTGAGAGAATTTTCCTTACGTACTGCTTTTTACCATGGCGACAAAGAGACATATGAGCCCACAAGGCTTAACTGTCTCCTAAGTCCCTGAAACCATGTCTAATCCCCTTATGCTGAGTATTAAGGCAATTCATAACCTGGTTCCAGCCTACTTTCCAGCTTTAAATCCTACTATTCATGAGAGTAAGGCCACGGCTCCCAGCAGCACCTCCCGCATGGCAGGAGTGAAGAGCTGTAGGCCTTCCATGCGTTTGGATAAATCTGAGTCTTCCCCAGCATTGGCAGGGATGGCGGGAACCTTGAATGCTGTGTGTCCCTGGCATGACCCCTCATTCCCTCTCTGTCACACAACACCATCATCCGCTTTGAAACATTCCCAGCCAATCTCACTCTGCCCTGTCCCCCTAGGTCAAGAAAGGTCAGTGCCAACCCTTAGGTCTAGACTCCTCCCTAGAACTTTAACACTCCACCCTCCCTGTCAAATTGTCTCCCCTTTTCCTGAGTTTTTTTCTACTATATTTACCCCTGGATATAATTTTCGTGCGTACGTGTCTACTTTTCTCTGCTAGAATACAGTCTAAGAGGACAAGAATGTTTCCTTGTCTGGTTCTCTGAGGAATTCCTGTTGCCTAGAACAGCATCTCGGACCTCATAAGGCACACAAAATATTAATCTAATAGACGGGTGAAGAAAAATCTTTTAGGACAGTCTGCTCAACCTCCTATATACTGGCAAATATATTGCTCCTCTACGCTGCTCAAACAGCTCCTGCTGCTGCAGCTGGGGCCTCCCTCACTCTCTTCCGCCTGTGCAAATCCTATCTGTCGAGACCCATCTATAATCCCTCCTCTTCTGGAAAGCTCTCTCAGCCCGTTCCAGCCCACAGGTATCTCATCCTCCCCTGAACTGCTACAGTACTTACTGTCACTTAAGCATTAATCATCATCCTGCTGGTGCCAGTCCTGCAGTTATGTAGAACCACTGTTTATGTCTTCTGTGGTTATTTAACTTATCTCTTCTCATTTATCTCCTTAACTAGCCAGTGAAGTGGCAAGAACAAGAATCCTTAATTTCATCCTTCTCTTGTTTATCCTGCAAACCCTCCTATGGAATAGAAGCTTGGCAGGCAACTGTTGAATAGATGGTCAAAATAATTTAGAACTGAGTCTTGCAGGAGCGACAAATGCAATGTACATATATACCTAGCCTAAAGGTTGGGACTGGGCTCCTTTTGGCTTTGTCAGTGTTTTAGTGGAAATTTGTTGGAAAATGTGGCCTAAGCTGTGTACAGTAGTAGAACCAGCCTGAATGTGCCATGAAGCAGATTGCTCTGCCTCCTAGCCACTCCCGTCTCCACTCAAGTACCTACTGTTCTCTGCAAAGTCATGTGCTTCCAGAGAAATTGCACAGACTTCATTCCACAGGAAAAGTTCTGAATGGTCACACCAAGCCTCCCACTGCCACTATTGTCAATTGCTTTAAGCACATGATACAATTCTGAGCATTGGATTCAATTCCAAACAGTGAGTATAGGGAAGCAAAATCCATCAAGATAATTCTGAAAAAGAGTCCTTGAACTTCAGGAGAAATGAAATTTGAGGAGAAAGCACTGGTGGTTAGTCTCCTATTGCTGCAACAAAATACCCAAGGAAATCAACTTTAAAAACAAAAAAGGTTGATATTGGCCCATAATTACAAGAGTTTTGTTCCTGACCCATTACTTAGGATTGAAGCAGAGAGGAACATCATGGCAAGGATAAAGTGGCAGGGCCAGCTGACCCCCCAAGAGAAAGAAAGGAAAAGACCATCTTCTTCTGATTTCCTCCAAAGACATGACCCAAGTGACCTAACACCTCCTAGAAGGCCCAGCATTTGAAGATTCCTTCACCTCCCAATAGTACTGTGTGATCACATCCAAGCCTTTAAAATGCAGACTTCTGGAAGACACTCCAGATCCTAACTATAGCAATATAACTATACCCTGTCTTTGGCATTCTTTATCTGGGTATTCAGCTCCATACCTCCACCACTGCCTCATGACCAGGAGTGAGGCTAGGTGAGAACACAACATGCAGAAAATGAAGATCTATTGAATTTCTTGTAACTGTATCAAAAATAAAATGAGTAAATTTTAATTTTTTATTAGAGACACATTTTGTATTCTTTTTTACACGGTTTTGAAATCTGATGCATCTTCCACACTTACAAGCACATCACAGTTCAGATCAGTCACTTATCAAGTGCTCACCAGCCACATGCATCTAGTGGTACTGCAGCGGACAGTGCAGGTGCAAACTGGTCTCACCACCTAGAAGATACCTTGTGTCCCTTTGTAGTCAATCTGTTTTTTCCAATCCTGTCTGACCCCCATAGCTACTGACCTATTTTCTGTCCTGCTGTGTGTTAGTCAGGGTTCTCCTGAGAAATAGAACTAATGATCACATGTATGGGTCTGTATTCACATAGGTATATACACACACACACACACACACACACACACACACACACACACACATATATATATATATATATATATATATATATATATATATATATATATATGAGAGACATGGGGTGAGGAGAGAGAAATTTGGAGTTGGCCCTGTAGAGTTCTGAAGGCCACAGGGTGAGTCAGAGATTGAAGGATGAGCTGATGTTGTAGCTCAAGACAGAAGACTGTCAGAGACAGGGAGATCAAATTCCTTCTGTATTGTAGTACCTCTACCTTTTTCCTTAAGATCTTCAATTGATTGGATGAGGCCCGTCCACAGGATAGACTGAAATCCTTATAACTAAAGTCCAAAATAAATCATTTCCATTTTAAAGTTGATTATCTTAGATATTTTTTTTTCTTCAGGAATAATTTACCCTCTAAGGTGTGCGTGCCACTCTACAATCCCTGGGAAAACCACATCCACTTAACCCTAAATTGCAAGACTCCTGCAATCTGATCCCAGCACCACCCCTGCTTGCATTGAAACCTGACTCCCCCAAGTCCCCATATCCCCTAAGCCCTCAAGGTGAACTTTTTCCTATCTCATTTCCCATCTCACACATGGCACAACTGAGTCTCTTCATTAAGACACGTGGCTGGGGGCTGGCTGGATTTCTCCTCATTGTTGTGTCCAGCACTGTACTCCCTCATCCTGAGGAGGGCACATTCTTTTAAGGGACATGAGTTTTGCTGTTCCATCCTGCCTCCTGCTTCTTACTCTATGTGAGAACTGCATCACGGGCCCACTCATTTCCCAGGATGCCTGGCATCTGGGCACATCTTTCTCTCCATTTCCAGTCCGGCCCCCAGCTCCCTGCGGGTGCCAGCCATCCAGCCCAAACACAGCACCGCCTGTGTTTAAACTCAGCAGCTAAACTCGGACTGCATGAGTGGAGGGAATCTGCCTTCTATGTCTTCCGCTCTTTAATTTCACCCTCTCTCTTCACAAGCCTGTAGTATTCTGGATTCATGGATGATTCCTGGATCTGGAGGAGTTGTGATGGAAAATAATATGTAGAATACTGAAAGCCCTGGGCGCTCTAGATGCCCCAAAGGGATGGTTTGTCCTAAGCATGTTTATCATCCCTTCTCTACTTTAAAAGTTGGTTAAACAATTAATGCCATTTAGTATAAAAATGTTTAGCAATTATAGGCAAAGAGCATAAATCAAAATGACCAATAATTTTATCAACCAGAGAAAATCTCCATGAATCTTTTACTATAGGTCACTTCCCAGACTTCCTATACGTATCTGAGATTTTTCTTTTTAATAAAATGACAGCTTAGCAAACATCCAGCCTCCTTTTTATATTTTCATAACACATAAATATCTTTCTCAATTAATCAATATAATTCCACCATCACATGATTTTATTCTACAATTTATATAATCCACAAGTGTTGCATTATACTTTTCCTGGGGAGACACCATATCTCTGCACTCCAGAGAAGGCACAGAGGGCAAACCAAAGTAACAATTACACCAAAGCCCAATGTGGTGAGCCGTTGAGTTTACTGGGGTTACCAATAGCAGTGTGGGTGAGGGATTTCTTACAGGACCATAGACGACTCAAAGGTGGTGATGCCACTGAAAAGCCCACCAAGATCTGTGTGCCAAGCTTTGTCCTATCTTCCTCCTGAGACCCACCTTCCTGGGCTGCTCTTCCGTCCAGCCCTGTGGCGTCAGCACCCAGAAAAACCCAAGGTGCAGAGTTCCTGTCCAGGCAAACGGTGCGTAACAGGCATTGCACTTCTGTATTCACCTAATGACCAGGGGCCTCCTAGCCCCTGGGATCCACCCATCTACTCTTACTGTGTGCACTTGTGTATAGCTTACCTCCTGTATCTCACGAGCCTCCCTTCTCCCTCTACGTGAGAACATTTCATCTCGGAGGAACTTGCTATACAACAAATGTTAGCCATTGAGCTCACCTACAGATGGTGTTGTTATAGAAAGTATAAAATGAACATCTTTGTAGCCAAGACTTTGTGCACTGTAAATATCCTTAGGATAATTCCTCTAAATGCAATCCTAGAATTAAAGAATTTGTAACATTATATACACATTTATATCTAAGCATTATAGATAGAAAATCTAAGATCTGTGAATAACTACCACTTACTAAATGTTCTTAAAAGATCATTTGACAGAATTCCTTTCCTGAGAAATATAACAAGGAACTAAGATTCCATCAGTATCAGTGTGAAAGTGTTTGCCTACTTACTCATTCTTAAAGATGCTGGTGCTTCTCATGTTCATTCAACAAATGTTTATTTAGAACTTACTACATGTGGGGCACTGTGCCAGATGCTAGGGATAAGAAATGAGAAGGACATAGTCCAGGCCTCAGGCTCCCACAGCATCAACTGTGGGACAAACACACCAACTGATGAACACAGTGGACTTCAATACGTTTCTGACCTGCACAGGACACAAAGGAAAAGGAACCTCGACTGGCCTGAATTGGTTAATAAAAGTCTGTCAATCAACAATAAAATTACTGTAAGAACCACGGTGTCAGATTTCTTTTAGAGAAATCATTAGGTGGTTCAAGTGTCTCCAGTTGTTGAAAAAAGGAATAACATTCCAGTCAAAGGAAGTAAATATGCTCAAAAGTACTAGCACTTAAAATCACGGGTCACTTTGTGTGACCAGGCCACGGGTCCTCACAGCCTTGCTTGAAACCTAATAACATCGAAACTATCTGTTAGTCATGAGAAGTTCCATGAAAAGTCTGTGTAACTAGATCACTAACATTATAATTATTATTCTTTGTTTATTTTTCATTAGCATTTCACAGTTACATTAATTCTGAGTAAACACACTTGACTCGGCTTTTCTACTGTGAGTGAGGAGCTGCTTCTCCTAGTCAGAAGACAGTTCTTCCCCCACCTTGTCATATATTTTGCATAAACTCTATCAAAGGCACACATGACTGAAAAGCCCTCAGCACCCTAGCAGGTGCATCTTCCCACCCATAGGTATGCTACCTGACCAACACAGCAGACCCATTTTTCAGATATTATGGTTTTCTGCACTAAGTTATAGGGAAAACTTCAGTTCCATATTTGATCACAATGAAGAATCCATACCACATTTTATTGTCTTACTAAACAGTGTTTAAAATTCATTATTATACCAAGTACCTTATTTTTTTCTATACTGTAACTACAGCTGAGAAAATGAGGTTTGTTATTCATACAGCTTTTGGGCATTCAAAGCATTTTTATTGTTACACACATTTGGGCAAAGAATAATCATGGAAGGTCTTGAAGTTCAAAATGGCCTCAAATTATTATCCTTATTTTTATAGAGAAGAAAATCAAAGCTGGCCTTCAGTGGCTTACCCAAGCCCACACAATAATCAATGTTATGGTGAAAACATGCTGCCCAGTCATCCGCTTAGCCATGATCAAGTCTGGGAGACCTTTGGAAATTCTCAAGTCTGCCCTAAGTATTTCATTCAGGCCACCATTGCCCCTCTGCGGGTCCCTACCACGGTGACAATTTTACCGATGCTTCTCAACACTTCACTGTGCACACAAATCACCCTTAAGTCTTATTAAAATGCTAGCTGCGACTCCGCTGACTTGAAAGTGAGCCTGAAATTGTGCATTTCTGTGCGATACTCAGACTCTGGGAACAATGTTTTGGAAAAATAAAGTATTACAGTGCATTGTCACAGACTGGTTTTATTTCCTCCTCCCCTACTCTGCTCTAAGCTCCATAGGGCCAGGAACTATGTATTATTAATCATGGCATTTCCAACATTTAGCTCAAGCTATAACAGCTGTAAAAGTCTCAATAAATATGAAATGAGTGCATGAGCAAAGGAGTTAATAAGTGAGGAGATGAGTAAGCACAGCCCATGTCTTCTGATTCAGAGCCATTCCCACCACATCAGGCTGTCCCAAACACGTGGGCCAGGTCTCACTTTTCCTTTTAACCACTGCATCAGTGAAGGTAAACACCAGCTGCTTAAGAAAATCCAATTATCTCAGTGGTTTAACACATTCAAGAAGAGGTTTTTCTTTCTGTATTTGAGGAGAAAAGAAAAGGCAAGGAGTGCTCTATTCCCTTTGTTGTTCAACATCTCAGCTGACAGAGCTTTCGAGGTCACCTTGAAATCACTATCAAGTGACACCTGAGCCTTGGGAACAATTCTTCACTTCTGTTTTTATTCTCAGGAAACATGGGAGATGCAGTCTTGGTTTGGTTCATCCCTAGCCAGCAAGGAGCAGCAAACGGAAGCAGACGCAGTCCTCTGCTCTTCTATAAACTCCAATGCCTCAGTCCAATGTCTGACTGTTCTTTCATTATGCTCACAGTTCCAGATTTTGGAACTGAATCCATAACTTGCCTTTTTCCTGGAATTCCTTTACTGCCAATAATCTCTACCCATTCATGTTCTACTCATTTCTCAATTCATACCTCAAGAGATTTTCCATGTACTTCTTTAGAACACCCAAGTACATCTCTCTCTCTCTCTCTCTCTCTCTCTCTCTCCCGTCACTTCCTAAAGTACTGCAGTTTTCTAATGGTCTCCAACTCATTTGCTCATGTGTCTCAGGTATGGGCAAACTCGTAGGTTCCCAAAGAACAAGAACCATGACTTAATCAGCTTCTTCTTCACATCTAACAGAGAGCCATGATTCTGTAAATGTGACATTTTTCAAGTTGCACCTAAAATACATAAAGACCTTATCCAATAACAACCTTGGTCTATGTTTTTGGACAAAGGGGGCAGCTATAATTTTAAAAGTGAGAGAAAGTGGAAGGACTGCCAGTGCTCAACAGCGACAAAGATGACTGGACTCGGGACATAAAGTGAAATACTTCTGGTTCATAGACTTCCACTGAGCAGCACGGCATTTTATACACTTCTTCTTTAATGGTTCAGACATATAGTTCTTAACATCACATGGAGACTCATAACCTTCAGCACGCAGCATGACTCAGCTGGCTGCTCCACAGAGAGAATATAAAATGCCGTCAAGAATGTCCTGACCGGAACAGTAAACTTTTAAAGTATAAACAACTGATCTGTTAGCAACCTGGCATTTTGCTGTCTAGAAGGTAAATACATTAGAGAGATTCTGTAAAGAGATTCTATTACCTGTGTAAGGCAAAAATTTTGCATCATTTGGTCTGTAGCAGACTTAGGCAGGAGCCACTGTAACCTGGCCTTTTAGCGGTCACAAGAACCACAAGCCATCTCTAACCTACCCTAATATGACGAAGCAGCGTTTCTACCCTCTAGTTCTTGAATCCAAATAACTTCCTTGGGCTGAGACATATTTGGTCTCACCAGACTACGGACCACAAGATTTTAAAAGACAGAAGAATATCAGCAGAGGGGAAACCTGAACACAAGCCTGCCTCCCTCACCTCTTACGTTTTTTTCAAAATTTTGTTCAAGGTGATCTGATCTAGTTGAGGGGCTCCGGACACCAGAGTGTCCGGTTGAAAGTCCCCACCCCCACCAACGAAACCGTCCTGCTTTATTTTGAGGATATATGCTGCTTTTCAAGTGCAGCTGGAATCAGCACGGTTCTGCAGCTAAAACCTCTGCGGAGTGCCGGTGGCTTCCTTAGAAGGGAGCAGGCCAGCAGGAGAAGATACGGGAGGGAATGTCGCTCAGAGGGTCTCCCCTTCCTCCCCTTCCTCCGTTCCTTGAACTCCCCACCTTGAATCCACGTGGGAGGTGAAAACCAGGCAGAAGTACAGAAGGAGGGATTAACGCGCGAGCTAAACAAAAAAATTACGGCCCGCAATCCATTCGGCCACTTCCTCCAACACGTGTGGTGAAGGAAGCTCTCATTTGAATTGTTTTAATCTCGATTTCTTAACAGTGCTATATCAGTCGTGAAAGCTTTTCAGAAGAATTTGGGATTCTAGACGTTTGTGGCTGTCCTAACGACAAGCTCTCCTACTAAGCTCTCTCCTGCAGAAACCGGTGACATTACGAGGTACCTCGCAGCTTACTGTGTGGCTGTTCTCTCAAAATATAGAATGCCCGGCAGTTAGGACAGGTGATCTGGCAGAATGAGCTCACTCTTGTACTTAAATATAATAATCAATTTATCTGCTAAACAAAATATCAATTAAAGAAGTATTGAGAATGTTCCATGAGGTCTTACTGGATAGCGCAGGTGACACAAAGATGAAAACAGCAGTCCTCACCTTCAAGGGATTCCTTGTGTACTGCCTCTCTCTGTGTGTGTGTGTGTGTGTGTGTGTGTGTGTGTGTGTGTGTGTGTGTGTGTGTAGGGTGGGATGGAGTTGTAATTTTAACATAAAGTCGGCTTCAGGAACATTTTTCTCAGTGCAGACATAACTGTAGGAATGCAATTTACAGAAGAAAGCCCAGCACCTGAGGATGGAGAGGACAGAGAAAGGGCACCCACCCTCCTGAATAGGCAAGAAGAATAAATGAGAAAAGACTGTAAATGAGCAGGCCTGAGGAAGGACTTCTAACCTGAAGAATGCCTTGTGATTTGCCAAAAGGAAACAGAGGTGAAGGACATTTTATGTAAAAGAGCAACATGAACAATACCATTTATCATAACTGGCATTTACTGAGGACCTTCTGCTTAGTGCTTAGCGCTGAGCGAATGACTTTACACAGGTTAACTCCTGTAATCTTCATAACCACACTGCACAGCAGAGCCTATTATTATCTCCATTCAAAAGAGGAAGTTGAAATCTGGTTAATGTCCAAGACCATGTTGCCGAAAGTAACACAATCTGAAACAGAGAAGGATTCAGGTAACTGCGGGAAATCTAGTTTGAAGAGCATATTTAGCATATATACATAAATAAAAGGACTAATTCCAGAACGACAGGTCTGAATTCCCCAAGACTCCAAGTACCTCATGAAAGGCTTTGTGTTTACTTGACAGGCAACAAGCAGCCTCCAAGGAGTTTGCATGAGTTTCACATTATGCAGAAGCACGGTGGCGACATCACGAAGAGGGGCAGGAGGCTGAGAAACCAACCCTTGTCATCAGTTTTTCAAGTAAAAGGTGAATTTACAGGGAAGCATCTGATAATGAGATGGGTTAAGACACACAATAAACACAAAAGTCAAACCTGTGGAACAGGTCCACTAAATCTTGCAGGAAGCAAGTGGAACAGTGACAGAAAAAAATGGGGGATGAGGCTCAAACAATGCTTTCAGAAATAGAAACTGACAAGCCAATGTCAAAGAGAAGCCGACGACACCTCGTCAACACCGTCACTCTCACCATGATCAGTTTATGAAGGGATGGAGTCTAATCCATGCTGGGCATCATTATAAGCCTTTTTGACAAAGTGCCACTCGAGTAAATGGGTTGATAAACCCATAATGGGCATACTAAGAATAGTCTCACTTTATAGATAAGGACACGCAGAAACCCAAGATAAGGTACTTGTTAAGAAATTAATAGTGGAGTTCAAATTAAAAATCTATGGGATGTGACTTGAATTTTTAAAACTGACTGAAGACCAGACATCACAATTTTCTTTATGCTGAACAACCATTTTTTGACATTCCTCAGGAGTGTACATAGGGAAATTAGGATTGATATAAAACCTCCTACTTCCAGGGGAGCCCTTTAGCCTGGTATGACAGGAGGTCTGTGAGGAAGCCTTTCCTCATTGATGCACTTTCACACAGGGCAGGATTTTTTTCCCAAACCACTCTGCAGTGCCCCCTTAATTTTCCACAGGCAACCTGTCTGTACTTGTCTCCTGTACATGTAATCTACACGCTGCCCTTTGCCGGTAATTGGGATATGCTGTCCTTTACAAAACAGCATATCTGATCATTCTTCTGGTCTAATTCATCTGGACAATGTGTGACTCTGCCTGGGTTTCCATTTTCTTTAACAAAGCAACTGGAAAATATTTACACAGAGAGAGTTTGGCATGTGTTGGAGAACCCAGCTCCTGCTGTGGTGTTGGCTTCTGAGCAATTGTTTTAATTTCCCTCAATTAGACCCTCCTCCAGTGAATTGGGGCGATAACGTTTACTTTATTTCCTTGTTTCTCTTTTCTCTTTTAAAATTTTGTTTGCTTATTTCAGAGCATAGGAGTTGAACAGCTTGGTGCCAGAAAGAATGGTAGAGAAGGAAAGTAGCACCTAAAGAGAGAAGACAAGAAACGGGCACGTTACCCTAGGCAGAATTCCTCCAAGGGCAGTCTGACAGTTGGTCATGAGCAGGGCCAAGTGAGGTAGCAGCTGGCCAGGACCCTCTTCCCTGACCCCAGGGAATATGTATCAAGACTTGGGGAAAATAGTCAAAACAACGTTGAGTATCACTGGGTCTCAGTATAGTTTGCATACAAAATTCCAGGCGAACAGGGTATGTGCAGTTAAACACTCTAATGTCTTAGGATTTTTTCTCTAATTTATTATGATAAATATTATCAAACATACAGAAACATTAAAAGGTGGGCACATTATAGTTCCCTTGCCTAAATTGGATAATTACAATTTAAAACATTATTAACAGATGGCACCTCATGACACTTTACTCATAATCATTTTTTCCTGCCTCTACTTAAAATAAGAACTCATCTTAGTGACCATAAAACCATTATACCTATAATGTAAATAATAAATTAACGAATGAATGTCATGTAATATCTAGACAATATTCAAATTCCTAAATTGTCCCAAGTATTTTCAGGATTTAATTTTCGGTTATAGTATGATAGTACAACTTCGTATTGAAGTGTTTTTCTCTTCTTTTTTATTGCAATGTTAAATGTACAAAAAAGAAAATGCAACAAATCGCGTGTCATTGCTGGGATACAATACCTACCACCCACAACTTGAGGGAGGAAAGGCTTATTCTAGCCCACAGTCTCAGAAGGACTCAGTCCATTCATGGGCACCTGGCAATAGTGAAGCACGTGGTGAAGGCCTCAGGGTGTCACAACAGATAGCAGAGTAAGGCAGGGAGGTCAGAACTAGGTAAACCATTCCAAGTCAAGCCCCAGTGATCCACCCCTTCGGGTCAAACCCCAAGCATCCTCGCCTCTCACCAGTCCCACCCCTTAACAGCACATAGTATCTATAAATATTCCACAACATCCAAATACCAGAGGCTTTGGGGGAACATTTCAGATCCAAACCATAACAACTTTGCGTTTAAGTGTTTGCCTCTTCATTTAGTTAAACAGAACAAGACAACACAACAAATTTCATGTCCAACTCAATTACTTTTTTACCAATTTAGCATGTATGTGTAACTACCACCCAGACTGAGAAACAAAATATTAGTAACAACTCAGAATCATGTTTTATGCTGGTCTCTTCAGTACGCCTGCCCAAAAGGGAACCACCATTCTGATTCCAGTCGTCATCCATTATTTTTGTCTGTTTTTGAAATTCATAGAAATGAACTCATGTAAGCAAGCATTTATGTTATCTGATTTCTCCAAGCATCACTGTGCTTGTGAAATTCATCAATACTATTGCATAATTTTGCAGTAATTTCCTTATTGTCATGGCTATATACTACTACATCTTATAAATATTCCACAATTAATTTGTTCATTGTTGGCAAGGTATTGAATATCCTGTTTTCTAATTCATATCCAAGTCTCATCACATTCCTAAATGTGTTGTCCATCATTTTCTAATTAATTCAGGAGTTTATTTTATACTGAAGGTGTGAGTCTTTGTAAAACAGAGGTGTTCCAAATATATTCTCTTACAGCACCTTGTCTTTTCATTATTTTAGCTGCACATTGCCCTGAGGACCTGTCCTTTAATAAATTTCAATTGCGAGCTGCAGTATGTAGCTCAGTGGTTAAAGCACTTGCCTAGCATGCACAAGGCCCTTGGTTCAATTCCCAGAATCACATAAAAAGTTAAGCTGAGCATGGTGGTACATGCCTAAAATCCCAGCACTTGGGAAGCTAAGGAAGGAGGATTGCTTGAGTTGAAGGCTGGTCTGAGCTATACAGCGAGTTCAAGTCCAGCTTGAACTACATAAAACCTTGTACCAAATAAATAAATGATTGAATAAGTTTCAGTTTGTATTTCCTCGTTATGATTAGTTAATTCCTTTTGTGTCCTCCTCAAGAATTCACCCAATTCCAAAGTCAGAAATATATTATTCCCTTATGTTGTTCTCTATTGGCTTTGCTGTTCTACCTTCTACATTCAGATATGCAATCTATCTGTGTTTGATATTTCTGTGTGTAATGTGGCATAAGGGTCAGGTTCAATCTTTCTTACATACAGATCACCAATTAAAACAGTTCACTCATTAAGATGAGCATTCTTTTCTTCCCTGAAGTGAACCTTCACTGTCATTTGTCAGATGACCATGTGTCAGAAGGCCTATTTCTGAGCTCGCTATTATGTAATATGCATTTATCTTCCAGCCAGCACAACACTGTATTAGCTAATGTAACTTTGGAGTAAATATAAAGTCTAATAGTTTGTGACTGAACTGTTTTATTTATTTATTTATTTTGGGGTTAGAAAAGTGATTAAAACCACAACTATTGCTTCTCTCATTTCCATATGCAATTAGAATTTAACTTAATTCTAGGAAAAATATTTTGCTAGAATTTTTATTGAGTTGTCATTGAATTCATAGATGAACAGCAGAAAACTGACACCTTATGAATCTGAAACTTCTAATCCACAAACTTGAAATAACTCCACTTAGTTAATTTTAATTTTATTTTTCTCTATAGTATTGTAGACTTTTATATAAAATTATTATATTTTAGACTTATTTCTAAGCATTTGATTTGGAATAGGGGTGATAAAAATGTTTTATTATATTGTCCTATAAACTCTAGAATTTTAAATTTTTTCTTTCATTTAAATAACAGAACTATGGGTTTTTCTTCTCCTTTTTAAGATAAACTTTAGGTTTTTATTCTTTCTGAGAATGAAAACAGTTCTATCTCTTTCTTTCCAATCTTAAAATTTCCTCTTGTTTTACTGTTCTAGATAAATCCAGTTGTAAAATGTTGAAAAATGTTAACTGGTAAGTCATTGGCTTAGTCTCAGGGAAATTTTTAATATTTCAATAAAAGTAATATAGCTACATTTTTGTAGATATTATTTACCATACTAAATGATAATTCAATAGTAGTTGGAAGCTCCCCTCCAATTCTAGTTTCCTGAGGGTTACTTTTTATTTTAATCATCAAGTTATCTTTTTTTAAATTGCTTTTATCTCTTTAACTATTTCAACTTCATTCATGAAATATATAAATCTGGAAATTTTTTGTTGAGATGATCTTTACTTATAAACAGGCTAGCTGCATATTTTCAGATCTTCTTGTCACAGACCTCAATTTCATTTATGTGTCAAATATATTGATAATATACTTTAAATACTTATAGGAAATATGATAAAATCCTTTTGTGCCTAATTTTAGTAATCTATACTCCTTCTTCCTTGATAACTCTTACTAAAGTTTTATCAATGTTAGTAATCTTTCAAAAAACAAATTTTGAGTTGGTGATTTTTCTTTATTTTATTAATTTTCAGCCTTATTTTTATTTAATCTACTTTCTTTGTGTTTAACTTCTTATTATTTTATAATCTCTGTACAAAATAGTTCATTGATTTTCAACTTTTCTTTTTATAATAAAAAACACTTAGGCTATAAATTTACCTCTTAATATGAGCCAAGTTGCAAGCCACAAATGTTAATGCCATATTTTCAGAATTACTTAATTCAAAACCTTTTTTATTGCCATGATTATTTTCTCCTTAACTTGTGTTTATTTCCAAACATTTAAAGGATGTCTTAGTTATCTTTCTGTTATTGGTTTCAAGTTGAATTACAATTTGACCTGATATCATATGGTCAATGATGTGAATCCTTCAAAATGTCTTAACACTTTATAGTGAATCACATGCTCAAATTTGGTCAATATTTCATATGAATTTGAAAATACTTTGTGTGGTGCCATCATTGAAAATGATTAGGTGACAATTAGGTGTTTGACAGAACCATGTGAGAAGCAGAGAAAAGGCTGATACAGCAATGAGACTACTAGCCAAAGGATGGATCCAGGCAGTGTAGGAAAGGGAAGCGCAACAGATCCCGCCAAAAAGCCTCCAGAAGAAGCACAGTCGTCCCGAACCCCCCCCCCCCCACCCACACACACACCTTGATCTTAGTAACATAAAATCCAGGTTCATTGTGTATAAATAATCCAGATCACAACTCTTATGGAACTTAAAATGAAAAACAAAGTGAAAGGGGGTAGCGCGGGGAGGAGGAAGGGAGAGGTGGTTAAGGGGAGGGACAAAAGGAGAGTAGGAAAGTCCTTGTCACCTTGACAAGATACATATGTGCATAAAATGCTAAACTTCATTGTAAACCTTAAATTTTGCGCTTATACGTATCAATAAAATGGGGGGGGGGATCTCAAAAAAAAATCCAGGTTCAAACTTTTTACTTTAAAAAAAAGCTGTAAGGAAAAGGAAAAACTTGCATTATTTTAAAGTCATATTTTTAGTGACTTGTCACGGCAGCAAAAAGCAAACAGGTACACTTAGTGTGTCATTTTATATTCTCTTAGTTTTAGTTTTGTGCACCCTTATATTTAAGTCATGTCTGGTAACATGAAGAAATTCAATCTGGCCATTTCTGTCTTTTAAATAGAATTTTTGTATTCTTTTCACTTTCTGCCATTATTGATATACAAGTTTATACCTATCATCTTACTACATGACTACACAGAGCAGTATAAAATAGACATTATTAAAATTTATAACAATAACAGCATTGGGGGGAGGAAATGATATTACATTTCCTATAAGCATACTATGTCAAGGAAGTGGAAATAGGATTAATTTATATATTAGGTTTTAATAAATACAAGTGAATGCTGTAATTTCAAGGAATAAAAGAAACGACAAGAAGATAATGGAAGACAGTAAATGGCATTAGAAAGCAAATGCTGTTTAAAATCAAAGAAAAGTAAGAAGTGAAAGAAAGAAAGCAAAAGAGAGGGAGCCGTTTCTTCCATAATGTTTACTTTAAAAACATGAATTTATTTCAGTGCAACTGATTGAATAAAAGTTTTTCATTTACTTTTGCTCAATATTATTCATGAAAACACAGTGAATGCAAGAAAAAGTGCTCAGGTTATCTGAACAACCTGAAAATACACAACATGCACACATGCATTCACTTCAAATGTCTGCCTACTATCTCAGTACACCGTGTGGATGTAGGAGCTACACCCACAGGCAGCTGATGCTACAACTTTCTCTCACTTTCCGATAGCCTTTCTTGACCATTCTGTACACAACATACAAGGTGCAACCATTTTGAGGTTCACTTTCATTTTAAAACCTTAGGTTTTTTTTTAAGGTAAAATGCCATATTTACTGTAGAGTATATATATTTTAATCATTTAAGACACATAACTTTGCTGCCACTTTTATTAAGTTTCTATGTATTTTATGTTATAACAATGAAATCTCTAAATACTTTGCACTTGAACTCACTCTCTGCCAAGCCTGTGGTTTTCTTTACATGGCCTTGAATATTTTCATATTTTTGTTTCTCTTTAGGAATATAACACAACTGAGTGCATTTATTACTTTTGTTGCTTTGCCTTTCTTTTAGTTTTTATGTCTGCCTGAAAAGCACTCTTTATTTACAATTTCTTTCCTTTCCTTTGTTCTTTGCTTCTCCCCATTGCTGCTGATGTTTTTCATTTTGTCTGGAAATATTTTTATTTCAGCTTAACTTAAGAAGGAATTTTCTACAGAACACATAATTTGAAGTTGACAGATAATTTCTTTCAGCTTCTGATATTTCTACTAATATTAAGAAAACAGCTGTCAGTCATTTTATTGCTCTTTTGAAGTTAACTCACTTATTTTCTTCTTGATGTTAATATTTTCTCTATCTCTAGTTTTGCTCTGTTTTATTTTGTTTTGTTTTGTTTTTTACCATCCATGGGGTTTTTTCTGTACTTATCCTTCTTTGGATTAAGAGTGCTTTTTGATTTTTGTGACTTCACATTAATTTTTTTAATATTCTCAGCCAGGAAAACATCTATTTCAGTAAATGGTGCTTCTACCCCAATCTTTCTCCATCTTTCTAGGACTCCTTTCATATACATATTCAGGGCATACCCCATAATTCTCTTACTTACTCATTTATACTTTTCTTTTCAATTTTAACTTTTCAATCTAAATATTTTCAACTGGGCATCTTCCAGTTTACTGATTCTCTCTTCAACTATGTCCAATTTATTCTTCCATTCTTCTAAGTTATTTAAAGCTAGTATTTTTATTAAATTTCCTTACTCAGAATTTACATTTAGCAATTTTAGTTGTTTTGCGTTGGTTGATATATTTGATAAAAATATATGAATATCTGACACTTTAAATGCTTTACTTAATAAGTCTAATATCCAGAGTTGTTTCATAGGATCATTTCCCTTGCCAACTGCTGAGCTCCAATTTTTGTCTTTCCAACACATAATGCTGCATAAAATTCCTCTGTATGTTCAGCGAGTTTTGCTTCATATCTTCTCCTGCACATCTTGAATCAATAAATGTCTTAGTGCTGGGTTTTCTTCTTTATACTTCACTTTCCTCCAAGATTTTCACCCTTCAAACTCTAGGTCATAACAACACAGAGTACTAGTTTTTTATTCACATTTGCATGTAAATGCTCAATTTATGCTGGTTTTGTAACCTCTTGCCTGTCATTTTATATCTAGCTTCTAACGTGTTCACCTTGTTTGGCTTCTCTTCTTCCTGTGACCTGCTCCCCAAATTTTGACTGTCCAATGCCTTAAAACTAATGACTTTTATATTTAACCCAAATGTTCCAAGTGTTCTCTCAGGAATACAGATTGTTCCTTCATAAACAGTCTGAAGACTGTTTCTCCACGGGTTTTCTAATATGGTGGTGTTGATACAGGCACCATTTCTGCCCAGTGCATAAAGCCTACCTGGTTTCTGCCTCCTCTTTTCCACTACTCTTTTTGGATGGGCGAGAAGGACCAGATATGCTGCGTGAAGAGAAGTCAAAGGTCTGCATTTCACTCTCCACATACTGGCTTTGTTATATTTCCCTGAACTTCACACTCTATCTTCCAAATTGTTAGGTGCATTTTAGTCATATACACAAAAGCGAGTGTAGAATCTGGTCCTCCCTTGGAGACTCATCCACCCAATTTTTCCCTACAGAAGCTACATCATTTAGTCACATTAAATAAAATGGGGACAGTGATCATAGGTATATCCACTGCTCTGGGGCAACACTCAGTAGTGCTTGACTCAATAAACCTATAGATAAAACTTAGCTGAGACTCTCAATGGTGAGATCATGGGCTGCCATCTATGTGTATGATATTCAGTAAATAATAACATGAATTTCAGTGACCCAAAGGGTTCAAGACCAGCCAGTGCCAGTATTTGGTTGTCTGATTTTGGTGAGTCAGATTCTCTAAGCATGCATTTTTCCTTTGTATTAAGTAGCCAAGTACTAGTGGCTGATTTTTTTGATTGTTGTGAAGAGTGAGAAAATAGTATAGTGTCCGGCACTTTATGTACACTCACAATCCATGTCAGGAATTTTCATTTCAACCACAGCTCATTAACATTCTAGCAGTGGCTCTCACAAGGGCACCAAGAAGGTGGGAGCTTCCCACATATGCTTTCTCTCCCTGGTACTTGTGCCCTGAGAGTGGATCAGAGACTGTAGTTAGTCTATGACATTTTCCTCTTCTGTCTTCAACCCACCCACGGTCTAAAATCTTCATGGTGGAAAATGAAAAGAATATATCTGCTGCATCACAGTACAGGAAGCATTTATACTTATAAATGGGTGTAGGCCATCTCGTGTGGAGTCTTTTTGGGTGCCTTCCCCTGTGCCGATCACCATTAAAACTCACTCACCAATGTTTATAAAACATCCACGTTCTAGCTCAGGGCACAGCAGCAGGAGCGCCAGCAGAAAACCCACTCCAAGTGCTAATGTTCTACTTCCTCCGCATGCCTATGACATGTAGTCCTCACCGATATTACTGGAACAACTACCATTATGCAAATTGTGCAGATTAGAAACTGAGGCATAATGAGATTAAGAAATTGGTTCAAGTTACAAAGATAAAAATTAATTTGTTCTCATGATACAGTCTATTTGATAGATTTTTAGTAGAAAAAAATTTTAAAGTCCATTAAATATACTACTATCCAAAAGTTAGCAAGCATGTGGGTAAGTGGAAATTAACTTGACATTTAATTTTTATTAAGGCATTTAGAGTTATGTATTCATAGCCTGTGTCTCTGTCTTTAATGTTTCGGGTATCTCATTATTTGTCTACAAAAGAAATATAATCGGTTTTCTCAGCCAAGTAATTTTAATGGTCTTTCACTGAACTAAATTGTAATTCCTTTAAAATCCTATTAGAAATACTAATATAACTCTGCTAAAAGAAAAAAAGGTAAGAAGTATATTAATGACAAGTATAAGTGGGTTAGCTGACAACTTTGTCAAAAGGGGTGTTAAGAAAGCTGGGATATTTTGCATTCAGTCAGCAAAACATCAGCCTAACCAGAATTTATGAAGATTGACTGCTACAATTTAAATTAAGAGTGTCTTCCAAAAGCTTCATGTACTTTGATGTAGAGGGCTACCTGTGGAACCATGCTGTTGGAAGGTGGGCCCAGGCTGCAAGTGGCAGATGCTCAGGGCCTGACCTGCAGGGATTGTGTCTACTTGTCAAGATTGCAGGGGAATCAGGGAAGAGCTTTGATGTGTGTATTTAGACTCGTGGGCCCGGAAGTGAGGGATTGCCATCCCTGCCGGGTCTGCCCAACTGGCAGCGTGAACAAAATAAAGGGGGAAAAATGATTACAGCTTCTTCCTGGATCTCCAGAGATCAATTCTTCTCTTTTTCACTTGGTTTTCAGTCTAAACACCCTGGGCAACTCTCTAGCTTCTGCCATGTGCTTCCTTCCACTGTTGCCAGCTACCCGTGAAGACTGTGTGAGACTTTCTGAAACTGTTAGCTAAAATAAATTTTTCATGCCTTAGGTTGTGGTTGTTGGGTATTCTGTACTAACAATGAATAAGTAGCTAAATCAGTGATTCAGATATAAAATATGTGAAAGAATATTTAACCACAATAGAAAATTTAAAGCACAATGTCTAGAAACATATGAATTAGAAAGTTGCTAATTGATTTGCAATCTGGTCTGGTTAGAAATATTGTCTTACCAAACGTGTAACAGCATGGCTTGCATGTGGCAAATTTAGCCATTGTGTTACAACGAATGAGTACAAAAAAGACCATATCTGTCTTTTGACATTTAAATGTAAGAGCTACACTTTTAAGATTTTGTACTGTATTTTTTTTTTTTTGAGAATTGTTCTTTAAAAACTACAATCATCCATCAAAGAAATGTTGTTAGGAGCTTGTATCTACAGAACATAAGCTTCCTAGAGAGGAAATAATCTTGGAGTTTCCTCAGAAATCCTTAGTGCTAGAAAAGAACTTAAACAACAAATATTAATAAACAAACATCTGAATGCCTACAGTATATAGACAGCTGTGCTTGAAGCTTAGATAGCTCTTCACTCCATCTAAAATTTTTTGTTGTTGTTTTGGAGTTTTCTTCTACTTCTAAAAACTCCTCACCAATGTACATATATAAAAATATAGTACAAATTTGAATACGTGTGTGTGTGTGTATGTGTATTTGTCATATCTTTAGTACCCAGAAAAATGACCATAATCTGTGACCAATGAGTAATTAATAGATGCATCCATGAAAAACACGCATTAAAAACATCCTTTGCCACTGTGAAGGAGCAGCACAGGTGGGTGGGAGAAGAGCGCTGACCTCTAAGGGCAGAGACTTGGTTCCCATCTTTGTCTGGTCAGGACTTTGTCAATCTCAAGCACAGGAACATAATTTCCTCATGTGTAAAAAAGGCAGTATTTCTAAGATGTCCTTTGCTTCAAATTTCTGTCATTCTATCTCAGTCTGAAAATAGATGAAGAGAAATAATCCTCCGGTATTCAAAATAACAAAGAAAAAGAAGAAGAAGGAGGAGTATGTGCTTCGGGCCACAGTGTGGGGTGCTCTCCCGTGAGATGGATTAGGCACCGCATCAGTTTCTGAGGGCTACTCTCACAAATACTAGCTTGATGTTACTTAAAATGACTGAGTTTCATTCCTTCCCAGGCCTGAGGAAAAGAATTCTGAAACCAAGGTGAAAAGCAGCACCAAACTCCTTCCGGCTGCAAACATGAAAATTTTGTTCCCTGACTCTTTCAGTTTTTGGTGGCTGTCAGCCAGGATCCATAACTTATTGCCCTTAGAGTTTGGCCTCTATCTTCACATCATCTTCTCTATGCTGTGTCTCTTCTCCGGGTGCCACTTACAAGGGCACTTGACATTGAATATAGGACTCTGCCATAATCCAGGATGACATCCTCATCTCAAAATCCTTAACTTGATTACATCTGCAATGACCTCCTTTCCAAGTAAATTAAAATCCACAGATCTCAGGAATTGGAAGGCTGACTTATGCTTTGGGGGAGCTGCCCCGTGGCTACACAGGAAACTGTGTGACTCTCTTTATTTTCTATGCAGTGGGTCCCAAATCTCAGGGATAAACACTGATGCAAAGAAATGTACTTCCCCTTGCATTTCTAAAATTTCATTTCTATTCTGAAGTCACCATTTCTCCAATCAATGAGCACCAAATTTTAGTCAATGTAGGGTCTCTCCCCGTAGGATGCGAGCATCAGCTGGGATGCCCTCTATTCCAATACCCCACTGGTTGCTGTTAAAGGTCATTTATTTTCCTTCCAGATATAGAATGAAGACTCTGTGATCTCTGTGAAGTCACAATTTTCATAAACCTCAACCAATATCCTCATCTCCATTGGATAATGATGATGATGATTACGATATTTGGTTTTAATCCCCCATATGTTATAATTTGAATCTGGAATGTCCCTCAAAAGTGTATGTACTTGGACGTTCAGGATTGTCTATGGATTTCATGTGCTGTGAGGTGGGGCCAGCCTGGATGGGGGGGGGGGGGGTGCAAATTACTAAGGGTGTGGTATATCACAGAGGGTGCTGCAGATTGCTGAGGTTATGGCCTGGAAGGACATATGCTTGCCCCAGCTTCTCCAAAGTTGATCCTTCCTCTCATGATGCCATGAGCAGTTGTTCATTGCCAACCACCCACAAATGGACTGAGTCTTCCTGAAACTGTGATCTAAAATAAAAATAAACTTTTCTTCTCTTCAGTTATAGATGTCAGACAGTATGTCCCAGAAACAAAAAAAAAAGAAACTAAGATACTATTTGTGTTCTTTTCAAAGAAAGTTTACTGGCTCATGCTTGAAAATCTGACTTTACATCAGAATTACCTATTTTCAGTGGTACTATGGTCTGAATGTTGCCCTTAAAAGTTCGTGTGTTGGAAGCTTGGTCCCTTGTGTGGTGATGTTGGGAGATGGTATGGACCTTTAAAAGGTGTGGCCTAGTGGGGATTCCTTAGATCACTGAGGGCACTGCCCTCACAAGAAATCAAGCTAACTTCTTGGGTTAGTTCTCAAGACACAAAAGAGTAATTCCAGCCCTACAACTCCTGACCCTGCTTCCTGTCTCAGGATTTGATCTCCTCCTCCTCCCACACATGCCCCACCAGTGCATGCTGTCCACCATGAGGTCCTCACCAGAGGCCAAACCAATGGAGCTACAGATATTTGAGCATGCAAAAGAGTGAGCTAAATAAGTTTCTATTTTACAGAGTAGTCTGCCTCCGGTATTCTATTACAGTAATGATAAATGGACTCATATGACTCGCAAATGCTTTCTGTAGCTAAAGGAGCCACTATAACATTATTCACTCAGATATGCAGGGCTGAGCAAAGTGCTGCATACAGTAAAAAGTAAAATGTAGGAAACTGATTACATCTGTGGAGTTCAAAAAGCATAATCACCAACGTGAATAAAATGGAGGAAGCCCATGGTCCACACTAAGACCAGACAGGTAGGATATGGCCCAAGTTATGGAGGGCGACAAGAACCAGGCATGGTGTTAAAACTTAACACTGAAGACGAGAAAAAAAAAAAAAAGCCAATAAGTCTTTGATCCAAAGTGTGGCAGTAATAAAAACAATGGTTAAGAAAGAGTCATCCAAAGTGTGGCACAAGGATTAACTAGAATTAGAAAGAAAATGAACTAAGTGCACCAGGTAACCATGGGCACAGTAGCCCAAGGAGGGGCTGGAGAAGCTCACCACAGACAGTAAGAGCAGATCGACATCAGACTAAGCTGCATTTCTCATATTATGTAAAGACAATAAACTATAAGTTACTTAGAGAGCTTAAGTAGTGATGGAACTGCTTATGTGTTTAGCAATGAAAATCTGACATATTACACCTACTATTCTCTTCCCAAAACCTTGCAGTACTTTAAAGCATTAGGGCCATTACTACCTAACACTCTACCAACATATATCTTGAGGAAAAGATAATACCTGGGAGAAAACTCAAGCATTACTACAAGCTGATTAACAGGTGCAGTTGTGAGAGGGCAGCTGGCATCAGAAGGCCGGGTTTCTGTTCTAATTCTAGCCATCATCAGCTGTGTGGCTCTGGGCAAGCTATTTCATATCCTGGACTTCAATTTCCTCTGCTGTGAAACAGAAATTTTAAAAGCTTATCTATAAGCTCATAGTTAAATTTAAATGAAAAGAGTACATCAAAGTGCTTCATAATTTTATAGCATACTTGTGAGTGCAAGGTTTTGTTTTTGTGAGCAATTACACACAAATCAAAACTGAAGATCTCACTCACTCAGTACAAAACTTCATTGAGAATCTTCACAGATACTTATCTCCTGCCATGTTGGAGTGAACAGGAAACACACTGAGCCTTGGAGAGATGTGGTGAGCATCGGAAGGTCAGGTATCATCAAATGCTGAAATTCTAGGCAGACGTGGCCCTTGATTCAGGCCTAGCTGGTGTGTTCAGGGAGGAATTGCAGAATACAGGCCAATGCTGATTTCTGAGAAACCCAGCAAAACCAAGTCCAAAGCCCAGACACAGACTCAAGAGGTAGAAGCATGTTACCAGAAGTTGGTTCCAAGAAAACAATTTGGTGTAGAAAAAAAAAGCAATAATATTGTTGATGAATGCAAATTTAAGGGCCAAATTAGGCCTTCATCGCTTTGTCACCTGAGCTACTGTCCCCAGATTCCCAATATTCTTCCTCTACTGGTAGTTGTATATTTGCAATATACAACAGTTCCATTAAAGTTGAGGAATTGGGGCATAAACATATTGCGTCAACTTCACGCTCACCTCTGCTCCCTGTTTCCTGCCCTCCCACCCCGCCCACAGGGTGATTAAGAAAAAAAAAAAAAAAACTTACATGAAGGAGGTAACATTTATAAAATTTCACCTTGTTTCTTTTGGCTGATCAGTCCAGCCTGTCAGTGCCTTTTGGAATCTTTATCTGTCATCCAAGTAATTAGCTGATGCTTCACCATTCATGTTATCCTAAGATTTGATGAGTTGTGTCCTACATTTTGCCACTGGTTGGTAGAACACGAAGGCACATTCCTGAAAGTTTCCTTTAGAGGACACCCTGTTTCCAAGCCACTTCATACACTCTGGGGAGTCCCACTTGTTTACCTCCCCCAGGGGCATCAAAAGAGGCGCCACAGACAAAGTCCCGGAACACAGAAAGCCAGGCCACTGCCCTCCATTTTTCCATTCTCCTCTCCCCTGCCTAAGTTTCCACCTCTCTTTCTTCTCCCCACCTTTGAGTTGCATTCACTCCTTTCAAGACCCAGCTGAGCCACGAATTCCAGCGGTTCCCATCTTTGATTTTACACGCATGTCCCTTTTCCTCTTCTTCATTTTTCATCTCCTCCTTTCTACCAGCTTATTCTTTATTTGAGCACAGTGCATCTGAAACTCCAGCAGGTGTCAGAATTGCCTGGGAGGTTTATTTAAACACACATTACTAGCACCCTTGTGACCAGTGAAGAGATTATGTCAACTTGAGGGAATTAGGAACCACACCTCTATTAGGATTAGGATTAGGGACCATGCCTAGACTGGGAATTGAGAACCAGCCTGGATTCAAGTATGAGTGATTTGTGGGCTGGCCACTGAGGGAAGAGCACCCACCCAGATGTGGGAGGTCCAACTGGAACTTCAACGGTATAAAAGGAAGAAAGAAGGAAGATAGTTACAGCTTCTTCCTCTGGGGAAGCTCTCGCCTTCGCATTTGTCTACAGACACTGACTTACTACATGCTGCAGATCTTCAGCACAAATTTGCTCCGGTCTCCACTTGTGCCTATCTGCCCCTCGTTGCTCCTCAGTCGCCGATCTTTAGGCTTCGGTCTTTGCCTGAGATCTGCAGCAGGCTCTCACCTCACCAGCTGTTGTGCAGTCCCACAGGAGAGATCTACTTCACGGCTGAGCAGCCATCTTGGTATATCTCTATCCTCCAATTGGTAAGCCTTCCTAAGAGATCCTTTTGCTATAAAATCTATAAATTCTGTCTTTGAAATAACCCAAACTAATACAACCCTAGAACTTGTGTTTCTTACAAGTTCCAACATTTCTCAAAAGAGGATCCTCAAACCTGCAGCATCAGCCTCTCCTGAAAATGGTTAGACATGTATAACTATCGTCTTCCACTCCAGACCTACCAAATCAAAAGCTTGGAGGCTGGGGCCCAGCTACTTGGGTTTCTCAAGCCCTCCGGGGTGCTTCTAGCCTCAGCTTAAGAACTTCTGCTGAGAATATCAAACGAAACTGAGCTCTACAGCCTGAGAAATCCAAGTTTGGGTCCCTGCTGTGCCACTTCTATTTGTGACTAAGGCAAAAAGACTTGCGTCTCTAAGCATTTCTATTTTAGGTGTATATTGGGAATGATAACTTCTGTTGATGGTGATGAAGATTAAATGAAGTAATGTAGGCAGGGCACTCAGCACAACACCTTCATGTTCAGGAAACTGATGTTGTATTTGCTTACAAATGCCTAAGTCATAAAACGACCTTGCACCTTGAGTACTTCTGTTTTCTATCCTATACATGACCCTATATCCCACCAGTACCTTACAGCCAAGCCTCTCCAAAAATAGAAATCTCCTTTCACTGTTCCTGTGTTTTCAAAGCCTTCCAGGTGACTCTCATACTCTCCCTTTAGGAACCACCATTGAGCACATTGAATACAATCTCATCATTTCTGTAGTTAACTTCTGTCCGCACCCCTCCACCCACCTATCCTTGCTAAGATCAGTGATGCTCCCATTCCGAAAGCAAAGGACTCAGCAGGTCTAACACCAGTAGCTAACACCAGTACTCGGTGACTAACAGTCTCATCTCCCTGGGTTCCCACAAAGACCTCTTTGTACTCCTTCTCCTAGCTTCCTGCTGATTCTTCCTTAGTCTCACTAACCACCGACCCCATTCCACAATGTCTAGAGCACCACGCGTCCCCAAATAACTAGATACCCAACCTTAAAGAAGCAAAATTTTGAGTGTCACCTCAAAATTCACACCTGCAAATACCAAACTCATTGCCTACACACCCAGACCTGCTCTGCCTGCCTGCTTCTGCAAGTTTCTCAATAGACTGGGAGCTCTATTATTCAAGTTCTGGTTGTCTGTGAGCTCCCACACCTGGCCTCAGAGCCATACTCAATATGAGTGTATTTAATCAATCATAAGTCAGCAAAGAGGATAAGGGCATCTTCTCTAGTAGTTTTCATAAAAAAAAAAAAAACTACTACCGAAAACCAACTACTCAAAAGGAAAAAAAGAAAGAATTCTTTTTTAAACCCAGGCTGGCATTAGGCCTCATTACTTCCTTTTCTAAATCTTCCCTTTACCAGGCTTCAAGGTTCAGGATTTGCTTTCCCTCCTGATTAATAATTAGGATATTTACCCATCCTGAATTTCTTACGTCTCTCCACAAATCCTCCAAAATGACCAAGAATAGCTTCCTAATTACACCTCTAAGCATTGTAATTCTGCCAGAATGCACTTCTCACCAAGACTCGAACATGACAAAAAGGGGCAGTTCAATGTCACTCGCTATAATTTCCCTTATTTGGAGTTTCTGGAAGCTTGGGGATTTTGTGTGTGTGTGTGTGTGTGTGTGTGTGTGTGTGTGTGTGTCTGTGTGTGTGTGTGTGTGTGTGTGTGTGCGCGCGCGTGCGTGAGACAGGTGATTTGAGTCAAGGGCCTTTGCACTAAGTACATCTTCAGCCCTTTTTGAGTTTTTATGTTGAGACAGTGTCTTGTTAAGTCACAAAGCAGTCCAGGCTGAGCTAACTACCCTACTGCCTCCGCCTCCCAGGGTGCTGGGATCCCCCCAGCTCTGCTTCTTTCTAACTGCGTTTGCTCTGCTCTTTCTAGTTTGAAATCATTCTCCCTGGTGGAGAAGACAAAGGTGAAACAGGAGTTGAGTCGTTCTATTATCTGTCACTGAATTTCATACTACCCATCCCTACTTACCATGATTCTGTGGTTCAAATTACAGTTTCGAATTTCCTTTTCCGCTATCTTCAGCATTTTTATCACAATGAAAACTAAAATTTCTGGTGATATTTATATTTTTAGCCACTTTAGGAATAAGGTCCTCCTTCCACCTGCTATACTCAGGCCAAGGGTAAAGCAGCAGCAACAAGCAGGGGCTGGGATGACTCAGAGTGAGCAGCAGCCACCTGCCCTGGGAGTAGGACCGGAGGGACCTGAAAGCTGACGAAGGATCTCACTTGCAGAAAAGGCAAAACCTGATATCCTCTATTGGGCCAGGAGTCAAGTGCCTTAACTTCTTACCTGATAATGTGAACATTTAAATCTTATTTTTATTTTAATTTCAGTTTTGTCTTATCTTAATTCCACATTGCTATTTAATCAGCACTGGTTTGGAACATTCAGTTTTTAGTTTCTTGCTAAGCTAAATATTCAATGGTCTTCAAACAAACCCTTGAGAAGATGTTACTTAAAGGGACTGGGATCCCTCTCTGCTCTTTGTAAAGTGAAGGAAGTCATTCCTGAATTTATCTTTCAGTTTTCAAATAATGATTCTGCTCATCGTAAGAACCCAGTGTAGGGTCATGAGGCTGACAGGAAAGAGGCATCACTATAGAACACTTTGAGATTTTCTAGCCCTAGCTGCTGTTAGGGCAGTCATTTTGTAATGGTTCTCTGGACATCATAACTGGGAGGGAGGAGAAGAGAACAGCATGAAGAAAGTGACAAAACTGTAATAACCTGGAGTCCACCAGGAGCAAATGTCCACCAGAACAAAGAGACCACATGCAAATGCAGGTTGAAGTGGTTGAAATCCAAACAGAGAAACTCCAACCAGCAAATTCAAAGAAGAAAGGTTGGGGGTGGGGGCCAAAGAGAGAAAGTGAGAGAGAGCAAGGGATTAATTTAAATACCTAGGTGAGTTCCTAGGCAAAAGATGACAAGCCAGAGGAAGCAACAAAGGAAAACAAGTCTAAAGCACTAGGAAAACACAGAGTATAAGAAAAATAAGGCGTGATAAAAACCACTACTCACTATTGAAACTCACTTCAGACTCCAAGAATGGACTCATGTTTTGATGCTTGGAGAACAACTTTTTGAAATATGCACTTACTTGAAAGTTCCCTAATTCTTTAAACATTTAACCCTTAAAACAACCACTTCTTATAGGAATGCCACTTCTTTATCGTTTTATTATTTGAGAGCTAGGCATGCCTTTTGAATCCTTTCTAGAACCTTTGGTTTGGGAATTGCATTGTGGGAAACCTCTGCCTCTTCCGGAAGCAAGGGTTCTTTCCTCTGTCTAGTATATATTCCAAAACATAGTCATTTCCACTTCAACAGTTAATTTTCCTCTATTCATCAGAATTGGGTTCAGGACGGTATTTCCCTTTTCTAGTTCTAAGGGGAACAAAACAAACATTTCTCAAATGTCCTTCCAATATTGTCACGCTTGCATTATTACCCGCCTTATTTTAATGTCTGTCATGGGAGTTTCAGTGCCTCCTTCCCCCTCGTTTTTCCAGGAACCTCCTTGAGTTCATCAGTTCCAGGCAAATTCTGTGGTTGCAGAAACCATTAACCACACAGATGCCTGAGTGGCTCTGGGACCGTCAGAGAATGAGGAGAGAGAAATGAGGAGGTTTCTCATGGCCAGGGTCCCTGGCATGAAGTCCTAGCCTGCAGCAGCGGAGGAAGCAGTTCAAGGGGAGAGAAAAAGTAAAAGTGGTGAGGTGAGCTTAGATCCTAGATGCCCGGAGCAGGGTCTGGAAGGCATTGATCATGTTGTGGACTCCAAATTGTGGGAGCCATGTTTGAGTATGCGTTCAGGAGGTTTTTTGGGGAGGTGGAGAAGTGGGGAGTAATTTCAAAACTACTTGAAGGAAACAAATAGAGCTTACTCTAGTACTCAGTTTTGGTTCATTTATGTGGGAAGTTTTCCAGTTCAGGAGAGTAAATTCTTACTGTTTTACACTGCTCTACCTCTGGAGCCTAGCACAGTCCCTGGTATAGTAAGTGCTTAAGGACTCATTTATGGATCAGTGTTTGTTTCTGACATTCTGTTTTTAAGCAGCATGGGTGTGGTACACAGTGATGAGAACTGAGCTAACAGTCCAAAGTCCAGGGTGAGATTCCAATGCTGTGCTGAGTCAATGTTTTCCCAAGGGGGCTGTCCTCTGTCAGTTACCCAAATCCCTAACTTTCTTGCTGTTCCAATACTGCTAAGCAATCTCTACAAACAAAGATGAGAGAAAAAAATTTGCACTGTATGTGGTATGTTCCTCATACGGAGAACCTAGCATTTATATCAGAATGTTAATGTCATTTTTGCCATGGATAAGATAAATTTTTAAAACTCTTTTGAAATTATAATGAAAGGCTGTGTGTCTTTGTGATGAATTAAAGCACTGACCTAAGCACGAGGCCTCAGGTTTGATCTCTTAGCTAGGCATGGTGACAAGTCTGTAATCCCAGCACTTGGGAGTCTGAGGCAGGAGGATTGCCAAGAGTTCCAGGCCAAAATGAGCTACTGAGTGACTTCAGGGCTAGCCTGGACTACAGAGCAAGACCCCATCTTTTTTTAAAAAAAGAATTATAATAACATAATTTTGAATGAACTAAAAGTTTCAAAGTTTTGAAAAACCTTTCCAAAACACAATTAGTCTGAAACCTTAGGTGATACATTAAATACATTTTACCTTGGTTAAAATTGTCACTAAAGACAATATTTAGGAAGGTATTAATTGATTTTTTTGGGTTCTTGTGCTGCAAAACTAAATAGTTTCAATACTTATCTGGACTGTGTGATAACTTAACAATTCTTAGATTCTAACCTAAAACTTATATAACAGGGCAATGATTCTTAGTTACTTGTTTGCATGATAATTGAGATCAAGCTTAGAGTCTTAATTTTCATTTTTGATTTTGAGACAAGGTCTTCCTATGTCACTAAGATGCCCAGGCTAGGCCAGAACTTGCGATCCCCCTTCCTTACCCAGTGTGCTAGAATTACAGCTCTGCTTCACTTGGCCTGGCTTTCCATTTTCACTATTTACACTGAAATTTTCCCAGAGTACACAAAATATTGCAGCTTGTGACATTAGCCAACACAATATATTTGAAGCAATCAAATGCTAAATTCTACCTCTGTAATGCTAACATACTGTGAAGCTTGGAAACCCACTTTTATGGTTTCATGGTATGCACTCCTGGTTTGTCTGACCCTGGTGTCCTGTCCTTGAGAGAGCTGATGGAGCTCCATGTAACCCACCAGAAGATGGAGGAAAAGCTTTTCTTTAGTTTCCTTCTTGATGATGCTGTCTTCAGACATGACACTCTCAACACCTTTGTGGTTGAGAAGACTAAGCTCAAAGAAAGGCCAGGGAAGGCAAAAGAGAAACATTTCACCTTAGCTCATTTCTTCTCAAATTGTCAACAAAACACAGAAGGCTGAGAGGCACACTTGAGTGGGTAAAAGATAATAAATACTTGGATACCACTGTGGGGTGTTCTACTTTGCAGGTGAAAGGAATGAGAACTTACAGTTGGTTGGGTAAATGAGTGAGACATCTGCACTCTCTGAATTTCTTTCCCTCCAGTCACATGCAGGTTGCTGGGATTCCTTACATTGCTCAGAGATGCCAAGTCTGTGATCAGAACAAAGAAGAAAAAAGAAGCATTTTATCTTCCTTCCAGTCTCTGCTTTGTTCAGCACTGATCTGAATGTACTCTCTAGAAGCTGTGGCTAGACATGGGCATGAACAATTAGCTAATGGGAGAAATGAGATCCAAGGCCAAAAGAAGGTAAAAGCAGGACCTATCGTCCAAGGGGAGCCATCATCCTAGACGTGGATGTGATGGAAAGAAAGGAAAAGTCTAAGCCTCGAGGCCAAGGCCAGCTGTAAAAGTAAAATCTGACAATGAAGCCTAAAAGAATGAGAAAAGGGCTAGACGGCACGAGAGAGCTGAGTTCCACATGTTCCTTGCCATGAGTCTACAGGGAGAGGATACAAGAATCCATGTGTTCCGTCTCTTCTGGAGGAAGTGACGTGGGAGCAATTAACTGGCTTCAGGCTTCCAAGGAAGTTTTCAGGATTATACCTCCATTCTTCTCACATGCAGAATAGTTACAATCGAGAAGTACAAACCCAGGCTTTGTTTTGTCTGGGGCATGCACCTTTGTGTGTGCAGTTTTTGAGAAAGGCCTTAAGGATCCAGAATGACAATTAATAGCCCAACCAGGTAAGGAAACCAGCCATTCTGTCTCTTGAGCATATATGAGACCTAGGGTTGGGTTGGAGTAAATGTTGTTTTTTAATATCTGTAATTCATGCCCAGAGAATATGTTTTGTTTAGCAAGATGAGAAAACTGAGCTAATTTATAGCTTTTTATTTTCTGTAGATCTTATGACATTTGAAGAATTATGTAGGTTATTGCTGATGCCATGTAAGCACCCACTAAAATAACCAAGGAAAAATGCTTCGGAGAGACCTGGATTCTATGTGTGGAGTACTTCTATCTCCAGTCTGACTGAACTGAGTCACAGGGAAGAGATAATTGTGGAAGTAGAACAGGAAACAGGAAGCCGGCAAAACCATTTATAACGCATGGAAATGGGCAAGCAAGCAAATCAGCATGCACAGAGCAAGAAACAAAAGTAGATTCTTATCTATCGCTTCCTGTGCAAGGACACTTCATCCTTGAGAAGGGTCACTTCCCATTCTGTGAAGGTTGGCATCGACTTGGGTTATGTGCCAAGCAATTGTCCAGCTGCATATTAACAGTGCAAAGAGGCTATTTTAAAGATGAACTGGAACATAAAACATATTTTGTCCTATTCTCTACTTTAAAAATGTCTCGTACAAAACTTCGAATGAAATACAGAAATGTGATTTTTTTATGAATTACAGGCTTTTTTTTTTCCCTGTCACACCACTGATAGAGTCAAATCATTTAGGGGAAGCCAATCTAATGTTGTATAAGTGTTTATATATTTGTTTTCACCATAGTAGAAGTAAGACATATTGAGCCACTTCCTTAACTAAGAACAGGACATTATTTAAACTCTGCCATCATACTCCAATGCTTTTCAATAGCTAAAAGAATTTTGCATTCCTTCCCACAGGAACTGTAAACTCAAAAAGAAAGATTCTCCCACAACACACTCTATCCATAAATTGTATCCACTTTACTTTCAAAATTGTTTCATATATATATATATATATATATATATATATATATCCACACACATATATACATATTTGCTGAAAAAAGGTGAAAGGGGAGAAAGAGCACTTCCATTTATAAATCACGCTCTCTTTCTCTCCTTTATTCATACTATTTCTGAGACCAGGTGAATTATCATAATCTTCCTAACAGAGATACACAATTCCACCTAAGAATTACCATTTACCTAAACCAGTGAAAAGCAAAGTTTCTATTAGATGCTGAGATAAATCATTTGTATGTGCTCATGCGTGCTCCCTGGCAATTCCTCGTGAATTTCAAGGTTATAAATAATTCCCAAGCTCAAGTTCGTGCTGGTATTCTAATATGGATTATTTGTACTCCTCTGCTGGTGTCATTTCTTTTGATTTAATCATTACCCCTTAGAGGCTGGCACGAGTCCATTCAGTGTATTGGCAGGACCAAACTATCATCCCACCTGAAAATATCAATTGTGCTTGAAAGCATACAATTTGATTCATGTGGAAACTACTGTACATGTGTTGTGGTGCTTTCATGAAGATTCCCTTATTTATTCTTTACAGCATTATGCCTTTTGCTGCAGGGTCTTGTAGTAACTGTTTAACATTTTTAGGTCTTTTCTAAAACTCTTAAGGAAGAAAAAGGAAATTCACCCTCATGAATACATTTTTTTCTCTTCTTATAAAAACAGGTCCTCCATAGCTGAAATGAAGCAAAGCTTCAAAGCTGAGCCTGAAGTGTTATAACTGTTGTGCTTTGTCTGAATTGGCACAGAAGCGGAACTTTGTGTTGGCTGGATGTGCACTTGCCAACCTCTTCTCTTCATGCCTCTGATAATTTAGATCTAAAATGTCACCTAAAAGTCTCATGTGTTTGGTAGGTTGCTGAACTATGGGGGACTGTGCTCCTCAGAGGTCAGTAGCTGATGTGCTGTAAGGAGTTGGGGCCTACTGGAGATGGGTCTTTTGAAGAAGTGACCTAGAAGGGTGTGTACCTGTGCCTGGCTTCTCCTTTCTCTCTGCTTGTCCTAGTTGAGCAGTTACCTCAACCCTGCCCTCCCGCCCTGCTATATCTGCCTTTGAGTCAACTGACCATGGACTGAAACCATGAGACGAAATACAGCACCCAACTTGTGGGTGTCAGGTATTTTGTCCTGCAACAGCAAAATGACTCATACAGTACAACCTAGAAAGGATACGAGGCTAGAACCTAGTGGTCTTTCTATTTAAGGGCTTCCTTAAACAGGGTTTAAGAGATTCCTACCCAAGGCACTAGATATAAACACATAGACACTAATTCACTCCTCACAGAGCAAGCAGGACTAGCCTTGGGTATGCTAGGCTCCCTGTGCCTAGCTAGGCTCCCTGTGCCTTGAAACTCATATTCTGAATGAACCCATCATCAGCCCCCACCCATAGAACAACAACAACAACAACAACAACAACAACAACAACAACAACAAAAGCCTTTTTTATCCCAATTAAATGAGAACATTCTATGCAATGTTCTGCCACACTGTTCAAGCCCTTTGGTTCTAGAACAAAGCACCACCACTCCTCTTCATAAGCCTGAGTACGTGTCTTAGTTATTTAATTGTTGCTGGGACAGAATACTTGATATCCACAAGTTAAGAGAATAAATATTTATTTTAGCCCACAGTTTCAGAAGGTTTCACACAGTCCATTCATGGGCAGCCAGCAGAGGCTGGAGAACTGCTTACTGCATTGCAGACAGAAAGCCAAGTGCACAGGAGTAAGTCAATGTCTGGAGACTCATGCAAGGCCAAAGCCTTCTCAGGAAGAGGCTGTAACAATGTGTCTTGTTCCTTCTTTACTCAATTCAAGCAGCCAGTTGAGTCCCCTACACCAGGATGGGCACCTCTCCCTCACTTTCTGGCCCACAAGTCAATGCACACACCCAAAAGATCTGCCCTAGGCAACCCCCAGTCTCAACAATATTGATATAACACCCACAGATGAAGCCCCTACCGTCTACCCCTTCCAACCAGACCCCATCTCCCAACAGCACATAGTTCTCAGTTATCCCACTACATCCAAATACATGAAAATTTTGAGGGACACTCTAGATCCAAACTATAGCCATGTACCCACACAAACACATACAAACACAAACACACACACACACACTTTGATGACAGGAGTAACCATTCTTCCCTTCACATATCATATGACTGAGTCAGAAACAAGGAAAAAGCTTTACAACTCTAATCTCTTCCTTCCATGGGGTTCGTGTGGGTATCAGTAGAGAGGTTCCCATTAAGAGCCAAAGCCCTGCGCTTCTCTAGACACTTGCCGATTTAGGACTAATGAAGCAGCTACATGGGGAAGACAGACAATCGCAGTAGAGTTGGAAGCTGCTCTGTGCAAACTGATCATCCATAGTGTGCCATGGTCTGCCAGCATCACTGTGGCAACAAAGCTGGTTTTCCTGGTGGCACTGTTGTCAAAACAGCAGTCTCAATAAACACATAAAAAAGCCTCATGGGAAATAGTCAAAATCAGAAACTTCTATTACACGTGAGAGAAGGTAGAGGAAATGTTCATCCACATGTTCACCGTGGAGGGACCCACTCTTGGAGACTATGTGCACTCTGCTTCTGCCTACTTACGGTGATCCTTGGGGTAGATTTGGAAGCCTGATCAAATGGTTTTAAAACAAAAACATCTTTGTGAATGTTTCTCCAATGTTTTCATAAGAATATATAAGCATCTTCTAAAATTAAGATCATATTAGTTGTGTTTTTGTTAAGCTTTTTTTTTTTTTTGTTAAGCTATTTTTTTTTTTTTTTTTAAAGACTGGATCTCAGTCTATACTCCAGGCTGGTCCTAAACTCACTGTGTAGCCACTAGGCTGGCCTTAAACATGTGACTTCCTGCCTCAGCCTTTCAAGTACTGAGATTACAAGTGTCCACTACCACCACCAGCTTAAACAGTGCTGGGGAATTGAACTTACGGCCTTGCATATACTAGGCAAGCACTTTAACCTCTGAGCTATGCCCTCAGCCCTACTACTTAAATATCTTGTCTCTTCATGAAGTACACTTTGATAAGAATTTTCTTGGATGTTCTTCAATAAACTTTTGGCGTTTGTTAGCTTAATTAAACGTTAGACATCTAGGTGTGATTTAGAACAAAATGTTCCCTGCCGCGGACCTGGTAGAGTCCAACGAAGTTCAGATCCCAAATAGCATCCAAAAACTTATTTTTCTCTGTTTTCTAAACCATATTTAAAAAACAGATTTGAGTTGAAGCATTAGCATATACTTCGAGTCCCATGACCTGGGAAGCCAGTCACCCACAGGAGCTTGGGAAGCTTAGGATCTCTTGAGCCTGAAATTTCAATACCAGCTTAGGAAACATAGTGAGACTCGATCGCAAACAAAAAAATAACAGCCTCAGAAAACAAATGAAAAGAAATGGATATGTTTGTTTTCACAAAAAGCTTTCAATTCTGGAGGACTTACTAACCAGTTTTTATTAATTCTAGGTGTAATGTCAATGATAGGTATGATTTATTTGTCTCATTTGTATAAATAAATAATTATTTATTTATTTGGAAGTACAATTACATTTGCATATAATATTTATGACTACTTAACTCTAATTTTTTAAGCTGAAAGGACATTAGTAGGGGCAGTGATCTTTGACATTCCGTATCTCACTGTGGACCCTATTAAACTCGAATCATCTTATGAGGACATTTGCCAAGACACAAGTACAAGCACCAACCAAACAGCAAGATAAATAGGTGTGAACAGGAAATTCTTGAGTGACCTTGACCTCCCAATCTGCAGACCAGTGTCCTCATTTGACCTGGCAATTCCCATACAAAACCTTCTCTTTGCTATCACACGAGATTTGAAATACATAGAAATCTTCCTAAAAAAATTAAGTCATAATTTAAACTATTTTAAACTCATGAGTTAGTGAAGTGAACCCCTTTGCTACATATGAAATCATATTCTTTACCAGTAGACCGAAAGAACAGTATTTCTCCCATATGTTGGTGACATAATTTTATTGTTATGAACTAACAGTAGCAGTAGACAATGGGTTCAGCTATGTCAGTGGTAGGAAAAAAGTAAGTTATGACCAACAGTTTCAAAGGTAAAAAAAATCACTATTTTTGGCAGGCATTACCTAGTTAGGTTAGTTTATATTCAATAATTAGTTACTTAGGACTTTAGCAGTTTCACTGAAAGGCTCTGTTCCTCAATTTCACCAAGACAGGTGTTTCCTGAACACTAACTACTAAAAAACTCTCTACAACAAGCAAATGGCAACTCCTCCTTTGAAAGTAATATAAGGGGTGTGTGTGTGTGTGTGTGTGTGTGTGTGTGTGTGTGTGTGTTCTATAACACTGAGGCACTGAGGTTTGGGACACTGATAATGCATTTTTGTTGTTAATAGCTACACGTACAACAAATTTGAACAAAAAATTTTGTACTCACTCATATTTTTTTTTTCTTTTGAGCCACCTCAGGATAAAGTTGCAATGACCATCCATTCAGGCATCAGTTTTAGATTCCGATAGGAGCATCAAAAATGAGACTGGTTGATGTGGAGGCAATAAAGCGTCAGGGAGACGATTAGCGTGTCTTATGATCCTGGCAATCAGATGGGCGGGAGCCTGCAGGAGGAAATGATGAACAGCCTCCGAGGCAGAGGAAGCAGGTGTGGGACTGGGGTAGCGCGGGAGCAGCATAACACAGTCTCCAGCCAACTTGCATGTTGCTGATAGTAGAGGGAATTAGTGTGCAGGAAATTAGAAAGATAGCAGGTGATGAGGCCAAGGCATCGTTAAGTACCAAGTCATGAAGGGCATGTGACCCATGTTCTGAAGCGTGAGTGAGTGAGCTCCTTCATCTGAGAACTTTGGAATCTGGAACCTGTCATGGTACAATCTGCCTTAAGAAAGGTTACTCTGGCAAATAGTGTGGAAAATGGGGTTGGGTAGGGCTGGATCAAGGAGACAGTTCAGAAGATACTGAAATTTATACCCATGATGAAAGGCATGGTAAAGTAATAATAATGAAGAGCAAAAGAGTATAAAAATAGGAAAAAGATTAACAAGACCTATCCATGGTACCAGTGGTTGTGCTGTCTTGTACATTCCTAGTTTCCTTAATCAAACAGAGAAGAGCAGCTCTAAGAATGGCATTCATATTTCCAGCTGAGAACACTGTGTGAATGGTGTTTCAGTCTCTGAATCAGGACAAAGGCAGTAAAGTCAGAATATTATACTGACGGAGCAAATTAGTTTGGTGAATGTTGAATTTGAGGTGCCTGTAGAATATTCACACAGAGCTATTATACAGGAAGTGGTTACACGAGCACAGAGTTATGGAAAGGTTCTGGGTTCCTGAGAATCATTTATACACAAATAGTGACCAAAAACAGATTTGCAATAGGTCATCCAGGAAAAGAAGAGTGATGCATCAGAGGGGCCACAGATGAAGATGGTCGTCCACTGGAAAGTCATCAGTAACCTTCGTGGCAGCAGTTACATTGGAGTATTGGAAACTGTGAGCCTCGCAGTGGTGAGCTGAGAAGTAAACGTCAGGTACAGAGATTATTAAACATTTTATTTTCAGTAAAAAATACACCAGTGAAGAAATGTGGGGGGAAATGTGTGCTTTGCTGAACTCCTTAGTTATTAGTTAGGAATGTAGAATAAATCAATAAAATAACTGATGTGATCATAGACCGAGGTTTAAAAAATGCTGTATCTGTAACAATGAAAGTTGTCACAACTAATGTGTTATATTCACTATTGGATATAATGCCTTAAAGGAGAGGTTAGTGAACTTTTAAGTTCAAAGATACACTCCTCTTTCTATCACTATTGCAAATAATGAAGAAAAGACTTAAGAAATTAAGCCCAAAGAGGAACAAAAGCATTTAATGTATCGTTATGACAAATATACTTTTAAAGTGTTTGGCTTTCTAAAAACATGTAGAGTGGCAGGGCCTCTCCTTTCCCATCCATCTTAATTAAAAACAGATAGACTAGATGTGCAGGGAAAGGTTGACTCAAGTAGCTTCCCAGGAAGCGGTGGGATTGGAAATGAAAATAAAACCTGGAACTGCCTCTAGAAGGCAGACTTCTCCAGAAGGCAGTCCCCCAACCTCCTCAAACCAGCGTGTACCCGGAAGCAAGTGAGAAGGAAAAAGAAAGCAGGGATCTTGGCATAGCTCCATGAAGCAAAGGTGGGCAATGAAAGATACAGGGCAGAGCTTGTTATCACCCTTGAAGTAAACAAATCCTGGCCACCATAAGAACCTTGACCTAAAGAATGGGAGGCTCCTACTAAGGAGATTAGCTACAGCTCTGCCTCTCAACAGGATAACAGAGAAAGTTCACTGAAAAACGAGTGCTCACTCCCACCCTTCCCCTCATGGGAAAGGAAGTAAATATACCTCCTCTAGAAATAGCAGGATAGGAATAAGAAGCTCCTTTTCTCCACGGGTGGCACTTTCTAAGCTGACCTAGTAGACATTAAACAATCTAAAACTACATCCAGTGACAACGACTAAGCAAGGGGAATGAGCCTTGCATGTGTCAAAATGGACATCACTGTAAGGAAAAAAATAGCAATTCTTTGCATAGCCCAAGATAGATAGCAGGACCAACAGAAGCAAATGGCCATCTGTGCAGATTTGCTCAGAATAAAGAGATTTCCTGAATGTAGACTACTCAGTGGTAAAACATAGTAGTGCCAGGCAAACCAGAACGCTGGGTCAACTGGTATGACATATTGCAATCCAAATTAAAGAAGATATTAGGGTCAGACCTGTCCAAAGACAGATAACAATTTCACTATGCCTTCAAAACTAGATGGCCCTTAGCTGAAAGCTGCCAAGAAAAGAGAGGTGGGGATTAAAGACTTTCAGAGGCAAACCCAAAGGCAGAACTGACTGTCAAATGGGTAATATTTGTCACTTTTAGCTACTCTATGACAAAAAGCAGGGGAAAATGGCAGAAGAAAATTATATAAAATGTTCATAGTTTTGTCAGACTGAAAGATACTCTAAACATGGGGCAAAAGAGAAGCCCAAAGGTGGGAAAAAAGAGAGCACCGTTGTTAAAGAGATTATAAATAAAAAGAAGCCCAGAAGTTGGAATCAAGGCTATAAAAAAGAGGTCTTGAGGATGTCTCAGGAAAAAAGCAAAAGCCGACTCTTCACCAGTTAAAGAGTGGAAAACAAAAAGGCTTTCCTTGAAGAGAGACCCCCCACCCCAGGGCATCCTGCAGGGCAACCTAGGAAACTGAATCTCCAAGAACTTTAGCCATCTAAGAACTCAGAGATAACTGTGGCTACCTTGGTACTAGGGGATAAGACTACTGCTCAATCCAGTGGCAGACATTAGCATCATGAATGTGGTGCTGGTTTCATAGGCACTCAGAGACCAAGAGTAGTGGGATCATGGAGTCTTCTGCCCAGATTTTGGAAGAACGCCTTAGAGGCTTGGCAGTGTGCCACTGGGAGGGTGGGAGTTCACATCTCATCACGGTTTATCCTGGGGCTCAATACAGAACTATAGAATTTAATGGTATATAGGTATCCATGGTATACAGGTTTCAAGTTCATTCTGGTCTGATTACTTTTGATCCTATTTTTCCCTTTTGGAATAGAAATATTTACCCCATGTCATTGTATGTTGGAAGTGTTTAACTTTTTCCTGATTTTCACGGAAACTCACAGTTAAGAGTGTGCCTTGTCTCAGAGTATACATTGGACTTGGACACTTTAGCAGTACTGGAACTGTTAAGACTTTGGTAATTCTTAGAGAAAAACCAAATAAACTTTGCATGAGAAGGTGGACATGAGTGTTTTGGGGAGTAAGGGCTGAATGTTATGGTTTGGACTCAAAATATCCCCCCAAAACCTCATGTGTGTGGATATTGTAAAATGTTTATGGAACCATGTACTACTAAAAAGCGGGGCCTGGTCAGAATGGGCAGAACACTGGGGTGTGACCCAGAAAGGGCAAATCACTGGGGCTTAACCCAAAGGGAATGAAAAACTGAGGCCTGACCCCAAAGGGTATACGCTAGCTTCACCCTTGCCCCCTCACTTGGAGTCCCATCTGTCATGCCCTCTGCCAGATTTTTCCTGCTATGTGCTTCCACCACTGCCAGCCAGTCATGAATGGCCTGAAACCTTCTGAAACTGTGAGCTAAAAGAAGTCTTTCCTCCCCATGTTGTGGAGGTTAGGTGTTCTGTCCCAGCAACAAGAAAGTAACTAAAATGTGCAGTTACTATACTAAATTTAGAATGAAAATGGCCAAGAAAGTTAATCTTCTTAGAACATCCTAGCATATTTACCTTAGCTACTCCAGTGCAGTTATTAATCATGTCCTGAGTTTGGATAATAAATTAAATGATCACTGTACATGTATTTATTGAGCATGGTGAGACTACAAGCTGAAAATGGATAGCCAGTGGCACTTCATAACCCCCTGGGCCTTTTTCTTTAAATTAGATTTCTGGTGTATACCATGCATCATCCAGGCCTCAACAAGATATTTATGCTTCTGTGTATGTGGGAATATTTTTATTATCATTAAATCATGATTTTAAAATGTATAACCACTCAAAAATGTTATAAAATTATAATTCAAAATGTTCTTCAATAATATCTTTTGGAACTTTGTTTTTATGTTTTTTTAGCAATAGAAAAATAAAGAATAACATCATCTACCTGGCAGTTAGTGAATTTTTTAAATTGGATATTCCTTTTGGCACCATTGCTGTATTACCCTGCGAGACTGGCCAAACACATCCCAGGTAAACATACAGGTTGGACTTCTCACAGAGACACTCCAATTTTCACCGCCAGTATGCTTCACAGAGTAATGACAATAACTTAATGGCTAAATGACAAAAGTCAAGTCGGCAAACAACTTTGACCCAGATACTTAGGATTTCAGAAGACTAGAGGCTAGATTTGGAGCTGAGCCAGCTGGCCCCAAGCAAAGACCTTTTGCAAACTGTAGTGCAAAAGCCTAAGGCTGTTACATTCTTAAACTGGTTAAAAGGTACCTCCAGTCACCACAAAACCAGAAGCCTATAATTAGTGTTTAGCAACAGGGATATTTTGTAACTCAGGCTCACAGTAACAACAACAACAACAACAACAACAACAACAAATGTGTAGCCAAAATGGTGCAGGTACAAGGGAAGAAAACGATACCGTGGAAGGGAAGCCCAGACCTAAAGTGAAGTTGGTCTTTTGTGGAGCTTGAACATGTCCGCGAAGGAGGGAGCCTACCCGGAAGTCTCCCTGACTGGGGAAGGAGGGCGCTTTGGGAATGAAAACTCATCTTGATGTGAGGGAGCCAGGCACATGAGCTGCAACCACTTATGATTCAAATATAGCATTGTGTCTGTCACTCACACAAAAAATCCTTATTGAGCATCTAACATGTGCCAGGCACTGTTCTGGGTGGGGGCATGAGATGCACAGTGAACAAAAATATAAGATAAATGAACAAGTTAAATGCATGTAATAAGTGCTATGAGAAAAATAAGGAAGAGGAATACAATAGCACCCCACTGGGGGAAAAGAAAGACTATTTTAGACTGAGTTCCATGGATGATCTCTCTAAAGAGATTTGATTCTAAATAAAAAGATGCTTCCATCCTGTGAACACACTCGCTAAAAGCTGGATAGCATCACTGGGGTGACAGCACAGAGCTCATAGTTGACCTTAGCAAAAGCAGTTATAGTGGATTAGTGGTAGAGATGCCAGAGGAGAGTGGGCTGGTGAGGGGGATGGCGTGAATGTGGGGTGAAGTAGCAGAGAAAGAGATGGCAGATAGCAGACCACTGAGGAACTCAGTTTCCTGGAATCAGATGAGTGAGTGCAACTCCCCAAGGACTTCTGGGACAGGCTACCCTGGAACACCGCTGACTGTTAAAGGGAGGATCCCACTGAGTGGGAGACATGGACCTGCATAAAAGTCCCCACAAAGGCAGCAAGAGCTCATATCTCAAACCCGAGTAGAGGCTGGTCCTTAGCAAGAAGAGGAACACTTCCTTTAAAGTAACAGGAAGCAAGGAAAGGAAGGACTCATGCGGGAATGATTCCACCAGGGCCCAACAATAGAAAGCCAAAGGCATTCCCATCCCATGACCCTGCTGCTGTTTTCTTAATGATGTAAGAAGTGAAGTCAGCAGCAGGGTATGGTGAGTGTGAACAGGATGTGAGGAGGGGGGAGTATAAATCAGTTCTTGAATAGGGTTAGGCTTACTAGGGAAACACTTTCAGGCTGGCAGAGTTGATTAAAGGAATTTAAATAGTATGATTAATTCATTTATCGTAACTATCATGTAGTCTGGTATTGATCTTTCTCCAGCCATTCATAATTGTTCAGATGTAAACACAAAGAAGGTAGATAGTCGAGCTCAACCAGTGCAAGAGTTCTGAGAGGTGAGTGTGTCGGAGTGGTAAATAAAAGAGTTTAATATGGCGGGGAAATCAATGAGTATGTCAAGTGTGTCAGGGAGTTCGGAAAGCGTGATGAGTGTCAGGGAGGTCAATTAGGGTGTTGAGGGCTGCTACAAGCATATGACTAGAAAGTCTAAGCTGGGGCAAAGGGACAAAAAAGGTAGCTACTAGATAATGAAACTGTGGTGGCCCTAACAGAGCAGGGCCTCGGTGAGGAGGACTGATTACAGCAAAGGGACCCTAAGCTGCAGGACAAGAGTGGGACTGATGAGTCAGAGATTTCGGAAGAAATGACAGACACAGGTGTGTTGTGACAGAGAGGCTAGTAAGACAGAAGAAAGTTGCAGCAGAAGACGCAAGGGAATTAAGACGCTGGATGAAAGACAGGTCACCTCAGGCCCAACAGAACAGCCTAGAACTAACCCAGAACTGGTTTTGAAGTATGTGAGTCAAAGAGAAATTTCCTGAATAACAGGTCCGAATGTCACTTGGCTATGTATAGTGATTAAAGATATGTGATCTAAAGTCGGCTGGCAAGATTTGTATCCCAGAACCCACCCCCACTATTTCCAGAAGTCCTGTTGGGTACCAATAACAACAAAAACTCAGATGGCGTCCATAAGTGCTTTGCTTATATTGATACCTCACCAAGACCGAGCTCACAAAGAAATGGCCTCACAAGAAATTAATAATAATGGCTCCTATCTTATGGGGGTGTTGTTAATGGTAACTGCAGCCATCTATTCAAAATGATTAGCACACTGCCCAGCTCAGCAAAAGTGGTCAATAAATGTTAGGTGCTGATATTCGACAAAAGCACAAGGATTGGCCTAGAAAAGCGGAGTCTGGAAACAACACTGGAAATCCAGAGGGATGTTTACTCCACTTGAACAACATGGAATATTGAGGTGGGAAGAAAAAGCCTACAGCAAATTAAGAAAGAAAGTCCTGCCCAAGAGCGCCCGGTAAGAAGAAAAGAGTGTGAGAAAAGGCTAAAATCACAGAGGAGTTTGTTACCCAAGAAAGAGGAGATTGAATTACTAGAATTAATCCCCAGTAGGAGCAACAAGGTATTTTCAAGCCTGGAGCAGATGCAAGGATGACAGGGATGTTGAGTCAGAGAGCTGTACGGATGGAATGGATTGAGCTGTCTCTCATTCAGCCATGTTCACCTCACAATTTGAAACTGCAGCTTAAACCTTAATGCAGCTGTGACGCACTTCAATGGCTTGAAAGTAGCAGCCACTAAAAGAGGAAAAGCCATTTGAAAAAACAGGAAACAGGTGGTTCACTTTCAGAAACTGTGTGTATGTTCACCTGACCAAGCAAGATTTAGCCTGGAGTTCAGCAAACAACTTTTGATCATCTACCACATGGTGGGGCCTGAGCTAGGCATATTCATGTATAACGTTTCATTTAATTTTTCTACAATCACAAGTCAAATGATATGTGTGTTAAGGTTGCAAAGCTTTAGTAGTACCACAGAGTGAAGTACTCAACAAACAAGCTGGAATTCTTTCCAATCTTCCACCCTGTTTACTACTGGGAACATACTGGTCATCTTGAAGTCAAGTCAGACACAACTGCCTGCTTCTTCCCCTTGTTATCACTGGATCCACCTCACTGGTTTCAAATAAATGACTTGGTGGAGTTCTGTACTCAGATAAAATATCTTTTATAAGTAAGTATTTATAAATGTAATGCTGACTTTGACATTAACACGAATTGTGTATATATCAATAACTCAACCCCCAGTCAGTCTTGATTTCTCTGTTCAAGAGTTTATCAATCAATAGCGGGCACGAATTTTGAGCCATAACCTGCTTAGCCAAGGGAAAGAGACAGTGTGGGAGGCTTCCTAACCTCATCTGCAATGATATAAGAACTGACTGCTCTCATTCAACTTTAGAATACAAGCCACTGGTACTCGGACAACCTTCGAACAGCCTCATTATGCCAAATTAGAGAATGTCTCCCCAGACTAGCTCAGAGGAAACACACCTGGTAAGGACAGCTGAGGTAGGAGAAAACCGAGAAGGGAGCAACAAGAGTGAGGACGAAGCCCCACAGCAACTGCTGAGACTTGCCTGAGTGCGTAAAGTCTCCAGAAGTTCTTTGAGAGGCTGGAGTCTTGCAGAAGCATGTGGTACAAGAGACAGTGAGCAAAGTTACAGGTGGAAATTCTCACAAATAAGAGATGTATTTGGGAAGGATAAATTTTTGAGTTTTGTGATAGTTGTGTATATTTTATTTACTTGTTGCACTTTGACTTATCAAATTAAAATATCATTAAACGTAGCGTATTCAACTGGTTTTAAAATTTACTTTGAATTAGAAAATTTTACCAATACACTTGGTCCAATAATACCTAAAGTACAGTCATGTGAATGCATTCAATTATTAGTAGCAAATAAAATGTTTTTAATTTCAAGTTACCAAAATTACTGATGTAGTCATAATCCTACACAATAGACGCAAAAGGCATATTCAATGTCATAGGTCAAGTTGACAAAATACTTGAATAACTGAACTGATTCACTTTTCAAATTATTGACAAGTTAGAGACTATATTAAAATTATAATGAAAACATATTTGTAGATGATGAATTTGTTAAATGATTTCAAAATTCAAAAGAATAATACTTTCTTTTTCACTTTATTGATACATATAAGTGCAATACATAAAGTTTACATTGATCTTGAGTATTCTGTGCATATACATATCATGGCAAAAATTACAAATCCTTCCCCTCTTACTTTTCGACCCTCTCACTCCTTCTCCCATATTTCCCTCCAGTTCCTATTAATTCCTGCAATAAGTTCTATGAAATAATTGTGATCCAGGTTTCCCATATCAGGGAAATCATTTGATATTTCACCTTCTGCTTCTGACTCTCTTCACTAAGCATGATGGTCTTAAGTTGCCTCCAGTCACCTACAAAAGCCTCAAACCTATCTGTCTTTATAGATGAGTAATATTCCATTGTGTATAAATACCACAATTTATGTATCCATTGGTTGATGGGTATTTTGGTGTCTCCCACATTTTAACTATTGTTAGTTGTGCTGCTGTGAACATGCATATACATTTATCTCTGTTATATGTTGTTTTTAACTCTTTTGGGAAAATTCCCAGAAGAGATATCACTTGATCAAAGGGGATATTTATTTACAGTCTTTGGAGAAACTTCCATACTAATTTCCATAGTGATTGTACCAGTTTACATTCCCACCAACAGTGCAGGAGGGTGCTTTTTCCCCACAGCCTCACCAGCACTGATTGCTGTTTGTGGTCTTGATATATGCCATTCTCTCTGGGGTTAGATGGTACCTTAGTGATGTTTTGATTTGCATTTCCCTAATGGCTAAGAATGTTGAACATCTTTTCATTTTTTATTGGCCATTTGAACGTCTTCATCTTCCTCATCTGAGAACTGCTTAATCATTTCTTTTGCCCATTTTTCAAGGGGGTCTGTGATTGTGAGGGGCTTACTTTTCTTCAGCTTCCTGTATATTCTGATTATGAGCCTATTTCTTCTCTTGGATTTTGAAATTATATAGTTACAAATCTGGTTTGGTTTGCTTGTAGTTAATTGAGAGCTTAGATAATAGTATTACTAGTGAACAATACATATCATATAGTCTGGGAAATGTCAATTACACTAGAAGACTATTTTTTTAAAAGTACCTTATAGTGAATAAACTCTTATATACATTATATCACTGAAAATAATTTCATACACTATATAATTTCAAGAGGATCTTGCATCTTGTTTTATAATATAATTATACTTATGAATTTGACATTAAAAAATCACAAATACTTGTGGCTGGTAGACACAAGCCTAATGTCTAAAGTATATTCTAATCCTAAAATTATATACTTACAAAACTACTGTCAAAACCTGCCAGAAGGAAAAACAGAAATCATAATCACAACTGATTCTATTTTTTAGGTAACAAGATGGAGCGCCCTTCTCAAATCTCAATATGAGCTGTCACAGTTCTTTCCTTGACTTTAACACAACTCATTTTCTGTCTATCTTCATCTCATTCCTTTTCCACTCATTGAGCACCGACTCCCTGTCAGTTACTGTGTTTCCGGTCACTGAGAACTCAGAGAAAAAGGTCCCTGCCCTACAGGAGTTAGAGCAGGGAAATGATTTCAATGTAAATTTAAAAAAAAAAAAAAAAAACTACGAGCTGAGCACAGGATTTAAAATGAGATCATAAGAAGACAACAAAACTGAATTGGAATACTTCCCTGAGGAGCTAATGCCGAAGCTGAGTTTTGAAGATGTGGAAGGCAGGGCCAAGAAAGGTGTGCCTAATAGCAGGAGGAGGATTTTCAAAGATACAGAAGCAAGGCAGCACTCGCAAACTGGTGGGTTTAACACGACTTGAGAGAAAGCTGCAAGAAGTAAATGGCCTGGTGTAGTAAGAGATTGTCAGGACACTGTCTCGGCTGGCAGACTGTGTCAGGTTTGTGTCTCACAATGTCGAGGAGTGAAATTACACATGTATGAGGCAAGGTGTAGGGAAGGCACTTTATTAGGAAAAAATACAGAAAGGAGATAAATGCTTCCACGAGTCAGAAAAGAGCCTGGAAAAGGGGTTGCCCTCTGTCTAGGGGATTTTATAGATGAGCTGAAAAGGGAGCAGCTTTACTAAGCAGCTTGGATGTTAAGGCTTGTTGTTAGTATCCTCTATCTCTAGCAGCCGCTGAGGGCTTCCACTCTTAAGCAGATTCTGAGGTCCTCCACCCTTAAGATCTTTCACCATGTTGTCTTCGTAACTACCTAACATTTAATGATCAGTAGTTCTAGGGAGTTGCCACCTGCGGACTGTCACGACCTACAGCCAACTGCTATTCTGGTAAATTCTGCATTGATTTTGCTTTTCAGTAAATTCTCCATTGATCTTGCTTTTCAGTAAATGCTCTGTTTCTGAGGGACCCCTTTATCCCTAAAAAGCCCACTATCTCCTGTCACAAGATGAATTTAAAGAGTCAGGTAAGGCTGAATTGTGACACCTTTTTCCAGCACACTAATTACTTTGGAGGGTTTTTTTTTTCCCTAAAGACAAAAAAGAGCTCATAAAAGAGTTAAACAAGATGGTATAATATCATCTGATTTGTCTGATTTGTGCCTCAGGAAAAAAACCCCACTAATTTTAAAGTTAGAAAATTGGTTTTATGAGATCAGGCCTAAGGGTAGGAAGAGTACTAGGGTGGCTGTTTCTAAATTCAGACAGTCACAAGAAAAGAAGATGAGTTCAGAAGATACTAAAGATGTAAAATTGTCAGGACTGCCACTGATTAGGTATAATATAAAGGAGAAAGTCAAAACCAAGACTGTGTCCCAATTTCTATTAGACTGGCAATCTGCTCACCCAATAAGTAAGACTGAACACAGAAGAGGGTCCGGTTCAGTGAGAAATTCAGTTTCCAGGGAACTGAGAGGTCTGTGGCACAGCCATGGCCAACAGTCCATGACACACATCTGGGATGTGAATACGGGTCTGAGATGCATCAGCATGCAGGCCCTACTTAAAGCTACCAAAGTAGATAAGGCCTTATCCTGAAAAGTATATAGATGGAAAAGCCAAAGTATGAGCAGAGACTACTAGGGATCACCAAAGTTCGAAAGAGAGGAACCAAAGAGATATCCTAAAAAATCATCAAAGATTGCTATAATGACATGTGTTGAGAATGTTTCAGAGAAAAACAAATAACCAAAATGCTGAACACTGAGAAAGATGTAGTTAGGAAAAGGCTGGCAAGTGTCAGACTTAGCAAAAAGATCCCAAGCTGGGCCAGGAGGCACTCTAAAGGCTGAGGCAGCAGAATCATAAATTTGACCCCTGCCTGGGTAACTTAGTATTATGGTTTGCCCCTCACAAGCCTCACGTATTTGGATGCAGTGGGATGACTATGGAACTGTGTGTTGTTGAGAGGTGGAGCCTGGCTGCCTGAAGGGGGCAGATGCTTGAGGTTTGACCTGGTGGGATTGTGTCAACTCGTTGAGATTGGGGGATGCCCAGGGCAGAGCTTTCAGGTTATAGATTGTGGGCCAGGAAACGAGAGAAGAGCACTCACACTGGGGTTGGGTTGCTCAACTAGCAGCTTGAACTAAATAGAGGACAGAAAAAGAAACATTGCTACAGATTCTCCTGAGAAAGCTCTGGCCTTTGCCTTAGTCTCCAGTTACAGACTCACTTTGTGCTCGGCTTTCTGTCTGACACGCAGGGAAGAGTTGTTCTCCATTGCCTGCACAATGAGTGGATTGGGTGAGACCTTGTGAAACTATGAACTAAAATAAATCTTTCCTTCCTTCAATTGTGGATGTGGGATATTCCGTCACAGCAATGAAAAAGTAGCTGAAGCACTAGTGACTTAATGGGACCAGGTCTCAGCAGAAATGAAAAAATGGCCTGAGGATGTTGCCCAGTGTGACGGTCCCAGGCTCAATCCTCAGTACAAAAAAAAAAAAATTACTTGATTTGGATAAAGAAATTTTCCCCACTATTTTTATTAATATACATATGTAATATGTAGTATTTACAATGAATTTGGGTATTTCGTGCACATATGCATCATATCAACTTTACAATCCCTTCCCATTTTGACCCTCCCACCCCCTCCCTATCCTTTCCCCCAGCTCCGACTATCACTTCATGTAGTTCTATAGAATGTCTGTGTTCTGGGTTTTCCAAGTCAGAGAAACTATACAGCACTTAACATATTAATCTTCCGCATCTAAATCATTTCACTTAAGTCACCACTCTAACTCACCTTCCTATTTCTCAAATGGGTTGCAGCAGTCAAATCTTGATGCCTCTTCTCTGAATCCAACCAATTCCTTTATTGAGATATTTACCAAAAGATTTTTTTTCTATATTTTGCTATATCTTTGTTGCTATTCTTAAACCTGGCCTTACCCACAAGTTCACACTAGAAAATAACTAAAAGTATGTAGTTCAAAAATCTAGTAAATTTGGGAAAGAAGAAAAAAAAAGTTAAATGGCAAATGCCTTAGCTGAATACTGGAAGGTACGTATTTGTACATTCACAGGGTTATCTTTACGTCAATCAGTTTTGTTACGATAAATTTTCATCAGTGACCTAATGAGTGAGTTGCTACAATAAAACAAAGTTAAAAACTATATCACATTACTACATTAAATAAGCTTAAATCTATACCACATAAACATACTTAAAGTAACATATATGAAGGCAAATTTAGTTATTTCAGAATTTTTTAACTTTCATAACTTATTTACTCATATTTTACTGATTACTAACATTCTGACGGATTTGGTTTATAATTTTATCTCTCTATCCATCCATATATTCATGCATTTAAAAGAAATTTTAACATGTCAAAGGACTAAATTATAACAACTTAAAAATTATAATTAGCTTTTTTTTTTTAGTCTAGAAAGCATTTTATTCCACAACATGCATAGGCAACACTTCGTTCCTTGATATAAATTGATTGTTCCATGGCTAGAGGAATAGCTCAACACTTAAAGTGCTTGAGTAACCTATCAAGCTCAAGACTCCGAATTTCACTCTCCAGCACCACATAAGCCAGGCATGGTGGCACACGCGTGTAACTCCAGCACTGTGGAGGCTGAGAGGAGCATTGCTGGGAATTTGAGGCCAGACTGGCTCCATAGTGAGTTCAGGACCAACCTGGACTACAGAGCAACACCCTGCCTCAAAATAAATAAATAAATATAATAAAATAAAATGAGTATGCCAATAATATTACAGACAAGCAAAGGCTAAAAGAAAGCAAAAAGAAAAGTAAAAAGTGCATAGGTCACTTCAAAACTATTTTCCTTTACAGTAGGGACAGGGATCCAGGACAACAGAAAAATAACTGATTAGCTAACATCTGGTTACCTTTTTAATATAAGGAATAAAGCAGATGAAACTTTATTATCATGCCAATTAAGCTGCCTTTTTTTTGGAAGTTTGGCTATTATTAAGTGATGACTCTTGATTTCACAGAAGGTAAGATAAACAGCTTATGATCTTTAACGTGAGCGACTCCATTTTGATTTTAACTTGATCTGTTTGTGCCAAAAGTAATGGAGCTTAGTCTAAAACAATGTCTTCTAGTAGTTTTATCTAGCACGTTAAACAATGGCAGTAGACTGCAGTGAGTCCAGGTGCAAAAAGAGGGATGAAGAGGTAGAGACAGGTATTGCTTTCTTAGGAAGAGTTCAGTTATAAATAAATTGGAAAAACATAAGCTCAAAGATGAAAGGAGCTGTACATGCTATGCTGTTCATGTGCCGTGTAGACTTGTGACTGCTTGTTTTGCTCATTTGATACAATTTTCGACATGTATTAATGCTGGGAGGAAAGTGAGAGAGGACAGAGTTGGGGGAAGGAGGGAATAATAAGTGAAACAAAATTCTCAAAGACACAGCAGAGTGGGATCAACAGTACACACAGAGGTTGAATTTCTCATGGTAGAAAAAAGAGTTGTTTTTAAGTGGACGGGATCCAGACCTAGATTATATCAATAGAAAATGTTGATGAGGCAATAGGAAGTTAGGAAGTGGCCTCCTGAGGGACATTCCCATGACTCAGGAAATCTACCTGCCCAGGGAGATCTGCCTGGAGGAGGAATGTTAAAAGCCACAAACTGCTCAATAGCCAGCTGTGCTTGCATACTTATTGGTAAATAACTTACTGGAAAATCATAATTTCATAAAGAAAAAAATGTTCGTTTGTTTCTTTGTTTGTGACACCACAAGGCCTTCACACTGAGCTATATCCCCAGACAGTTTTTACTTCTGATTTTGAGACAGCACCTAGCTAAGTGTTAAGTCGCCCAGGCTAGGTTCAAACATGTTGGTCAACATAAAAACACTGAAACCATTCTTGTGATTTCGTTTCTCTCTAACTTTTGTTTTTTAATTTGATTCTGGTTCCTTTCCAATAAGTGGCACTAGAACTATGAGGACATTCCACACAATCATCAGAAAATCCTTTATTAGGCTAATTACAACACTTATTTACCATAAGTTCCATTTTCCAAGATAGTAGAAATCCTTTAAAATATTAGAGTTGGGAAGGAGGCCTATGAACATATTAATAGGAAAACTGTAAATTTAGTTTTTAACACTGTAGGTAATAAAATGTACCTATAGTGTACCCAAATCCATAACAAAGAGCTATATTATAATAGATTTTCACTTGTAATCTTTTATCTTTTTGTTTCAGTTAATTCCACTTTAATTACACTCTGATTATCCAAAAAGGAATAGCAGAATAAAATGACACAATGATTTAGACACAGCAATAATTTAGGCTGGGTTAAAGACAGGTGATATACAGCTGAAGTAATGGAAATATACTACACAAAAGAGATTTTAAGGGGGAAAAAGGCACCTGTATGTGTTGAATTCCTCCAGAATCACGTTCTTAAACAAAAAATATGATCTAAACTGGAGCAAAAGCATTTGGTGCAAAGGCTCCAGTAGTTCATTTACAATATAATGCAATGAACTTTAAATTAATATCACCTTCAAAAATTGAGCTGGATGTTTTTCTAAATAATAAATTTCCTCAATATATTTCCCCTTTTATTAGTATATATAATTTGATACACAATGGTCACCTTAAACTTGAGAATTTTGTGTACATATATATCCAACATCACCTTCCCTTCCCTGTCCCCTTTATTGCCATCCAATGTAAAGTACATTTTTAAAATCTGTTTTATTTCTATAAAGGACACACAGCTATTAAGATCGACAAACTATAAGTCAATGACAGCGATATTAGCACAAAATAGTACAGCTATGCCAGTAAAGCTTGCTCCTAGATGCACTGTCTTGAGTTTGGTAACATCCCTCCAAAGCACTTCTGTAACTGGATTATTTCAAACTTGAATCTATACCATTTGTATTGCACAGCAGTCAAGAATTAGTCACTGGAAATTTTTCTAACCCAATACCTGCTCCCAGTGTTTACAAGAACTTTATTGGCTCTGTGAATAGAAAGCCTACACATACAATCTCCTAATTATAGGGCAGTGCCTGATAATAGAAAATGAAAGTGTGGTTGTAAAATGGGCAAGCTGTTGGTGAACTTTGCCCATTAAATACAAATGCAGTTTAAGAAAAATATTCAATTACACCCAAGATTACTTTTTAATTCCCAAGCTGGAATGATTATAAATGTAATATTCTCTTTTAACACGAAAAATCGTTTCAAAAATGTGAAAGCAAAAATAGAAGGAAACTGGGAAATTTATTTGTATGTTTTTCTCTTCCCAACATTTAAACTGAAGATGAAATAGTTGTGCTTTTGTAATGCTGTGAAACATAATTGTAGAGTATTTCTCAAATACGCTTTCCTCTGTGTTTTTAGAACTATTGTGAAGGCATGTTATTTAAACTTCCAGCACAGTAGCTGTGTCATGACACAGTAGGCAAATATTTGAAAAACAGCTAGTCGACCCAATTGATAGCATAACAGACCATATCACAGAGGGAGAACTAACTTGGCTCAAAGAAAGACAATTACAGTTTTTGATTAAAATTAAATTTAAAGTTAAAGATAAACTTTATAGGTTGATCTATCTACTTGAGCAAAGAAGCATCATATGTTTACTTTTCTCTTGGTCTTATTAAATTGTAGTTAAAAAAATAAAGTTTGTATCTTAGCCATTTCTACCTGTACACTTCAGTAATATGAAGTATTATCCACATTGTTGTCCGACATCTCTCTAGAATGGTCATATTTTAAAACCACACGTCTTTCAGGAGCAACAAATTTCTGTTTTCAACTCCTCCAGCCCCTGGACACTACCATTAACTTTCTGCTTCTATGTGTGACTACTCTCTACATCTCAGAGATGAAGAATCTGAGAGAATTTGCCTTTCAGTGATTGGTTTATTCTACTTAACATCGTGTCTTCAAAGTCTACCTGTGTGATAGCATGTGACATGACACTATTCCCTTGTCCCCACACATCACCTTTCCTCTACCTATTCATTCACGGATGATATTTCAGTCATTTCTTCTTCCCCTTCTTGGCTCTTCTGAATGATGAGTATGGGTGTGCTAATACCTCTTTGAAATCCTTCTACTGTTTACTCTTTTATGGCCTAATAATTATAAAGTATCTAAAATTCATTTACAGAGCATTACATTTATTGTTTAATTAGCAGGCAGATCTTTTACCAAAAAAAGGACCAAAACAAAATTAAGAATAATTATATACAAATGATTTTAACTACTTATCTAATCAATGACATCAAAACCAAATAATATGCATATTTGAGAGCTTTTGTATGTTTCTGTCTTCTAAAGTCCTTTCCTAGTCTCCTGACTTGACCTGACAATCAACAATCAAAGCAATTAGTACAGCTCGGTGTGTTTCCTGAGGGTGTAACAGAAAACCAGAGGCCATCAGGGAGTCCAGATGGGGTTCCTGTGAATTTCCAGCTTAGCCTCAGACCTGTGAGGCTGACTCGCCACCGGGGGCTCACAGACTTAAAAGTCAAGAGGCAGGTACAAAGATGTGAAGTTGCTCTCGGAAGATTATTTATACAGTTTATCTTTTGGGTCTGACATATGTATGTATATTTTCTCCAGACTCTCTAAACACTTCACTTACTGAAAATACATTAAATTTACTATAAAAAATTACTCTAAAACTAGCTTTAAAAAAAGAAAAATTTCATCTCAAAAAATTTTGTTTTAAATCCAAACTTATATAATGAAAAAAATCAGGAATGATAAACTATCTAAATGATAGTTTTATCAAGTTCTAAAAAATTTTATTTATATGTTTGAATTAAAAGATGACAACTCTATTATAACAATTTTAGATGTTTAGTAAATGGACTTAGAAAATCAAGTTTTTAGAGGCCAGAAAGTGTCTGTACAATAATACAAACATTTTTCCTAAATTTTCTGTCATAAAATTTTCTTATTTTCTTACAAAGGACAAAAACAAAAATAATAATTTTACGTAAACAAAAATAATCAGAAAAGTATACAAATCAGTCCGTTGATCAGCATGTATCTGAAAACACAGACAAAACAAAATAAAACCTTACTGGCCACACATGGAACTTGGTATCTATCATCAGGGAAAGAAAAAGAGGAAATTTCTAGATGAGACTTCAAGCAGCACTGCTAAGGAGTGAGGACAGGGCTGCCAGCTCTCGGTGGGCTTTTAGTACCCTAGAGTGCTGGAGAAAATGTTCTTCACACTGGAGCAGAACGCTGTATCCTTCAATGGCTCTATGGTGATTTATCCTAGATTCTGTACTTCATGCTATAATCTAAGAGACACTAATACTATTATCATCATGTTCACAATCCCCGAAACGTTTCCCCCCATTGCCCTCTGTCCTCCAGAGTCAGGTTAATTATCTGTTGATGAACTACTCTAGAAACTGTTCACGAAGCTAGTTTGAAATAAAAGCTAGATATACAGCATTTCTCTGAAATGCTGTCAGCTACTGTCTCTTATTAATGTATAAGTATTTCATCCCTTCTGATTTCTTAGGGTGAAAGGGATTAGAGGAAATCTGAAACTTATTTCAGAACGATATGACTCCCTGTCAGCAGGCCTCATTAGCAAATTTGAGAAGCATTCTCTTGATTTAATGGGAAATGAAGCAAAGTGAGAATAAGTAAATAAACAATGCTAGAATGAACAAAGGAGGTGAGAATTCTCAGATTAACAGTGTAGGTCCATTTCCAAGTATTTATCTTGGCAATAAGAAAAAAATACCTAATATATTTTATACAAAAATTTTAATTATACATGTTTCTCTCTCACCCTCATGACCGACAAATACACTTGAAATGGAAGCCAACAATTCTGTTTTAAATCTTTCATCAGGGAAAGATGCCCAGGAGCCTGATGTCTTAACTCTGTACCCTAATGGTTCTCAAGTTTTGCAAAACTTATAAAAGAATTAATTGGATATTTCTTTAAATGCTGAGGGGATATACTACAATAGGATATGATATATAGGTTTTTTTTTTTTTAAAGTGGTGTTAAAGCAAATAGTCTAAGGAATAGGACTAGCTCCTAACTTGTAGTAAATGAAAGTGCTTATTTGAGAAAATTTAATATTTCACAATGGTGACTGCAGAGTACTAAACTCAGAGCGAGGTCCTTTTCAATGTGGAGCCCTTGGTGACTACCTAGGTGACTTCCCTTCACAAAGACTGCCCTGCTGGGAGGTTTAGAAATGCTCTTGGCTGGGAACCCTGGATGTTTTAGGAATTCTTTGAAATGGACATAAAATCTACCTCAGTGCTCCACAGACCAGGCACTAGCTCAGAAAACATAGCCCAGGATATCTTTTCTTTGTAAGGAATCCATGAGAAATGGTGTCTTTGAGCCCTCTTCTAGGTAAATGACCCTTCTCAAAGTTTTATAGAAGGGTTCAAGACAGAGTAACATGTCAATAACCAGTTTGGATTCTCTGTATATCTTTAGAAATCAAGTCAGAGGTCTTCTTTTCAAGATGATCATGACATTGGCATTGTTGACTTCTCTGGTTATGTGGCAAATTTCTGGTGACACTGTTCTCTAGTTCTGTCTCATCAGCAGTGAGACCATTGAGAAACATGGAAAGGAGACCAAGAAACCAAGAAGAAGAAGGTGTGAGGCTTCCTTCCAGCCGCACACAGCCTTGGATGTGAGGCCTTAAAAGCTTAAACCCTTTCAGCCCCATGTGGGAAGGGGGAGAAGTAGAAATTGACAATGTTCCTCTTTCCTTATGAACCGAGATTGTCACGTACCCTGAGCACCACCAGGCTAGTGGCATTCTAAGGGTCACAGATCGGACAAATTCAGTAGCATTCAAGCTAAGAAGGTACAGTTTAGCAGCTGAGTCAGACAGTCAAGACAGCTGTCACTGTGTGGGTAAGCACATAACCAGAGAAGTCACCGATGTCAATGTCATGACCACCTGGAAAAGAAGACCTCTGGCTTGAACTAAAGATATACAGAGAACCGCATAATTAGGTTATGCAGCTAAGCACAAGGCAAGAGTGAAGGAGGTAAAGCTCAGCACTGAGCCAAACAGCTCCTAGGAGAATACAGAGAACTTACCTAAGGCAAAGTCACAGGCCATCGCACCGAATCAATCACAAAGAAAAAAAAAAAAAAAACAGACAAACTGAAGTTCTATGACAATGGTGAAAAGCAGGTGAGGTACTAAGGCGCCTGGTCAGAATTTAGGAATGGCCTTTGCTTTTTGTCTTACTTACTTTCTCATTGCTGGGACAAAACTCCTGACATTCACAACTTAAATGAGGAAAACAAATTTTAGCTCAATTTCCAAAAGTCTCAGTCTAGTCATGGTGGCTCGTAGTGGCAGTAGGGATCTGGAGGAGGGCGGCTGCTCACAACATTGCAAGAGGAAGGAGCAGAGGCCTCCAGAAGTAGCTGTGGTAAGAATATATATCCTGCCAGGCCATATTCCTGTATGGGCTACATATCTATAATCTACCACATGCCTGTACTCCACGCCTCCTGACCAGCCCCGCCTCCTAGCGGCACATAAAATCCATAGGTAATCCATAACATACAAATATATGAGGCTTTGGGGGGACATTCCAGACCCAAACCAGAGCAGTCTTAGAAAACAACCAACCAACCAACCAAAGAACTAGACAGTTAGCTGAATAGATGTTGAATAGACAGGTGATAGGATTAGTTTGAAGATACGTAGATAAGTAGGTAGATGCAATACAGGCCAGATCTGCCTTATTTTGAGAAAAGAATAATCGGTAAATAAGATATTTTTCTTGTGTATATATTTCATTTTCTAAAATAGTTTCTTTTATTTTCTAACATCCTGAGTACAAAAGGAAAAGTAATTCAAGAGTTACAAATGAACACACCAAGCCATAAAGGACTTTACAGAGATCTCCTACTCTTCAGGTCAAAACTGAGGAATTGGGTTGTACAGGTCTAATTTACACGGATATCTCTCCATACTCCTGACTGATGTTAAGTGTCGTATGAGTGAACACTACCAGATTATATTCTTCCAGATGTTCCTTAAAAATAGAACATTACAATTTGTGTCTCCCAAGGAAAGACTTTCAATGCAGACTGCCCAGGAAGGCAAAGGAAGCCTCACAAGAGAGCACCCCTCCTAAAAAAAAAAAAAAAAAAAAAAAGGGAAATTTTAGGTCATGTGAGGTTTTTTAACCAAAATAAAATTTTAAAATGAGAATATTTGACTAACCATAAACAGAATATGGGTAGCATTGTGGATATAAATGTGGATGTTAAAGGCCGCTTGCTGAGAGGTCAGATAGGTGAGGAGTACGATACTAGAAACTGGAAGAAAGGCAGCCACCACTGCACAGAGGCAAAGAACTTGGCTGAAGTCTGTGTTCTCGCGTTTGTGGAAGGCAAGAATTTCAAGAAATGAGATTAAATGTTTAGCAGAAGAAATCTCTAAGATCAAAATAATGTAACTCAGGTTCTTACTGTTTGTAGTAAAATGCTTTACAACCATATTTGACTCCTCTATTGAGGTCACTTTTTCCAGAATATTTTTACTAACGTATGTCTTATCAGAACTGGATGATTATATTTTTAAATGTAATTAGTATATTAAAATTGTACATAATTTTGAAGTATTATGTGGTATGTCATGCTTAAATCAGGGTAAACTTGCCTACCTCCTTAAATATTGTTGTATAGTAAGTCCTCTGACCCACCTGGAGGGAGGTGGGAGGCTAGTGAGACGCAGGTAAACAGTTCACAAGTGCACACACAAGACGCTGACAGGAAGAGCCCTCAGTCAGAGCTCCACCTGTGCCTGGGCGTGCAGCCACATGGCCATTAGGCAGATCCACAGGTGAAGTGTGACATTTGCCCTTTGGTCTGCGTGGGGACACTGTGCCTCAGGTATCTAGGGCACTGAGGCCTTGGAATAGAGGGAAGAACCGAAGAAGAACCCAAGAGAGAAGCCACAGTGACGGCAGGTCACAGGAGGCATGTGCACTTTCCATGTGTTGTCCTCTCTGTTGGGGTAGCCTTCTCAATGATGTGACTGCTTGTGATTAATCTACACCTCTGTATGTAACCCCTCACTGTCCCTCCTTTAAATAATCCCAATAAACCCATTGATGCACTAAGTTAGACTTTGATCTAGTCACTACTTTGATCCATCATCTATGTCCTACTAGGGGAGAATAGGCGTTTGTTCACGTCACCCCAGGAAAAGTTTTGTGCAACAAATGTGCACCATTTTTCTTTTGATGAAAATACCCAAAACCCTTTCTCTTAGCTCTGAAAGCATTATGCAGGCCATTTTCATTATCTAAGTCACTCTACTGTACAACAGAACACTTCCAAACTATAACTTAATGCTGGATAATCGACCATCCTTTATCCTCTCTCCCCATTGCTCTCCTTGGCCTCTGATGACTAACATTTGGCTCTTAACGTTCATGTGTCAAATTTTTTTAGATTTCACGTATGAATAAGATCAAGCTGTACTTGTCTCTCTGTGCCTGGCTTATCTCCCTTAACAGTGATGACCTACAGTTCCATTCACAAAGTCACAAAGATCAGGGTTTCACACTTTCCCATTGCACATGTAAACCACATGTTTAATATTCATTCACTGGCTGACAAACACTGTGGCTGTTTCCACTGCTTGACCATCACCAGCGGGGCTGCAGTAAACACAGAGGTGCAGGTACCCCTTGACCAGACTGTTTTCATCTTTTCAGATATGTACCTAAGAGTGGGATGGCCTGCTAAGATGCTGACTCTTATTTTTAAATTTTTAAAATTTTCTCCCAATGACTACACCAGTGTACCTGCCTGCCCACATGGGACAAGGGTCCCTCTTCTCCACACTCTCACCAGCACTTACTACCTAGTGTCTCTTTATAATAAACACTCTATTCTTATGGGAGGTAGTATCTCATCATTACTTCAATTTGCATTGCCCTAGTGATTAGTGAAATTGTGCATCTTTTTACATTCCCATTAGCCATTTGTGTGTTTTTCTTTAAAAATGATTACAGTGCTAATTTTTAATTAGCCTATTTGGGGGTTATTTTGTTTTCTTTTGTTTGCTATTGAATTTTTTATACATTCTGGTTATTGCCTCCTTTTCTGTAGTTTGAAAATACTTTCTTCCATTGTGTAGCTTGTTTCTTCACTCTATTATCTGTTTTCTTCGCTGTGCAGAGCCTTTTCACTTTGATGGAAAACCATTTATCTATATTTTGTTTACTGTGTTTTGAGGTCTTGCCAAAAAAATCTTTGACTCTCACAATGTCCTGCACTTCCTCTGTGCCTTCTAGCAGATTCAAGCCTGTTTTGAGTTGATTTTTATAACCTGTGAGAGATAAGGGATCTAGTTTTTTCTTCTGTTTGTGAATACAAAATTTTTTTGCAGCAACATTGATTGAATAGACTGTCTTTTCTCTAGTTCATGCTCATAGACTTGTGTCAAAGATCAGATGACTGTAGATACACAGGTTTACTTTAGAGTCTCAGTTCTAGGAGTTCCATTGGTGTATGTATCTATTTTTATGCCAACACCACAATACTTTTATTACTATAGCTTTGTATTGTGTTTTGAAGTTAGGTAGTGTAGGGCCTCCTACTTTGTTCCTTTTTATCAAATAGGCATGGTCTATTTGTCTATACACACTTAAAAATTACTTTTTCTAGGTCTTGGAAAATGACATTGTCATCAAATCTGTATATCACCTGGAATAAGATAGACATTTTAACAACATTGATTCTTCTAATATCATGATTAAAGAAGCTCTTTCCACTTTTATTCCCTTTCCAATTTTTTTCACCAATGTTTGGCCATATTTGTTTATCTTTCACCTCATTGGTTAAATTTATACCACCATATTTTATTTTGGTTGCTATTGCAAAAAGAATTTCTTCTTTGATTTCTGTTCCAGATATTGGTTTTATATATGAGACTATGTCACTGCAAGCAATGACAATTTGACTTGTTTTCCCACTTAAATGCTCTTTGATTTTTTAATGTTGCCTGCTGCCTAGACTGCTCTGTCTAGGACTTCCAGTACTATGTTGAATGAAACCGCAAAAATGGGCATCTATGTCTTCTCCCAAATCTTAGAAGAGTTTCAACATTTCCCAATTCAATATAAGGTGAGCTGTTAGCTTTTTATACACATATTTAGTATGTCAAGATGCATCCTTTCTACCCCTAATTTGGTCAGAAATTGTATCATGAGTTGTTGAATTTTATCAAGTGCCTTTTCTTTACCTATTGAATTCATCATATGGCTTTGTGCTTTGTTCTGTTGATCCAGTGTATTGTGTTTGTTGACTTACATATATTGAGACATCCTTGCATGACTGGTTGACTGGGGTGAACGTCACTTGATCATGCTCAGTATTTTTTTTTTTTTAATGTGCTGTTGGATTCAATTTGCTGGTATTTTGCTAAGGAATTTTACATTTATATTCATCAAGAATATTGGCTTGTATTTGTTTTCCTTTTTGTTGTTGTATTCTTGTCTGGTTTTGGTATATCAAGATAATGCGTCCTTGTTAAAAAAAAATGAGTTTGGAATAACTCATTTGGAAGAACTTTTTTTTTTTGGAACTGTGACAACTAGCATTGGTTCTTGTTTAATGTTAAATAGAAGTCAGCGGTGAAGCCATTTAGTCTTGGGCCTTCTTATTTTTAATGGGAGACTTTTTAGATTTATCTCAATACTTATCATGGGTCAAACTTGGCAAGATCTGTATGTCCAGGAATTTACCAATTTCTTCTCGGTTAATAAATCTGTTGATATGCAGTTGTTCATCACGATCTCTACTAAACCTTTGTATTATTCTGGTATTGGTTGTAATATCTTTCTTTGCAACTCTCTTGTTAATTGGTTTGTGACTTCTTGTTGGCTAAGAATTTGTCAATTTATGTTTTTGGAAAAAAATCTCTTAGTTCTCTTTTTGGTCTTTTGTGTGAATTTAGGGTCTATTCATTTTATTCCTTCTCTGGCCTTTTCTCTGCTCTATTTGTTGTTATGTTTTTGACTCTGCTAATTTTGGGTTCAGCTTATTCTTGCTTTCTAACTTACTTGAGGCAGGATGAGAAGTTGTTTATTTGAGATTTCTCCATTTTTTTTGATTATGTACCACCTCCTCCTACCTTTTAGTACTGCCTTTGCTGTATTCTAAAGGCAATCTGTTGTGTTTCAATTGTTTCAAGGAGTTTTTGTTTTTATTGCCAGCTCAATTTCTTTCTTAATTATTGGTTGTTCAGAATTAAGTTGTTTAGTTTTCATGTATTGTATAGTTCTTAACATTTTTATTATCATTGCTATTTAGTTTTACTGTATTGTGATCACAAAGTATACTTGACAGGTATGAAAATATCACCTTGAGTCTCACTAATTTGTACAATTAGTACATGCTAATTAAGTGTAAAAAATAAAAGCAGAGATAAAATCTACAAATAAAAATTCAGTGCTTGCGTTTCATTCCTCCCACGCTTTAATTTTTGATATCTCATCTTTCTTTTTGCCTGTCTTTTAATATGTTAATGTAACTATCGCAACTTTAACTGTATGGCTTTTGGTCTTCATATGAGACATATTCATTATTTTGCATTGTGTTAGTAACAACAGAGTATCCTGGATCTGTCTAGCCAGTTACTCTTCCTTTAAACATGATAACTTGTGACATTTTCTTGTTACTCTTTATCATTTTTGCTTGTATCCTTGTTACTCTAACTTTTTTTTTCAGTGTGAAGAATTTCTTTTAACATAACTTATAAGACAGGTTTCATGATATATTCTTTCAGCATTTGTTTGTCTTAGAAAATCTTTATAGCTCCTTCATACTTAATGGATAGTTTGCTGGGTACAGTATTCTTAGTTGTCAGGTTGGTTTTTGTTCTCATTTTTTCCTTCAGTAGTGTGAAAATCCCATGCCTCCCTCTCCTGGCTTTAAGTTTTCTGCTGAACAATGCAAGGGTTGAAATGACATTCCAATTCCTTCTAATCCAATCTAACATCCATTCTATTATTATTTTGTCTCTTTTAAACACGATAGAATTTTTCATATAATCAATGTTTGTTAACATTTATTATCATATGTGCTACTTTTCGTTATTCATTTATTCTTGCATCTCAGATCTTCCATCTGTCTTCTAACTGAAATAAAATCTTTTCAAATTATCTTTATTTAGATTCTAGGGATGGCAAACTGTTTCGATTTATGTTATCTTAAATGTTCTTATTTTATCCCAAAGCAGTAGGTATAGCCTTTTAGTGCTCCAGCAAAATGGGAGATGCTTTCTTAAAATTTAATCTCATAATTGGGTGGTCTTGAACTTTGCATTTTAATTCTGAACTACACTCCAAAATCACCACCTCCAAAATACAAGTAACAGTCTCAGTGCACCCCTTTGTACACACACCTATGCTTCTGCTTGCCTCCCTGTGTTCCTGGTTTTGTTTTCTTTTCCGTCTCATGGTCTCTTACCTTCAGCTTTTGGATATACAGCCACGGTTTATACACACACACACACACACACACACACACACACACACACACACACATATATATATTCCAATATTTTTGAGAGATAAGTCAAGTTACTTAGTGCTATGCTTTATTTACTCTAGAATTTGACTTCAATAATGTATTTTCTTGTAATTTTAGAAGCTTTGTAAATATCATTTAAAAAGAATTTGTGTCATACAGAAAAAATCTATTATAATTGACATAATTGTTGCTCTACTATTGGGTGTTGGTTTCTGTTTTAAATATTATAAATAATTCAAAAAGAAAAAGAATTACCTCTGTGTGATACAAAAACAAAATATTAGATAAACAACAAAGAGGAGAAAAAGATGTGAACATTTACAGATTTAGTGCATACTATTGAGATATTTGCTTCAATTATTTAGAAATGCAAACATTTTTATGGGTGTATCTTTTTTTCTTTCTATGGATTATTAATGTCTTTCTGTATTTTCAAATTTATTGTTTTCAATATTATTATTTTTAAGAAAAATTGAGTAAACTTAGTTACAATGCTATTGAAATTGAAGCTATTGTTACCTTTAATTGAAACATTCTGACAAAGTTTGAATTTTATATAAATATTTTTTTACCAGTTCATGCCTCAGCATAATGCAATATGTATAGCAGCCTTGCCCTAAAGTCTGTGTCACAGATCTGAGAACAGAAAAGCAATATTATCACCTTGTTTTTCATGACTGGTACAAAACAAAGGCTTTGCACCCCTACAACAACTACAAGAAATAAACTGAGTGTGCAAATACAGGTATCTATGCACAGTGTATCTAATTATCACCTTGTGTCAGCTTCTATATTCATCTATGTCAATCAGGAAATAGAAAATATAATGTTGGAAATATTTTGGATAATATCTTACTAATCACTATGTGTGTGTGTGTGTGTGTGTGTGTGTGTGTGTGTGTGTGTGTGTGTGTGTATATTTATTGGAAGTTAATTGGTAACTGTCTCCCAAATGTGTGCATTTCTAGCTTTGCAACTCACCTCCTAGAAGTCATGTAAAAGTCATGATCACATACAACAGGCATCTGAAATTGCCTGGCTCCCATTGGGAGCTAAGTTGAAGATCAGTTCTTGACAACCGAAGTTAGCCTTTTTCTAAAGATAGGGATAGATAGACGCGGCATGGCAAACAAAGAGGACAGGCCTGGGAACAAAACTGGCCTTCTTTTGCCATCAGTTGGAGTAGAAATATCCTTACCAAAGAGCTAATACCTATCTAGAGAGGACGATGATACCAAGGTTTAAATGACCAACCCTAGTCCCAAGGCTGAAACTGTCACCATTTTTCTAATGCTAGTCCAAGGCTTTGTCTTACACACTCTCTACCTTTTTAAGCCTTACCTTATGCAGGTAACTTCCTGAGCTCAGCTGTTACATAAAGAGGTCTGGAAAATGAAATCTGTCCCCTTCCCTGCATAGGGTAAGAATTATAATACGTCAAGTAAAGTATATTGAAAAAGAAATTCAAGAGTAACTTAAACCAGTCAGTTCCAAATTGCTTTTGTTGAAATCCTGCTAGAGTTGGTGACTTTCAGAACGAGCATTTCAAGGTAACGTAATTCCTAATGGATCTATTAAGAAGATAAAAATTTTACATACTTGGTAGCTGAGGAATGAATGTGGATTTGTAAAAGACAAAAGAAAGCTCTGTTCTATCACAAGTGTAATGCTAATTTTAAATACCACTAGACTATGCTGACCTACATAGTTGTTTTCAAAATCTGGTAGGTAAAATAAACCCTTAAGTATCTCAGCAAATAATTTTTAAATAAATATTTTGTAGGCCTTACAGTCAAAATAAAATCATGTTTTAAAATAATATACTATGTTTTTACAAATAAAATATGTTCAGTTAAAGAATGACACTTCATAGGGAAAAATCCTACCCCACTCCTATGTTAAATGGCTTAATGTGATTTAGCATTGTCTTTTCTAGTTCCAAAGATTACCTGGACTTAAGTGGTTCATTTCTGCTTGAGGTGTACTATGCAGTTACATTCACTTGGTAGTTAGGTCTAGAGTCATCTGAAGTTACAACCCAGTTAGATGGCTGGGATGCCTGCCTCATATAGTCATGGGCTGTTGACTGTCATATGGGCTGTCACCTGTCAGGCCTGCATGTGGGTCTTGCCTATGACTTCAGCTTCTCACAAAGTGGTAGCTGAGTTTCATGAGGGAGTGTCCAGAGAATGAGCCTTCCCAGAGACAGAAAACGAAAGCTATCAAGACAAGCTCAGGGCTCTGTTCAAAACTAGCATTTTCTCTTGCGATCAGTGTAGTCTGTGAGTCAAAACAATTATAGAACCCTTCCAGGTTAAAGGTTAAAGGAGCAGGGAAGTAAAGCAGCTCTTACTGAAAGCAAGATCACATTACAGAAAAACATGAAAGCTAATGCATACTGTTTAAGCACTTCTGGAAAACATAGTCTCTCATCACTACTGTGCATTTTTTGAAAGAACAATTGCATCGTTTAGTAATAATGATTAACATTCACCAAATGTTAATTAAGCACTTGTCATTGTTTTAAGTACTTAAGGTTGAATTCATTCATTCAAATCTCAAAAAAAAATCTATAAGAAAAGCAAAGATATGCCTTTAGCATATCTAACTTGTTGAGGAGGAATAAAAGATACATATTACTAAGTTAAATATTAAAATATTCATGTTATAATTCATTGAATTAAAATTATAAGATTTATATTTAAAGTGTTATTGCAGATATATCCAAGTATCAAATCAGAATGGCTTTATGTACAATAAGTTCAGTAGAAACATGACCAAATTATTTTAAAATTTGATTATTGTTATAAAACCAATAATCATTCATTGTAACTAAATGATGAAAATAGTAAATGATGCTCCTCCGTTCTTAACATGAACAAGATATGCAAACATCTGGTGTGAATCTGTTCACACTGTGCTCCATAATCACACTAATAGATGGATTCACTTTTTTCATCCATAATGAGTTTGTCTTCATTTTTATGTACAAAAATGGAAAGATACATTATCTTATAATCTTTGTTCTTTAACTTTCCAGTATGGCTATCTTTACAGGTCTGTAAATATGGGCATAACTAATTTTTTTTTTTAAGTTTTGTCCCATTACATGAAGCTAATATATCCAAATATATTCAGTTAGTATATTTGGTTGTTACAAATGAAAATTGGAAAGTGAAGTTATCTCTTCCAATAGGAAAATAACATTAAAAAAGATCCTTAAGTATAATGAAAGAATTGATCCTATTTCTGCATTTCAGTATAAAATTTCTTTATCTTTGTTTGCTTGTTTGTTTTTGTTTTGGAGGCAGGATCTCACTGTGTAGTCAAGGCTGGTCCTGACTTCACTATGTAGCCCAAGCTGGCCTTTTACTCAAGGCAATCCTCCTGCCTCAGCCCCCTGAGTGCTGGAATTACAAGCATGTGCCACCACACACAGCATATGTGATACTGAGGAATGGAATCCAGGGTCTAGAGCTTGCAAGGTGAACATTTAACCACTGGGCTATTCCCCCAGCCTTAAAATATCTTAATCATAACTGCATACTTAACACTCAGTAGAATAAGTTATTTCTCCAATGTAAAAATAAAAGTATGTTTATCACACCTTTAATGAATCATACTTTTAATCACTTTATTGGGGTAAACTAACATACAGTAAATTAATTAGACTATGCTAACAAATGAGTGCACTGAAAACATTGTCACAATAAGCATGATAATTATCACTTCCAACAGGTTCCTCATGCTCTTCCATCTTGCAAAATTTACCTCTGAATATTTAGTATTTTTGATGCTATTCTGAATAGCAAAACATAACATCAATTCCTTGTTATTTGTTCCTGATACATAGATTCATATCATCTTATATCCTCCAATTTTGCTAAGCTCAATTCTCAGTTGTAGTACCCTTTTGGTAGATTACATAGAAATCTCTGTACGATGTTCATGTCATCTCTGAATCAAGACTATTTTCTTTCTTTCTAAACCAAACAAAACTTAAGTTTTCTTACCTCATTGTCTATCTGAAATCTTTAGAGTAGACGGCAGAAGAGAATCAAGTGAAAACAATTAACAAGCAGTCTTTCGCCATTATAAAAATAAATAAATAAAAATAAAAAAGATGTGACCAGTGTGTTTTTAACAAACACATTCTACCTTCTTTCCCAGTTTGCTGATAATGTCTGTCAAAAATAGACATGAAATTTTGCCAAGCATTTTTCTGCATCTTTTGAGATGATAGTGTTTTATTTCCTTCTCATTTCTGTTGCAGACTGAATATTTCTGCCACCCTAAAATACATAGGTTGAAATTATATCTCCAAGGCAACTGTATTTGAACATAGGACCTCTGAGGCAGTTGTGTGCCACTCTAATCTAATAGAGCTTGTGCCCTTCAAAGAAAAGGAAGAGACACTGGAGCTTACACTTCCTCAGCTACATGAGGATGTAGTGAGAATGTAGTGATCTGGAAGCTAGGAAGAGTTCTCAATCAGAAACTATACCCTGCCATAACCATGACCATAGATTATTCAGCTTCCAGAACTGTCAGAACTAAATATCTGTAGTTTAAGCTGTCCAGTCTATAGTGCTTTCTTATGATAGCCAGTGCTAACTAATACAGCTTATTAATTCACTGAATTGCATTTATTGGCTTTTAAGTGTTCAGGTTGGTTTAAACTTTGCTTTCTTCTCATAAATATGACTTAGTCATGATGTATTCTTATTTTTATAAATAAACCAAAATTTTGTTAAGATTATTTTTATTATGTTTATAATGAATACTGATCTACAGTTTTCTTCTCATACAATACCGCTGCCTGATCTTGGAATCAGAATAACACTAACCACAGAGAATGAATTTAGAAATGTTCTGTTCTCAGCAATTTTCTGGATAAGTTTGCATAGAAATTATATCATTCCTTCCTTAAATGTAAAATTAGCAAGACATCTTGATCTGGAATTTCCATTGTAGAAAATTTAAAACTACAAATTCACTCTTAAATAATTTTTTAGAAGTTCAGGTTATCTGTTTCTTCCTGAGTGATCTGTGGTGGTTTGTATCTTTCAAGGAATTTGGCTATTTCATCTAAATTATCAACTTTACCACCATAACATTTTATTTGTACAAAATAGGTATGGTTGTTATTTTTGTTCATATTCTTGGTGTTTATATTGTCTCTCTTTTTAAGGCACTTTTTTCCACAGTGATGGTGATCAAACCTAGAGCCTCTGTATGTGGCAGGCAAACACCTTTACCATGGAACTACATGCCCAGATCTAGTGCTCAAAGCCGGCTTATGATTCCACTGATTTTCTGTTTTCTAGTTCAGTTTTTTAAATCTTCATTTCTCTTCTTCTGTTTATTTTGTGTTTCATTTATACCTTTTTGATGTGGATTGAGTCCTTTCTTCTCTTCCAATATAATGTTTTCAGGTAGAACTCTTCCTTTAATTATTACATGACTTGCATTCCATAATTTTCTATAAATATTTTATCTTGATCAACTTAAAATGCTTTGTTTCGTGTCTTCTTCCATGATCCTAGGATTATTTAGAGAAATGTTATTTACTTTCCAAATATTTAGGGATTTCCCAGGTATCTGAATGTTAATTATTTATTATTTAATTCTATTCTGATCACAAAACATACTTTGTATGATTGGAATTCTCTTAAATTTATTGCGAGTAGTTTTACAATTGATAATACGACCAATTTTGTAAATACTCTATATACACATGTAAAAAATGTGTGTTCTATGTTGCTGATAGGAATATTAGGTAAATGTCAAGTATGTCACATTGACTGACAATTTTGCTCTGGCCTTCTGTATCTTTTAGATTTTCTATTTGTGTCATTCCTGAATGTGGAACAAAAATATGCCAGATTATTATTGCGGATTTGTCTGTTTCTCTTTCCAAGTACTGTTAGTTTTTGTTTACACATTTTGAAGTTCTAGCTTAGGTTACATTTAGGTTTGCTATGTTCTCCTGAGGCATTGACTCTATATCATCATGAAGTAATCTTGACTATTCTTCAGAATATTTCTGGTTGTGAAATCCATTCTACCAGAAATAATTTAGCCAATCCAGGTTTCTTTTCATTGGTCATGGCATTGTTTATCTTTTATTCCTTGTGTCCATTGCTGGGATTATGTCAACTTGATGGAATTAGGACCCATACCTCCGTTAGTATTGGGATTTGTCAACCACCCTAGACTGGGGTTTAAGAACTTGTCAGGATTAGAGTGTGAGTCATTTGTGGGCTGGCCAATGAGAGAAGAGCACCCACCCGGATGTGGGAAGGCCAACTGGAACTCTAACTATATAAAAGGGAGGAAGAGGGACAATTGCTTTCGCTCTTCCTCTGGGAAAGCTCTCGCGTTCGTGATTGTCTATGGACACCACAGATCAACAGCACAGTTTCGTTCCCGTCTGGACTTGTGCCTGTCTGTCTGTTGCTGCCCTTCAGTCGCCACTGATCTTCAGTAGCTGATCTTCACCTGAGATCTACAGCAGATTCTCACCTCACCAGCTATTCTGCAGTCCCAGACGGGAGATCTACTGCTTGGCTGAGCAGCCATCTTGGACCACCTCTATCATTGGATTTGTAAGCCTTCCTAATAGACCCTTTTATGTTAAGATTGGTAAATTCTGTCTTTTGAAAGGAACCCAAACTAATACATTCCTTTTTTTTCTTCCAGTGTTTTTGTTTATTTTGCTTTAAGTCATACATGACAGGACCATGTTTCTTAATCTTCTCTGTCAATCTCTGCCTTTTAAGTGCAACATTTAGGTCACTCATATTTAATGATTATTGATGTATCTGGGTTTAAATCTACTGCACTGCTATTTGTTTTCTGTTTCTTCTGTTGTTTGTTCTCTTTTTCCTCTTTCTCTTCTTTTGGATTTAGTTTTTATGGTTGTATTTATTTCTCTTTTGCTGGCGTTAACGTTTTGCTTTGTCTTAGTGGCTACTTATGATCTATAGTATGACTCTAGATTATCATTTCCATGGTATTTTACCACTTCACATGTAGCATAATAATATCATCATAATATATTTCCATTTTTCCTCTCCCTGCTTTGTGCTTTGGCTGACAATATAATTTACTTAAAGGTATGTAATAAATCCCCCAATATATTGGTTTTTTGTTTAACTCAAATTACAAATTTGTCTTTTCAACATATATAAGCATTTTATGCAAAATATTTTATATAGCCACAGCTATCACTCCCAATGCTTCAATCTTCTGTGTAAATCCAAATTTCTCCTATTCAGTATTTTATTTTTATGTCAAAGGGTTCCTTTTACTAATGTAAATATGACATTATTCTCCCACTAGAGCATGGATAAGTTCTGAAAGTCCTCAGCATAAAATTCCAAATTTTAACCCATGATCCACTAGGGTCTGCATGATCTGTCACAGGTACCTTTCACGCTGAATGTTTTTGCCTTCACACATGCCCTGTCTGCTCGGCACTCTGCCTTCTGCCAAACTCACGCTCCCCTCAGAGATTTTTCATTTGCTCTTCCCTTCCTTGGGACAACTCTTCCCCAAACTGACACTCGCCCTGCTGTTTTGTTTCAAGGCAATTTCTCTTCCAGCACCAAAAGGACACACACATGAGTTCGATTGCATGTACTTTATTCTGCTGTGTGTCATTTCAGAGCACTTAATGCAACTCGAAATTATATTATGTTTTTGTCAGTTATATTTTATATATATCTTTAGAATTGCAATCCAGAAAGACAACTTTTTGCCATTTATTCATCTGAGCATTATCACTGGCCAAAACAGTAGCTGGTACATAAAACTAGCTTACAAAGAGAACTACATCCCCATAACTTCCCAAATTAACTCTGATAATCATCAATGTTCTATATTAATCAAATTTTGAAACAGATACAAAGCAGATTTGATTCTGGGAATAATTCACAAGTAATCATAATCTTGCCTATGCTAAAATAGTAGTTCCTTTTCTGTTGATCTTAATAAGTTAGCTTTGCATTTCAAACTGCAATTAAGGTTCTGCCTTGGGATAATAGGGGGCAAAGAGCAAAGGATAAGGAAGGCTCTTTTCCTCTTAATTATTATTCCTTCCCTTCCAAATCCCCACAATCACAGAGTACAGAAAGGCATTAGGAAAGAGGAAGAGACAACGAGGATGAAGAGCCAAATTCCACTGGCAGAAAGGAGCTCCTTCAACAACAATCATGAGCCAGCTGATTGGAGCAGGTCCTAAAACCCAAGGAGGTGGATAAAGCCTGAGAGGTAGTTCCACCTTAGATTGTAAATTATTTTATTTTACCCACTCCATTTTCCATAGCTGGGAAGAATCAAGTGATAAACAAAATCTTGGATTATTGGACCCAAGCAAAAGAACCAGCATCAAGGTACTCTTCCCATTGCAACTCTAGTCATTTTTCTGCATTCTGGGTAACTCGCTGAAAGAAGTAGGTCTTATTGAGAATAATATTATTAATCCCTTATTATTAAATTATGGAGAATATTGTATAATGATTCTCAAGACATATATTACTGTCTCCACAAACCCAAACTACAATGAATGATTAATCAAAGCACTTTAAAATGAAGAACTAGGATGAAGTGACTTTTTTAGAAGCAACAATGACATTATTATTTCTTTATTTTATTTTACTGTGAGAGAATAATAATTTAAAAATCATTTTATTTATCCAAGAAACACACACTGAGCATCTGTTATAGACCAGGTGTTGAGACATAGTGGTGAATAACAATAGCAGCTTTCTAGTCTCTGTTGAGCTTTCAACTATCAAGAAAGAAAAATATTAGTGCATGACCTGTAACTGTGATGTCTGCTGAGGAGGGGGAACACAAGAAAGAGCAGGCGTCTAAGTTGCTGATGACAAATCGAGAGACTTCTTCAAGGAAATGGCATGTTTGATCTTAATGCATAAAAATGTCATTCCTTTAGTTAATTATGAAATACTAAGAACCGAAATCCAAATTTTCATACGAGGTTGTAATACTAATAAAATCCTCTTAAACAGTTGTTAGATTCTAAAGTTTTCTTTCACTTTCCTCCCCAAGCCCCTGATTTTGGCCTGCATGCACAAAGTTGAATTTAGCTAAAGTAAAAGTGTGTGATAAATTGTCTCCACTGTAAAACACTGAAATAGAAAAAGATATAAAAGGAAGAACACATAACAAAATCTACTCTATCAGGAATTTTTAGAAGGTACGACATCCTGAAATGTTGACGATTTCTTCACTGAAATGTCCTTTTCAAATCTTTATTAATTGCATTGTGTATGTTACTGCTTTCTTGAGGTACTCTAATTATAATTTATTCTTCTCTTGAAAATACACAGCCATTTTTGTTTTGACTCTAAGCTAAAGCAACAGAGACTGTTTAACTGTGTATCACTTAACTTTGTTTCTTCTTTCCTCTTTCTCCTCTCCCTCCTCTTCCTTCTTTAGTGATTCTCTTTCTTTTCTTTTTTCTTTCTTTTGTTAAAATTTGTATAGAACTAAAGATCCAACCCAAAGTCTTTGCACCGAGAGACATTCTCAGCCCTTTTTTTGTTTTTGTTTTTGTTTTTGTTTTTTTTTTTCATTTTGAGATAAGATCTCTCAGTTCACGGAGTTGCACTGACTGGACTTAAATTTGTAGCCCTCTTGCTGAGCCTTCCAGAGTAATGTAGTTACAGGTGTGTACCACCACATCCAACCTATTATCTCCCTTCTGTTGTAAAAATCCCCAGATGTTTTTATTATAATTGCCTACAGCAGCAACCCTTCCCTTACCAAAATGATGCTTTCTATACATGCTTTACATTGGAGAGGAGGAGAGAATAGAAATTTCTATACTTCTAGGGCCTTTTGGGAAATATCCCAACTCTGACAGAGGGTCCTAGAAAGTTTTAAACATAATGGACAATTTATGAATAAATTACATAAGCTTTAACATTTTTGTCTTCTGGTTCTCATCTTGACTATGCAAGTTTCTCTTTATTTTTTTTTATTTCAGCCATATTCCAAATGCTGAAAGAGTGAAATGTAATCATTCAACCTTTAACAGTGGAAAAACATTCTGAGAAATGCAGTTAGGCAATTCTGTCCTCATGCAAATGTTACAGAGAATACATAGACAAGATTGGGCAGGACAGATCAATCACTCAATATGATCATTTCATGCAACACAGAGATGTTATAAGCACAAGTAGGAGTATGATCAAAATAACCATAAATAATATAATGAATACACAAACCATTTTCTTATCATTATCCAGCATTATGTATAATGTGGTATTATGTATTATGTACAGTGCACATAATGACATGCACTATACTGATATGACAGTACAGAGGGTTTGTTGACACCAGCATCAGCACAAACAGTAATGCGTTGTGTGAAGACACACAATGGCTATGACATCACTAGGTGACTGGAACTTTCATGTCCATTGTAACCCCACAGAGCCACCATTGTATGTGTGGTCTGACCTTGACTAAAGCATGATCATATGGGAGGTTGATGTCCACCCCCTAGAGACACTGAAGGAGCAGGCCACCAGTCACGTGAAAGGATTTGACTAGAAAGATGGATTCCTTCTCAGGTAATACACTGTCCAGATCAATTTTAGTTTTTAAATACAGAGATCTGAAAATGTGATTGAAAGAAAGAGAATACTTGGCTTGGGGCAGAATACTTGATTCAAATTAAAGACCTGTCATGTATTAACATCAGTTATATATTATTAAACAAGTGATTGATTGGTTAGCAGTTGATATTTAGTTTCAACTATCAAATGGAAATAGGAATTAGTTTTCTGCCTATATAACAGTGTTTGCAAGGTCAAAGAAAATGTTATGTTTTACAAATGACTTATAAACTACAGGAGTATGACAAGTGAAGGTATCTTCTAAATATCAGGTGTCATGAACCAAATTTTCTATCTACAAATTTTCTCTTTTTTAAATAAAAGCTGTTTATATTTGCTATGTTTTGATTAACTGCACCTCAAAGGTTCACAACTTGAGGGCTTAGTCCCGCATCCATGGCTCAATTGGGACATACAGGAATATTTAAGTGGGTGAAATGAAAGGAATATAGGAGGATAACCTCGAACAGTATATCAGGCCCTGGACCTTTCTTTTCTCCCCTTTCTTCATCATAAAATAGAGTATTAGATGTAGTCCCTATACTATACTTCAGATATTATGTAGACTTATGCATCCTACGTAATTGTACCTTTGTAGTGTATCTTTTGTTTTGTTTTGAGACAGTCTCACCCTGTAGTCCAGGCAGGTCCTAAACCCACTATGGAGCCCAGGCTGGCTTTGAACTCATAGCAATCTGCCTGCCTCAGCTTCCCAAGTGCCAGGATTACAGTATTACCTGAGTACTTTTTGGTGTGGTGCTGAGAAATTGCAGCCCAGAGCCTTGTACTTGCTAGGCAAGCACTATGGCCACTAAGCTCTGCTCCAAGCCCCTAAGGTTGTAGTCTTTGATCAAAGCTCCTCTCCACACTACTTCACCAGCCTGGATCCACCATTCTACTCTGTTTTGACATATTTACCATTTTTAAATTCCACATAAAAGTTCAGCCATGTCTTTCTCCTCCTGTGTCTAGCTTATGGCCTTGAGGATAAAGTTCCTTCCAGGTTCATCCACTTTGCTACAAATAGCAAGAGCTTCTTTTGTAATATTAGATAATATTTCATTTTATATAAATCAAAATTTCCCCAGCCATTCTTCTGTTCACAGGCACAACTGTCTTGACTGTTGTGAAAAACGCCACAGTGAACAGGAGAGTACAGGTATCTCTCAGAGGTACCGAAGGCATTTCTCGTGATGCAGAACAAGAACAGAGGCTGTGGCCTCCTATGCTTGTATAGGTCCGCTCATTCCTTCTTGTGGACCTCCACTCTGGCTTCCATAAAGGTAGTCTGAACGAAAACTCCTACTACGGAGGCATAAAGGTTTTGTTTTCACCACGTATTCATCAACACTGGTCTCTTGTCTTTCCACAATGGTTGCCCTGGCAGGTATGAAGTGCTATCTCAGCGGGTTACACTGATAATTGTTTTTTACACAGCTGATTAGCCATGTGTATATCTTACTCAGAAAATGTCTATTCAAAGAACATTATGAAACATTTTTGTTCTAGACTCCTAATTCTAAAAATCACAAATTAAGAAAAGGAAATAATCTGGACTCAAAGGCACAGGCCTGGAATCCCAGTACTCTGGGAGGCTGTGGCAGGAGATAACAAGTTTAAACCCAGTCTGAGAAACGTAACAACTTAACAAGACCCGATTTCAAAATCAAAAATAAAAGTAAGATGGGGCTATAGCTCAGTGTGAAGACCTTGGACTCAGTCCCCAGCACCCTAGAGAAAAGAAAAAGTAAACAAGAAAAAAAAGAGAGAGATTAAGAAAGGAAGAACAAAAAAGAAAGAGCAAAGGAAAAGAAAATAGAATATTTCTATTTAGTTTCGCTTTTGCTATTGAGTTGTATTTTGTGAATTAACCCCTTACCAATTGTGTGGTTTACACATAATTTATCTCAATCTCTGGTTGTCTGTCCATTCTGTATCTAAATGTTTTCTCCAACTCTGTTATACCTAAGCATGATGTCACACAGGAATAGCGCCCCTGGCTAAGAAGTCAGGAGTCCTGTTAGTCTGTAACAAGAATGGGTTTGTGCTTCAAACAGTTCTCAGTCTTGAAGGGCGGCTTTGGTGGAAGAAAACAAAAGACAAAAACCACAAGAATGGGACAGATCACAAGAATCCATAGAGGAAGGTAACACCTATGTGTAAAGAGGAGGAGTAGGGTGGGGGAGGGATGCAAAACAGAATAAGCAACAATAAATTACAGAACCTATAAACTAGCAGTGACAATAAACCAACAGTGATTCAAAATTTAATGCATTCCTTGGGCTTGGATTTCAGGAGAGATTTCCAATAACTGCCTAGGGGCAGGGGGTGCAGGGGGTCAGCAAAGGGTGAGTCACGAGGTCATGAGGCAGATACACAGGGAAAGTGACAAGCAAAGAAGACATCAGGGAAAATCTAAAATGGCAGAGCTCTTGCCAATTCACTTGAGCCTATCATTTCATTCACAGCAATGTTCGAAATTTCCTGACGTATAAATAAAATCCCCAAGGACAGTGCTTCTCAAACGTTGATCAATACAGAACCATGTTCAAATATACTGTTAAATACAAATTCACCAGATTCAACAGATGTGGGAGGCTGGGGATAGGATGATGCCTCCAGATAATACAGATGCCCCTTGCTGGGAGGCTGTTTGCAGCTTGCATGACAGCCTGTTGGAAATGCAAAAATCTCCAGTCTTTTCCAAAACTACAGAATCAGAATCCACATTCTGACTAGATATCAGAGTGATTCATATGCACATTAAAGCTTGAGCAGCACTTTCACATCATACAGCAGTGATTCTTTGCATTAGAAATGCTAATTCTGAAATTCTATCCCAGACTGACTGAATGGGAGGGAGGGGGCGCAGCATCTTCACACTTCATTTTCATAAACTTTTCAGGTGGTTGTGGTACACTAGAAAAGCTTAAGAGCACTGGCCTAGGGCATTTATTAAGCATACAAATTTCCAGATCACTATCTCTACATTTAAAAATATCTGAGTCAGCATTCTGGTATTTCTGTGTCTCATCCCCCATTTCTGGTTTGTTATTCAGGTTCCCATCACTGGGGCATCCTGTCAGACACCCACAATTTAAAGGAGAAGAGATTTATTTTTGGCTCACAATTTCAGAGGGTTCAGTCCATGGTTGGCTGGCTCCAAGGCAGAAAATAAATGACAGACTACATGGTGGAGAAAAGTTGCTCACCCCGTGGCAGGAAGACAGGAGCAACTGGAGCCTCGAGCACACCCTTTCCAAGCATGTCCCCACACGGTGAGTCAACTGGTGTGTATAGTGCTCCCATGATCTCACATGAACCTTTTTGGGAGACAGTTTAGATCCAAACCGTAACACCATCGAGTGTCCCAATCTCACACACCCTAAGGTGTCATTGTTTGAAAACACTACAAATATTTCAAATTAGGAAACACTGCAATGGTGGTGAAGTCTCCTTATCTGGGCCTGTTTGCCTTGTCTTTAATAAAGCCTAGTATTGGAAACACTGCTATAATAAATGATCCCTGCTCTGTTTCATAAGTAGCAAGTCAGGCATTAACGTCCAATATTCCATTCCCATGTTTTCAAAGAGCCAGGCCTAGATTTTACCAACTCTGTACCAATATAAAGACTCTCTCTTCCCACCAAATCATCTTTTAGCAACATCTAATTAGTACATTTGATACTATAAAGAGGCCAAACTTTGCCTTTGAGGATATATCCAATTGTTATTTCAACAAATGACATCAGTAGCATATACTAACTTAATGTTTAAAATAGCAAATATTAAACTTAGCATTCTACTTGCTTCTCAAAAAACCCAGAATGGTTTCGTATTTACTCCTTCGTGCCTTCATATCTGTCATTAACAATCACATGGTTTTTCAGCTTTCATTTCCTGACCATGCACTGGGCACCTAGAATATGTTATACACTTAAATGACTTTAAAATTCTTAAGCATGAACAGCAGGATGATAAAAGTGCTCAGGTTGTACCTTCAGTGTACTATTTTTCTCCTTTTGTCCTAAACAGAAACTCCCTGTCCCTGAAATTCACAGGTGGTCAACTCCAATGCCATGCACTACTCAAGAAGGCAAAACATTAGAACCAGCTTGTACCATGGCTTCAGCTGTCTGTATAAATAGTTGTCTCTCTTGCACACATAGCCAAATTAGCACGACCAATATGAGAAAATAATTTTCTTTGGCAAATGTTTGGCCTGTTAGTTAGCATAATGGGTATTAGAAATGAACACACACTCATGAAATAAGTGGTGTTCACAGTATGTGGTTTGAATAAGATATTTTGGAGCTTCCCCTCTCCCCCACATCTCCATGAATGGGCCCAAGAATTCAGTGAGGAACTCATCTTCCCCCTTCACCCTTCACATTTCACCCTTGAGTGTAACCCAAAGCTTTGCTCTCTGACTGCTTTAGCATCTAGGGTTGGTTCTGACCACTCTGGCAGCTGTGGCAAGCATAAAAATAACTGGAACCTGGCTCTCGATTGCTCTTGCATCTGCTTGCAGTGAAACTTTTCTCAGATGTAATTACAGTATATAAAAGGATTCATAACTAGAATTTTTATGGAGTTTACCAGGATATCTATAATATACAGCGCTTTTTTTTTTTGGTTTTTTGTTTGTTTGTTTGTTTTTTGCTCTTTCACCATGTATATTTAGTTGTTAAATGAGGGTTGGAATGACATAGTTTAGTCTAAGACTTGCTTTCATTACCACAGAGGAGAGAGACTGGGGGAGCCCCACACTCCTCTTGGGGCTCCTATTACCAGTAAAGGAGAATTAAACCATCATCCACATCAGCACTGCTTAGGTGGTCCTCGACAATAAGAGTAGTGAGAAAATCCAAAGCAGAACTTTGTCCTCGTGGGCTTACTCTTGAGAAATTAGGCAGATACACAATAAATGTAAAATGTAACTGGGACAACACAGGTAGTCCCTCATTTACTGGTTGGATTTAGGGTATCTTGATTTTGTAATGGTGCAGAAATGATATGCATTCAGTTGACACTCTACTTTGAGTAGAGTGAATGTCGATCTTTTTGATATGCAGCGTGATAGTGTCTCACGATGCTGAGCACAGCAATGAGCTGCAGCTGTCAGTCCTATAGTCACAGGGTAAACAAGTACTCTGCAGCACGCCACAGTGCTAGGCTCTGATGGTTGGTAGGTCATGTGTATGTATTAAAGGCAGTTTTGAATTGCAATATTTTCAATCTAAGATAAGTGTATTGAGATGTAACCCCATCATAAATGGAGAAGCAGCTCTTTTCTGAGGAAGAGTCGCTTGGAAGTATGCAAACATGAAATACATGAAATAAGGATTCTGATCTTGTTAGGGAGTTTGGGAGTAAGTTCTTATGGACTAAATAGTCCCCTCTAAAATTCCTATCTTGAAACCCTAAACACCAATGTGCAGGTTTTTGTAGGAAATTAAGGTTAGATGAGGTCATAAGACTGTAATTCTAATATGATGGGGCTGGGGACCTTACCAAAAAGAACTCTCTGTCTCTGTCTCTCTGTCTCTGTCTCTCTGTGTCTCTCTGTGTCTCTCTCTCTCTCTCTCTCCACCTCCTTCTCTCTCTTTCTCTGTCCCAATCTCTCTCCCTCTCCCCCAGTCTATGCACACATCACGGAAACACCACAAAAACACAATGAGAGGCTGGCTCTTTGCAAACTGATGGAAGCATTCACTAAGAAAAAAATCTACTGGCACCCTGACTTGAACCGCCAGTTTGTGAAAAATGAACTTCTATTGTTTCCCTCATCCGATCTGTAGTACTAGTTGTTATAACACAAACCCATTAAATTCAAGCAGCATAAGAAAGCAAGAGCAAGGAAAGGTCTTGGTCAGAAGGAAAGGATGACTAGGAGTTCCTGTGTGGAAGGAATGGGGCAGACTAGCATCCCAGAGAGAGGAAAGATTATATACAGAATCCTGGAGGTAGGAAGCAGTGTAGTGAGTTCCCTGGGGACCCAAAGAAGTGAATGAATAAAATGTGTGTCTATATGCATAATGTGGTTCTACTCTGCCACCGAAAAGCATAAATTTGAATCATTCATAGAAAAATGGGTGCATCTTCAGATCATAAAGCTATGTGAAATAAAAGACACAGATGGTATTCGGGTTTGGATCTGGGAGTTTCCTCAAAAGTCTCCTGTATTTGTACGTTGTAGATTGTCAATGGAACCATGTCCTGTTGTGATATTAGGGCCCAATGTGGAGGGGTACATTGTAGGCTTGTGGATTGGACTACAGGTGTGTGGATTAGATTACCAGTGTATGGTGGATTAGAACCACACCTGGAAGGGACAAAACATGGAGGCTGGACCCAGAAGGGGTAGATCACCAGGATGGGATATATATATATATATATATATATATATATATATATATATATATATATTTCTACCTTCCTTGTGGGATACGACTTGATGAGATCTGGCTTCTTGTTTGCAGTATCAGGAGAAGCCTTTGCCTTTGCCGTGTACTTCCACTGTTGCCAGCCACTCATGAATGACTGTGACCCTCTGAAACCATGAGCTGAAATGAAACTTCCTGTCCTAATTTAAAGATATGAGGACTGAGTCACTGTTAAGAAAAAATAACTGAAGCAGATGGTTAAATCTTACATAGTCTCTTATGTATGATAACTGAAACTATAAATAATTTAAAGAGTTAAATAAAAGATAAATGATAAGAAACAGAGGTTGACTATGAAGATTAGAAAAAGAGTCTGGGGATGAGGTAATATAGGAGGATCCAAGGAAAGAGGAAATAAAACATATTAAAATGTGATATGTATATGTCTCAATTCCCCAAGATGAACATAATTACTACAATTCACAAACATATACTAATAATAATTACTGGGAAGAGTGGAAGTGGCTGAGTAGCTGGATAGTGTATAATGTGTTCAGAATTTGACAGAAAATAGTAGATTGGGGAAGGCAGAAAAGTGGAAACCAACCAAACAGGTGTTTGTAGCGCGGGTGAGACCCAGGGGTGGTGTGGATGAGGATGTCGATAGTAGAGCTGACACAGCTGGAGAGAAGTCCACAGACTCATGGGTAGTTACAAAAGAAGCTTCACGAAATTTAGCAATGTTAAATGAAAGACTGAGACAAAACGATTGTCAAAGATTTACCCTGGTCTCTTGGTTTGTTCATTTAGATTAATGATACTATCTTTCCCTGTGATAGGAGATACTAGAAGGAAGAGGATCAGAATTAGAGAGGGGAGTGTTTTAAATTCTGTGCCCATTAGAATGCAAGTAATATAAATTAACACTATTGAAAATCAAGAATTTTGAGAGGAAAGACTACCAAAAGTTCAACAAATCAAAGGAGAGTAAGGCCGGGAAACCAGACAGGGATGCCAGAAGGTTCAGAAGTCTAAGAAGCAGTGAGAATCAGAAATACCTTTTGATCAGAATCATCAGGACAGAAGACTCCAAATACTGTAAGATTCATACCTCTGTACTGCCAAAGGTTAATCATAATCTCATCTTCCTTTGTATGTCCCTTGTCAAGTTTGCAAGCCATGTGAGCCATGTCTCACTGACTAGGATAGCATGCCCATGACATGACTCCCAAGGGCAGGGGCAGCAATCTGAGAGTGTCTGTCCTGGAGCATTAAGCATTTTTTTTTTGACCAGACTCTATTTACTGGCAAATGCCACTGAATAGGAATCAGGTTAAACATTAGACTGTCCAAAACTAAGTGACAAATGTGCACTGTGACCCATCCCTTTGGCAAACCAATATTCACTCCTATTTCACTTTTTTAAGATTACTCTTTCTTAAGAATTGTTTCTCCTGACACAGTGCAAATATAGTTTATATGATTAAAAAAAAATACCCTTCTGCTCCAAACAAAGTTAATCCCAAATTTCATCCATTAGCCTATCCAGTCAAAAGTCTGCAAAGGTAAGGTCCCTTCTCTTGTAGTTTCAGTATACATTTTGTGGCCTCCAGCATAATGATGAGAATTCATCATCACTAATAAACCAAATACATTATACTCCACTACAAAGCATAAGAAAAGAACTCTGCTCGTCAGGTCAGGCCTGTTGCCTTTAGAGAAAGAAATTAAATGCAAGCTTGGCCAAATCTTCTGTTTTAATTTTAAGAATTTGATAATCACTGTTAAGGCTCTCCTTATTCAGGCCATTTCATACCCTGCTCACAATCAGGCCATTAGTGTTACACAGCAAGGGAACCATCTGGATTCTATCACCTTAGGGACTCTCTTTCCACCAAAATCAGGAAATCTAGCCCTTTTTGGCTTCTCCCACTGCCTCTTTAGAACAGCTACGGCACACCTTTTAAAAGATGCCAGAGTTTGGTTATAATTTGTGTCAAAAATCTAGTGCTATAGTTTCTTTTGGCCAAAACCCCCATTAAAACTTAAACCCCACTATTTGGTAATTAGATGGTAGAAACTTAATTTGACTTGGATAACTTACAAGTAGAATTCTTTACAGGCAGAAGGATTAAATGAATGCATAATAGAGAGGCACTGGTTGAATGTGCTGGTGGCTTTAGAAGTTAGAAACAAAGAAAGAAAGAAAGAAAGAAAGAAAGAAAGAAAGAAAGAAAGAAAGAGAGAGAGAGAGAGAGAGAGAGAGAGAGAGAGAGAGAGAGAGAAGCAAGCCTAGTCCAGGGGACCCAGGGTTGCAGGCCTGTAATCCCAGCCACTCTGGAAGGCTGAGACAGGAGGATCACACATTCAAGTCCAGTCTGAGTAACTTAACAACTTAGTGAGACCATGACTCTAAATCAAAGCTAAAAACAGGTTGGGGATGATGCTCAGAATGAAGGCCCTGGGCTCAATCCCTAGTACCACACAAAGAAAAAGAAGATGAATAAGAATGATGATGATAAGGAGGAGGAGGAGGTTCTCCTCTGAGGAAGAACATCCTGTCTTAACATGCAATATCCTACATGGCTGCAGGTCTCTTCAGAAAGTCTCCACGAACAGGAAGAACGCCAGCAGGTGCGTCCACATGGTCATGAAGATCCCAACCCTCAGAACCATGAGCTGAATGAAAGTTTAGAAATGACTCCACCTACGGAATTCAGTTACAGCAACAGAACGCATATGAAGACATATCACGAATGGAGCACCTTCTGGGCCTCCGCGAGGGATATCGCTAGTAGATAGGCATCCTGGAACCTATGATATATGAAACCTAGCATTACAATCCTGCAACTACTCAAATCATTTTCTGTACATTATTTTGGGAAAATTTCTGGCACCTTGAGTTCATCTGTCCAGGGTAGGGTTAAGCTTCCCAGGTTCTCACCTTTGCACGGCATCAGAAATCTCTGATTATTAAACTTGCATCACTAAGTTCAGTGTACTCTAAAATCGTATTTCCCCATCTTTGGCCTTAAAATCTTCCTTTTATATATGTGTCCTAGGTTAATGGAAATGTAAATTGATAAAGTCCTACAATCTTTTCATGTCTAAGCTAACTGCTCCTGAATTTTCCTTCACAATTGATGCCCCTAGGCTTCCTGGGATTCTAATTCTGGATATAAGTCTGCAAATAATTCTAATTTCCTGTATTGAAATATATTAAGGGACTAGCAGTCACACGTTTATTCCATAAGTCTGTATGTTCATCTAATAAAGTATCTCCTTCCCTTTCTTTGCTTTTGCTTCTTTAGCCTTCTATTTCTTCCTCTTCTTTTTCCTCTCTCTCTTCTTTTCTTTGTGTTATTTGCAACCAAAGCATCTTAACTGAAATAACTTGAAACTCAAAAACAGAAATCAGGATGTTATCAAAAGTCATGAAAGCCCTTTAAATATTTTGGAACAATAGTGTGAAAGTTCATGGTATACCATGAACAGACATAGTTATATCACAATTCGAGTCACCTGGATTTAAGTGCCCTCACAAGAATAAAACTCTGGGAAGCAATCTGGCTACTATCATTGAGGAAGTGCGGAATTCAAACAATTTAGTAACTATGGATAGAAATTAGTGCATTTGTTTGCATGAAAACTATGAAGGAAATGTATTATTAAATTCAAATACCTACATTTTTGAGTCATAGTTTCTTTAACACACTAAGGTAACAGAATATTTCATCTCTTACAAAACCAAAACCAGCCTTTCACAATTCCTCTATTAATTCTTTTTTGGGTTGCCATATTTCAGTATTGATTTAACTAGTTATTACATGAAAATAAGAGTTGAGTATGGAAGGATGATCCCAAAATAATGTAGATGATGGCACAAGGAAAGAGCCTTTCCGAGTAAGTGCCCCACAGAGGACCACAGAAATCAGGAACAGTCTGTCCTGAACACCAGAACCACTGGGTTAGAGAACACTTAAGCTTGGAATGAATGCTAACACCACCGTGACTTGAGGCAGTGGCTCGGAGGTAAAGATGTAATTAAACAATCCCATGTGGGCACTGTGAACTGGCTACCTCCACACTGGGGAAAAACAGCCTTAGGTTCTGCTATATTCTGTAGTAGATTTCTGGGAATTCCCTTCCACCACGACTAAAAAAATCTTCCCCAAACTAGAAGAGGAATGTTGAAAGTAGGACAGTGTAAGAAAAGAGGCAGGTGTCAATTACAGATATAAGATTGAGATTTTTTGAGACATCAGGAGGAGGAGAAGTTTAACTACACATTTAATTCTGAAACTCTGAGATGAACAAGAAACATTAGTTTGAAAATGCCTTGCATACATGTGCTAATAGAAGCAATGGATGCAAATGACATTAGTAGGAAGACGTGGAAATTTGGAGAAAATATAAAGTTTCAGGACAGAGCTTTAGGGATGTGTCTATAATTAAAAGCCAGGAAGAAAATGAATCTACAGGAAACAAGGGAAATAGTCCACATAGACTGAAAACTAAATGATATGTTAGGTCACAAATATTGAGAGAAGATTGTTTCAGAAAACCGGAAGTAAAAATTTTTGCTGAATACAGCTGAGAAATGGTACTAAATTAGGGTTAGAAAAGGAAACAGGAAGGTAAATTTTGTGGAGACCGGAAGGGGATCTGAGGATTGTGAAGAGAGGACAGAGCACAGGAGGGGAAAGGGAAGTAAAAATGATTAAGATGTGATACATATATACTCATGTTCATAGCAGCACAACAATAATAGCCAAAATGTGGAAGAATGCAAAACACCCATCAACAGACCAAAGGACACATAAATTGTGGTATTTATACATAATGGGATATTACTCATCTATGAAAACAGGTAGATTTGAGGTTTTGTAGGTAAATGTGGTTAACTTGAGACCATCATGCTCAATGGACTGAGATGCAGAAGGTTAAATATTGAATAGTTTCTCTTATATGAGAAATCCAGATCACAGTCATTTCATGGAATTAAAAATGGGGGGCAGTGGGAACAACTGGAGAGAGGGAGAGTATGAGAGGGTCATAAAGGGAGAGGGAAAGGATTTATAATTTTGATGCTATATATATATATGTGCACAAAATACTCAAGTTCAATGTAAACATGTATTGCATATATACATATCAATAAAATGGGGTAAATGATTAAAATGTGATATATATATATATATATATATATATATATATATATATATATGTCTTCAAACTGAGTGCAATTACCCAGCATTGCAAATATATACTAATAAAAACATTAACTGTGGGGAGAAATTATCTCAGGAATTATAACTTGAAGATTACTGATAACTTTCACTGAAGCCATTTTATTGGAGTGACCAGGCTCAGAAACCATGAGAAGGGTGAGCCAGGAGCACAAAGGGGAGGATGAAATCTACAGCCAGGTAGAGAAATGTAGCTGCACAAAGGACCGGAGAGTACCCGGAGGCAGGGAGGTTTGTTTCCTTTTGCTTTGGTGAGGACACTTTGCAGTGCTTAAAATAAAAAGGAAGAATGTAGAAGGCGAGAGTGAATCTACACAAGTGAAAGTGAGCCAGAGTAAGATGCTACAGAGAAAGGCAGAAGTCTGGAGCCCAAGGACAGTTAGCCTCCATCTGGAGAAGGGCGCAGACCGACTGCTGCCAAGAGATGTGAAACGGGGTGCAAAAACGAGTGTTTCTGGAAGGAATCGAAAAGTTGAAGCTGTTGTTTCCCTGTTAATGGAAGAAAAGCATATGCTGAGCATGTAGCTGCCAGAGGAGGATTTCTGGGCCTTGACATGTTTACATGCTGGACCGGATAAGTCTATGCCATGAGGTATTAGCCTGAACATTGCAGAATATCGAGTGGCACCACTGGCCTCTACGTGCTGTGCCGGAAACACCACTCACACCTATTTTCAATAGTGACAAGCACAACTGCCTACAGATCTTGCCAAGTATCCTCTGGGTGGAGGGGACAAAATTGTCCTCCACTGAAAATCAATGGAATCGATATTGTAGAACAGAATGAAGAAGGTCTGAAAGCGGTGGGTCCAGTGGGAAGGAAACGGTACCAAATAGCGCCAGGGCATTTGCCAGGTAGTGCTGAGGCCGCCTCTGAGGTTGGAAATGGGTCTGCCATCTTAGGTTTTTCTTCCAAAGCTGGGCTACCATTGGGCAGATACTGAAAAAGTATTGACTCTGTTCCCTAGAGATGCAGGCTTTGCTAGAGAAATGTGATAAAAAGGCAGAGGATAGAAAAAGCGACACACTAGCAAGACATTTATTGAAATTATAAATCACAGAAACTAAGAAGGATGGAGAGTATGTGAAGTGATTTTACAGAAAAAATTGAAGTAACTTCAGGAACTGGAAGTGAGGTTATGCCCAAAACATCCTTGAATACACAGACATAGACATATAAAAACAATTTATTTCCAGAAGCTTATGACTTGCACCAAATGAAGAAAATGAAAATAAATAGAAAGCAATGTGTTCTATTTGTTTTGTAGACTAATTTCAACTTACTGTTTCCATAGAGTTCTGTTTCTCATTAACTAGGTTTGAAAACTGTTTGAAGGAATTTTATCTTTGCATTTCAGATGTCCAAGTCCCTCTTTGCTATCGGTGATATGTAAAAAGTGAAATGCAAAGGATCCTTTTAAAAGAGTGGTTACCTGAAATGTCCTGTAAGGTTACTGATGGGCATTTCCAAGAATTCATCTTCCTTTTTAGGAAAAAATAGTAACACTGAAGGGGGTTATTAACAGCAAACCTATTTTGAGATAGGGAGAACCAATGAGCCAGTTTCTTACAACTGGGTATGACACGTGAGGGGCAAGAATACAACAAAACAAAAAACAAAACAACTTTAATTGAACTAAAATTACCAAACAAAGGGAAAAGCACCCTAACAACAACAACAACAACAAAAAAAAAGTCTGGGAAACCAGGTTCAGTGACACAGATCTACAATTTCTGGGAAGCTGAGGCAGGAGGATTTCAAATTCCAGCACAGCCTGGGCAACATAACAACTTAGTAAGACCCTGCATCAAAAATCAAAACTAAAAATGGTCTGGGGATGTAGCTTTGTATGAAAATTCTGGGCTCGATTCTCAGTATTAAAGAAAAGAGGCATTTTTTTCAGTCAACCGAAGTTCGTACAACTTGAATTTATTAAAAGAGGCAGAGAAGACTTAAAGAAAGCAAGCACTGATACTAAATCAGCTTGGCCACATTTACATGGTTTGAATAAGAAATTACAAATGAATATTTAGCATGTTTTACATGTGTATGTTTAAGGATTTCTGGTGTTATGTGTATTATCAATGACGAGGAAGATGCAAAAAATATTAAATGTTATTGCAGAATGAGAGAGCAGAGCTCTTTATCCTCTTGATTATGTGAGAGCAGGATAACAGATTTCCTTTAGTTTTTTTTTTGTCCCAGAAGTTTTGCAAAAGTATATTTTTATACTAAACAAAAGCTTTTTTAACTACCTTTTAGTGATTTTGGCATCAAGGAAAAGTAGAAAGATGAGTGGGCAGAATAAACAGCAGTGTATTTAATTAGAAAGAGGAGATCGGTGACAGAGCTCCTCCATTTCCCATTGGTTGCCATTTTTAAAAACAAGAACGTTGAGAGTTTTTGCATATGTATTACACATCCCCATCTGCCATCAAGGTCGGGCAGGAAGGCAGTGATTACTCACTACAGATATTTTTTTTAAGAAGTGGGGAGAGGGGAGGAAGGAATGCAGAAACAATGTTTATTTGAACATACTGAAAGACGGCATTAACTACGCTGCTATAAAAGACGTGGAAAGTAATGACCACGATTTTAAGTGTTTATTTTTCATTTTGCTCCTTCATATATTCTAAATTTTATAATAGGGATATAAAACAAGTAAAAGGTAAAAGTCAATTTAAAAGAGAAGAAATGTTAGTTTAATGGGGCCACAAGCACTATATGAAAGCAGTAAAAATTCTCATTATTATTATCTCCATTATTATTGATTGGTATTATTATTTATTGAAGGCAGGCAGGACAAGGGTTTCAGGTTGATAGGATTTACAGAACATGCAAGAATCAGATGTAGGTCCTGTAGTATATTTCTTAAAGAACCTACAAATACTCATGATTTCTTTTAAAATAGTACTCAGTTCTTCACAATACTTTGAGTTAAACATCTTGAGGATATATGGAAAGATAGCTATAAAGATGACATAAATTTTATGTAGTTTATCTTCTTGAGTATGCTATTCTTCCCAGTGCTATTTTATAAGTATATTTTAGTAGTTAATAGCTGTTAATTATAAATAGTTATTCTAATGCCTCAAATGTTAGAGCATTCTCCAGTACATGTGATACCCACTTTGACCTTGAAAACAACCTTTCACTTTAAGGAGTGCCTATTATTTTACAGAAGACCTTGAGGTTTCATCCACAGAAATGAATGCTAGTTTACAAGTAGATCTTCCCCTACTTAATCCAGCTCTCCTCTCCCTGCTTCAGTTGAAAAGCTGCCTAGCATGCCTTTCTCCCTACTGTGTCATAAGGTACCATTAACAGTAATTTTCCACACATCTAAAATATAAATTATATTATTTGCCTAAGTTTCACTTAATACGAATGAGCACACAACATGGAAATGATTCATAACTTAAAAACATTCCCTTGGTTTTATTGCTCACCAAAAAATATGTAGTTCTTAAGCTGAGAAATTGTGGCTTTCTCTCATGGTTTTGAAAATGTTTCCTGACATTGTATTCTTCACTTACTACTTTTTTGACATTAGTATTTAATAATGCATTTTAACATGACATAAACCTTATCTTATCTTTGTATCTTTTCATTTAAGATAGTCTACACTTCTTGCAAAACAATCTCATAAGTAAGTTTTAAAAGGACTACATTTGTATAACAGTTTTATTGAAGGGTAATTTACACATCACAAAAACACCTAAAGTACAATTTGCTTGTTTTTTAAAAGTCTGTTCACACAGTCATGCAGTCATCACTGTTTCCCAAGCTTAGAGCACATCCTCTTTCCAAACAACACCTCCCTTGAGCAGTGACCTTTCGCCTTCACCTTTCCCCAGCCCAAGGAGACTGCAACTCATCTACTTCCTGCCTCTATGGATTTAACTAGTCTAGACATCTCATAAAGGCAAAGCCATGCCATCCACAGTCTTCTGTGACTGGCATCTTTAGAACACGATCACTTAGTTATGTTTCATCCTTGCTGTAGGGTACATCCTTAACGCATTGCTTTTTATTCTGAATAATTTTTCCTGTGGCCTACCATGTATACTCATTCATGCATCCGCTGAGGAAATATGCATTTTCCCCACCATTTGGCTGTTAAGAAGAATGCGGCCATGAGCTTCCGTGCAGATATTTTTTGTGCACGTACATTTCATTTCCCTTGTATGTATACCTAGAAGTAGAACTGCTGGATCCTATGGTAACTCTATATTTATCCTTTTGAGAATCTGCCAGCCTGTTTTCCAAAGCAGCTGCACAATTTCACATTCCTACCAGCAGCATATATGGGTGAAAATGTTTTAAAAGAAGAGGGAAATGATGAAACTTCATATGCTTAACAACAGCACATTATATATAACTCATTAGTAATTGAAAAGTTTCACAAAATTAAATTTCCTTTCCTCTGTGTTCTGCTGTATGCATACCTGTGAAATAAAATAAATTAGTTCTAGGATTACCAAATAAATTCTTTCTAATGCCTACTTATTTTAAGAATATTTAATTTCTTGATGAAAATACATGTGGATTTTAGTACTAAGAACATACAGTGAATGGCACTTTCAGGCACTATATCTTCAGTTCTTACTGGCTGCCAGATAATAGTGTCATAACTGTAGACTGCATTACACCTACACGTATTTAATATTTAGGGGAAAGTGGAGAAGTTAATGATCTCAGAGAATATTAAAAAATTGTTTATAGCTGGGTACACTGGTGTTGCATGCAATCTCAGCCACTTGGGAGACTGAAACAGGAAGATGACACATTTGAGGACAACTTGGGTAATTTAGAGAGACCTTGTCTCAAAAAGTAAAATAAAAGGGACATAGCTGAGCAGTACAGTGCTTGCTAGTAAGAATGAGATACTAAGTTCCATTCCCCCGTGCAACAACACATGAACAAATGGACAGAGAGAGAGAGAGAGAGAGAGAGAGAGAGAGAGAGAGAGAGAGGAGAGTTTTCATAATCTAAAAACCAGATTAAGTATCTCAAATTTAGCACATTTAAAGTCCAGTCATTTACAGAAACTGCATATGGGACCTTGCCAGTTCTGACCTATTAAGTCAACTAGATATGCAGGTCCATAATATGGAATTATTTTCTTTTCTTATGGTAATTTAAGTACATTTCTCTCTCATTCTCACAGTCTAGACCAGTCTTAGTCACACCAAGTGAATAGACTACTAGGCAGATATTCAGTAGATATAATATGCTCAGGTACTATCTGGAACACAGATCTACTTTTACCTTTATTTCTAAAGGAATTTATATATTCCAGGAGAATGCTCTAAACTTACTGAAAATTAAGTTCAATGAAGAAAGAATCATATGTAAATTCATATGCATTTGCAGAGATCCAGAGCTAAAACGAAATTCTGTCTTTAAGGACAATAAGACTGAACATATAATGCAAACAGTAAATTTATTTTGCAATGAAATTGGAAAGACAAGTGCTGTCCTGTCATAGTTTTTGCAAAATAGGAACAAGTACATGAGGTTTCATTTCACTTTATTTCATGAAAAAAAGTATCCAATTGGGCAGAATAATATATCCTGAATTTTTCTTTCTGTGTTTCTTTTTTCTCTTTTCTTTTTTGCAAATGCATGTGACCTTTTGGGACAAAGGATGGAGAGGAAAAATTATTTCTCAAAGAAAATAGTTCTTTAAAAAATGAGTGTAATGTATTAAAAACAAAGAAAAAATCTGTATCTTTTCCTGGAAATGGAAAACACTTTCTTTGTTTCATTCAGTTGAAATATCCTTGAGATAAAACTCAAACATCTAACATCCAAGTGCCCCTGACGGTCATCACGAGGACAGGCTGTTTGGTCTCCACGCCTTGAAGGTTTCCTGACTCCTACAGTACTGAGCCATCCTGTCAATCTCCTTGTGTTGAGACCTTGCTGTTGCTCACATTTTTTCAAGGCTTTCATCCACTAAAAAGTTGGATCTTGGTAAATTTTTAAATCCCACTTATAGAGAGTGGAGAAACACTGTAGGACCCTCTCCCTTCAAACCTGGGGCCCTTCTGCTGACCTATTCTTTCCTCCCCAGTAGATATTATTCAGAGGACAAGAGGTGAGTGGCCATCATCCCACAAATTGCATAATCCACAGTCCCTTCCCTATCATCCACTTGTGGATCTTCCTCAAAGGAATTATATAGACACTGTCCTTTCACCACTCTTGGCATTAATTACCTTTTTGAGGAGAGAGGAAAAAGGGAATGAAATTCCTTGAGAGCCTACTGTACAGGGCACATTTAGCCTCCAAGCCACAGCAAAGCTGCAGATGAAGCACAGGAGACACTGAAGAGAGGAGACGCTCAGCGAAGGTAACACAGCAAGGACATGCATGTCCTCTTCAATCAACTCCCGTTACTTAAACTCATGCCAATTCCTCAAGAGAACCTCTTCCTAAGCAATTTCTTTCAGTTCCTTTGTTAATCAAAACAAAATAAAAAGACTATAAATATATTACTACTAGTATTCTTTAGGAAAGAGAAAAAGGAAAGAAACAAAGAAAGGGAAGAAAGAAAAGAATGAGTATACTGAACTGAGAACTTCTACATACATTTCTGACCTGGCAAGTTGGTTTAAAACATTTCTAAAACTACTACATCTCCTGTTAAAAATGTCCCCAGACTCTAAAATTCTAGGTAAATAAAACATTTTTAATTTAATACAACTTTGATTCGTAGCACTGCAACAGTATTTTGGTTTTATCCTAGGGTCTTAGGTCTTTGTGGAGGAGGTTTACACGCCAAAGCACTATTTACAACTTTGTTTCTATGGAGGAAAATACTGTAATAAAAGTTTCAAAAATCAAATTCATAAATACTTGTGGGATGCAGCATTTTAAAGTTAGAGACTGCTGATATTTATAAAATTACTGCTCAAAACTGTGATGATTCAGCCTCTGAAAGCCACTCCTTCCCTTCACCTCCCCACAAGTGATGGCAAGACTACAGAAATAATCTGCTCCTCCAGTGCCTCCAAAGTGAATTGAGGAAGGGCAAAAACAGGAAGTCTCAAGCATGACTATAAACTACACTTACAGTACCGGGATTACTGGTAGTTTTTCTGAAAACTTTAGTTAATACCCACCTTAAACTTTGTGTAAAACCCAGAGTTGTCCGTTTATATACTGAAATTTCAAGATTAATGTTTACTATAAAGCATTTTCTGCATTTACATTTTAGTTATTTTTAAATAAAAGTTTAAATCAATTCTGGCACAGAATTTGAAGACAATTAGTAAATATTCTATAAAAAGATTTATTTCAGAGATCTAACTTGGAAATTTCAGAAATTATATACAAAAATACAGAGAAAAAAGAGGAAATATAGATTTTTATTTTTAAATCAGAGAGCAAAAAAAACTCAAAAGATTCTTTCATAAACTAGTATCTGCTAGAAACTATTAAGAAGTGTTTTCTGCATTTTTAAAGAACTTAACAATTTGACACAACTACTAATTTACCACTGTTTATTAAAATATTGCACACTTTCCCTCAGTAACTGTCTCACAATTATTGTACTTCATTTTAGACATGTTAATACAAAGGTTAAAGCTATCTTTTGTTTTTTGTTTTTTTAAGCAATGAAACCCAAGTAGCCAAACAGTTGGAAATTCCTCTGTACTTTTTGTGGTTGCCTGGCTAAAACTTGTCTTTTTAAAAAATTACTTGATTCTAAAGATTTTATCTTGAAGTACATACATTTAAAATTTGTCAAAAAAAGAGAGAGAGACACAATCATTGAAAAGCAGAAAAAGAATTAAGTTTACAACCAGAATGCAAACGGTACAAGGGAACTGTACCAAAGGACTCTCTTCCAAGCAGAAAACACAGCAAGGGTTTAAAGAGAGGGAAAACAATTCCACAAAATTATGAAGAGTGCCAAGTTCACACCAGACCATTCATAATGAGGAAACAGCAATTTTATGACAATGGTGGCCTCGACAAAGTTCATGACATTTCTTCGGGTAGATAAGGAACAAGCCACACTCAGTCACATTTATTATTTATCTCATGCTGCAAAACACTTTTTCAACAGCAGCATATAAAGTGCTTTGTGGCATTAACATCAAGACAGTCAGATTTTGCCCCTACTGTAGGTTCAATTTTTATTGCTGACCACCCTCCCCTCCCCCATTTATCATGCATGCACAGAGTGTGGTGTGATTAAGTTAAATGAGCTCTGGGTGGCTGCTTTGATTGGTATGTTAAATGAGGTAACTTCTCTGAGATCCAGTTTTTAACTTGCTCTAGCCCAGATATTGAGTTTCCCGTGGAGAGTTCATCCCACCTAAGGCAGGTTGGCACTCTTAAATGTGCAGTTCATCAACCAGGCCAGTGAATGTCTTGCCTAACGAACTACTAAAGCCAAGCTTCAGTCCCAGCAAACCTCTGCCTCATCAAAAATACAGATAAGAAAAGTCTAAAGATAAACTTCACAAAGATAAATTGAAATAAAAGAGCACATGGAAAGATTTAGAAATGATAGACAAATCAAACTTAAAGTTCTTGGGGGGAAAACAGCCTTAAATTTATGTACTAAATTTTAAATGTTTCCACTCCAGCAGAAGGTTAAGTGCCCAAACTGACTTGTGAACAAAATTTCTAAGTTTAGGAACCAATGAGGTGATAACTTGCCTTCATCACCATGTGAACACACACTTAAAAGTGGATTTCATTACTTTTCTAAAATTCATAGTAAAATTCTAAAATTCATAATTTTACTTTAAAATTAAATTTTCAAATATTTCTGTGGCTACAAAAAGTAAACTCATTCTTAAAACATAATTTAAAAAATAATATATCATTTCCTACAAAATGGTCACAAAACAACTGGCCTCTTGGGCAATTACCTTGATTTCCATCTGCCATGTGTGTACCCACCAGTTTAAGTCACTATGAAGGGTGTTATCGGGCACAAATATTATTTCACAGTGAGTCAAACTTCTTAGCCTATCTACAACTTACAAATGTATTTTGAAACAAAACTGACCTTCCTATCATTAAAGAAATAATCATCATTGTTTTCTTGTTCAGTCCTAAATTTATTACCCTGCTTGGATATACTGCACTCTTCTGGGCATAGAATTTCATAGCAGGTATCAGCATAACCAAGTCGTTAAGTCAGCCTCCTTGAACCATTAATTTCCTATCCACAAGAACTTGCAGTGTATGACGGCTCACTTTGCCACGTATTCAACAAATAATAGTGATGAAAGTTAATGCTTAACTGAAAACAGCCGTAAGATTTTTGATTTAGTTTCCTGTTTTCTCACTCTGGCACCCGTACGCCTCACCCGGGCACCACAGCTGGGCTGTGGGCACCTTCCTGGAAGGTGCGAGTCTTTTAACTTTGGTAACAGGAATCACTCTCCCGGAAAAGGGTGAGGGTTCACCAAAGCTGCTACCGAGCAGCGCTCCGGGGTGGATGGAGCCAGTCAACTCCCTGATAACCCTTTATTTTTGGAGCAACTGGGAAATTGAGAACATGTTTTTGGAAATTAATGGTTCGTCTTCGCTCCCAACCCCCCAGACCCCCAAAATCAGAACACAAAGTTCTGCATGCACAGGGACCCGGACACTCAGGAATGTCACAGGAGGTGGAGCCAGTCTCCATGGCATTCCTTGAGATACCAAATCCCGTAGGGCTGTCTTAAAAACAGGCTCCATTGGACTTGTCACTTCGCTGGAAGTAGTCAGATCCAAGACTTAATTTCAAGGGTTCAATTTAGTTCTTGAAGCCCTGGCAGCATAAAAGTCGTCTCTGAATGGAAAATCTGACCAACGACTATGAGGTAAATGAATTTCGAAAGCGGGTGGGAAGGGAGGCACACAACTTTTTCTGTTTTGGAAGGGGTTAAGGGTGCCCAGAAGAGTCCTAAGCAACCACAAAATCCGTAAGCCTCTGAGGGTGTAAAAAGATGTCAGGGCGACCGCTCCAGAGCTCCGAGGATCGCGGGCTCTGTACCGGCAGAGCTGGAGCTGGGCGGCCGCAGGGCACCGGGGAATCCCCGCTTCGGGCAGGCAGGGTGTGACCGGAGAACGGACGCGCCCCGGGAAGACCCGCTTCCCGGCCACCGCTGCCTCTGCCCGGGCGGCTGCCGGCCCTCGCAGGTCCAAGCGGGGGCCTTCGAGGCCCCTCGTGGCTCGCGAGCCCTCCCCGCCACGCAGCGACCCCGTCCCCGGGCCCCGCCGCGACCCTCCGCCGCCGCCCCGCCCCGGGGCCTCCCCGTCCCGGCCGGGCCCCGCGCGGCTGCGCTTCCCGTAACTCCCCGCCCCCGCCCGCCGGCCCCCGCCGGCCTCGGCTCCACCCCCGCGGGCCCGGGCGGCGCCGCATTGGCCCGGCCGCGCTGTCACTCTGCGGACGCGGGGCCGCTCTCGTCTCCGAGCGCCCGGAGCCCAGCGGCGGTCCGAGTGCTCGCCGGGCCGCGGCGGAGGGGACCGCGCCGCCCGCTCGCTCCTCCCGCCGCCCGAGCGCCGGCCGGCGCGCTTACCGTCGCTGGGCGAGGACGCCGCCGCCGGGAGAGATGGGGGGCCGGCGCCGCTGACCAGCCCCGCCCGCCCGCCGCGGCGCCCCTCGCGGAGTTCGCGCGCAGCGCCGCCTCCGTGTGCGCGGGACGCCGCCGCCCGGACCTGCCTCAGGTGCGCGCCGGCCCCTCCAGCCCGGGCCGGCTGCAGCTGCGCGCGGAGCCCGCGCCCGGGGCGGCAGCGGCGCCGGGGCTGCCTGCGGCTCTCGCGGCCGTCGGGGCGGGGACGCGGGAAACTTTGCCGCCCTTCCCGCAGTTACTACGCTGTGCCGTTTCCTCTCCCGCAGGGGCTGCGGCCGGCGGCGTGCCGCGCGTGCCTGCTCGCCGAGGGAGCCGCCCCCGGGAGAGGCCCCGGCCGGCCGCCGTGCGCCCGGGGCGGACCCGCGTGCCCGCAGCCGCCGCCGCCCGGCCCGGATGCGCGGGAGCCGGCCCCGCAGCCTCTGACGCCCGGCCGCCGCGGAGTTTGGCTGCCGAGCGGCCCGGCGCCCGGCCCCTGGACGGCGGCGGCGATGCCCGCGGGGAGCCTGTGGCCGCTGTCCGGCGGCCTCGCGGGCGGCGCGCTGGGCGGGGGGCTCGGCGCGGGCAGGAAGGGCTCGGGCCCCGCCGCCTTCCGCCTGACGGAGAAGTTCGTGCTGCTGCTGGTGTTCAGCGCCTTCATCACGCTCTGCTTCGGGGCGATCTTCTTCCTGCCCGACTCCTCCAAGCTGCTCAGCGGGGTCCTGTTCCACTCCAGACCCGCCGCGCCGCCAGCCGCCGAGTCTAAGCCCGGGCCCGGGGCGCGCGGCGACGAAGCGGCCGAGGGGCGAGGCCGGCCCCGCGGGGAGGGCGCGCCCGGGCCTCCCGCGGCCGCCCCCGAGGACCACCTGGCCAGGATCCGCGAGAACCACGAGCGGGCGCTCCGGGAAGCCAAGGAGACCTTGCAGAAGCTGCCCGAGGAGATCCAGCGGGATATCCTGCTGGACAAGGAGAAGGTGGCCCAGGACCAGCTGCGTGACAAGGCGCCGCTGCGGGGGCTGCCGGAGGTGGACTTCGTGCCGCCCATCGGGGTGGAGAGCCGGGAGCCCGCCGACGCCGCCGTCCGGGAGAAGAGGGCAAAGATCAAAGAGGTGAGCGCGCGATGCCAGAAACGCCTCGCGTGGGTCGCGTCTCTGGGCGAGGACAGCCAGACCCCGAGACTACAGCTTGACGGGGAGGCGGGAGGAGAAGGTCCCCCCTTCCACGGAGCTCGGTGGTCCTAAGCTCTTTTCTTTTTTCAGTCTGATAGTAGGTGGGGCCAGTTAAGATGTGAGGTTGAATCCCACTGTTTTTAACTTGCTTGCGGTGGTGCTCTTAAGCCCCTGGAGGCACGTGTGAATAAGGGCACAGGTTATATACTCCCCTTCTCTGCTCGATCCCTTGCTTCTCCTTGAGAACAGCAGCCTGACCGTGAAGGTACTGGACAGCCCCTCCAACAGGGGTTGGGGTGGCCGTCCAGAGGGTCTCCTGCCGGTGAGCACGCAGCGTTTGATCAAGAGCCTTGGAAAGGGTTCGGGAGCAAGCCAAAGCCCCCAGCCTGCTGCATATGGCCCCATTCTACCAGGTGACATTCTGCCTGTAGGGTGTAAAGGTGAAATCTGAGATCTTCCCGTGAAGGCATGGATACTATTGTTTACTTTTTTGGGAAAAAAATTACAAAGCCAGTCTAGTACCACTTGTGTTTCCAGGGCACGGTCTGCAATAGGGCATTTCACATGATGCAACAGGTTTATCTCCATAGCAGCACCAGGATGGCAAACTTAATCTCTACAAACATGGACTTTGATAAGTGCTCTGTGATTTCTTTCTCTTAATTTTCAGTTAGGACGTTTAACATATGATTAGTTCATGACTGGTTTAAAGCTGAAGGAGACCGTAAAAAATCATTTCAGGCTGCCGTTTCCAAGATAAAAGTCGTGGAGCCCAGAGCTCCGGAACCAGTCAGGACTTGAATCAGGACAAGGGAACTTCCTCCTAGGTACCTGTTACCAGACTCTCTGTGGTCATGCCCCCTTTAGAGCTGCCCACCCATGTGAAACTGTGCCAGCCTGGGTTCCACTCAGAATCAGAAGCTGAAGGAATGTGTCGTCCCACATTCTCATTCAGTTTTCTAAAATACATTATAAATGGAAGTCTACTTTTTTGCCATTTTGGGAGCAATAAATCTTCTGAGTTTTGATCCTCATCCCATTTCCCAAGGATAAACAGAATTTTTTGGAGGTAAAAAGGTATTTTAAGTGTTGGGCAGTGGAGGCAGACCAATTGTCACAGGATTTGGGACTTTTAATGCGAGACTAGGTGAATTTGACCAAGCTGTCATTGAGTAAATTAAAGTGGATTTGTGTCCATTTCAGTTTGCGCTAGGAAGAATGTCTTCATCTGTCCCATGCCATAGCTTCCGTGACGGTTCCTCAGTGTTTCTGCTTCTTTGAGACCTCTGCTTGGGCATAGAACACAGCTCTGGAAGAGTGGATTCTCCACAGAACAGTTTCTCTGTAGCACTTTCCCCTTTCTGTTGTGAGTACCACCAGACCAGGAGGGTGGAACAAACTACACCCTTCCCAAGCAGCCTTCAGTTCTCCCAGGCTCTTGAAAATATCTAGTCCAAACTGTAGGACATTAACCCCACACCATCCACACCTGTGTTTCCTGAAGAGCATTTCATGCCTCTTAAATTCACAGTAGTCAGATGACAGTCTGAGGAAAAAGACTTTAAATATAAAAGATGCACAAAATCTAAAACACTGTTGTAATGCTTAAACGTACTTTTAGGGCAGAAGTAGTGGGACAGAGCCAGTCAGCTCAGGACAGCGTATTAACAGCGTGCCTGTCCATGCCTTGTCTGTGTCTCCAAATCAAAAAGGAGTGATTTACCACAGAAAGGAAATCATTGTATACTCTGCGGTTTGTGTGGGGCCAACGTCTGAGCTCCTGAGTATTTTGATTGTTTATGTCCTGCCTTGAATGAAGTGGTGGAACTGAACGTGCCTTTAAAAATCCCAGCACTGTGGGAAGCTGAGTCAGAATTGCAAGTTCAAGCCCAATGTGGGTGCCTTAGGGACTTAGTCTCAAACATTCAAAAACCAAAAAAATGAGCTAGGGAGGTGGCACAGTGCAAAGGCCCTGGGTGCCATCCCCAGCATTGCAAAAGACAAAGTAATTAATTAATTAATTAATTCTCTGTGGATGCAAGAGACCAAAGGAGACAGAAGAGTTGGTTTCAGTAGTGAGAGGCTAGCCAGAGGAAATAGATTATGATTAGTTCATGAGCTTAATTCAAGCAGATGCATTCCTTTGCAATCCTTCCTAGAAGGAAGGATTCATTGCCCATTGTGAAGAAAATGCTGGACTTTAACTTGACACACGTGGATTCAGTTTAAGGTACCACTGTGCTCCTTATCAGGGACCAGTGGTCCTTTGCCTAGGATTCATTCCTCTCATCCGTGTGTTTGCCTATTCTCTTAAGACTTAAGTTCTTTTTCATGCCTGAATGCACTAACATTTTATAGTTCAAACTTGGAAGGCATAGGCCGGTCCAGCATATTGGGAACTGGACTGTCATTGGAGTCAAACTCTTATAAATTCAGTTCAAATACTAATGTTTATAATGCTCTTATAATTGTGTTGTTGGTACTTAAGTAATTTTTTACACGTGTGTAGCAGAGGAGACATTCTGTTATTTCAGATAGAACATTGCCTAATGCCCTTCACAGGAAAGTAATTTCCAGCACTAATTTGATGAATGGTTAATCTTTGATGTGAAATTTCAAATTAAAATGATTTCCTCACCCTATGCCTGTGAAAACTCAGGAGTGTATTTATTCTGAAAACTCTTTGAAATTTGTAATATATACAGAGTACATACTTATTTTCATTAAATTTACCTTAAAATTATACTCTATTTCCTCTTAAAATCAGTATTAGAATGAGGTAGCATACAAGTTAGAATAATACCGTGGAATTTTTGGAAAAAATAGTGTACTTCTACTCTACCTGTTTTTAAAAATTAAGTATTTTTAGTCTTTTTTGGGGGAGTGGTGTTAAAGGTGGAACTACTTTAAGCCTGCCCTATGCTTTTAAGATTAAGGCTGTAATCCAATTTGGTGAATGAATATTTTATTTTTCCATTTCCTGGAGATACAAGGAATTCTGAATAATAAAGACTGAGGACATATTGTTCCTTCTCAGTCTGGAGTTTTCACCAACATAAGAGGGGGTGAGTGTCCTGGAGGCTGCAGGCCTGGGATCTGTCACCTAAGGCTTCAGGCCCTGTCAGCTGTGGAGTTGCAAATACCTTCTCAGTATTTCAGAAGAAGGCTTTCCTTTTTTTGTTCCAAGCTTATTTCTCTAATCATTATTTAAAAAAAAATTCTCTACGGATGGTTAATAGTTTAAATTTATCATATTATATTTTACAGTGGCCGTTAATCCTTTGGGTAAAGATCAGATATGGGGCCCAGAAAACCTATCTTGATAAATTGGAACAGAACAACTTTTATTTTGAAATGTTTCTGTCCTGGCTGCTTACTTGTCCTGTGTAGTTCTGACTTGGGAAGTATATGCAAAGTAATAAAAGCCACACATGGAGAGCTAACCTGGGGCCTGGGATTGCTTGCTTGTCTTGCTACTCCCTGCTCTAGACTGAACTGAGAGGCCAGTGGGACTTTGTCCTACTGGAGACTTCGCCAGAGCCAGCTGAGCATGAAGTGCTTACAAAGGCTTCTCTCTCCTACAGGTAGATGAGTGAGTGTAAGTCCTAGAGTAAATACTGACTGCCGAGCATTATTGTTGAAAAGCAAGAAAAGATTGTTGATAGGTAGTTGTGTTCAGCATGATCTTTTGTAAACTACTGATAATTTCTCCAAGAGTAACATTCCTTCTTCCTCATATCAGGCAACTAAGATTCATTTAAAGATCTGTAAATAGGACCTACAGTCTAGTTATAGCTATGAGAAAAAGGTTTTAAAAATACATTTACACATCAGCCCATCTGAGCTTCTCAGGTGAGCTAATAAACTTAAGTGTTCTGAGAAATTTATCCCAGCGTTTCACGTGTATGAAAATTGCCCTTGTGTGAGATCTGAATTTCCTGGAATATTTTGGAGAACTTACATACTTGAGTTATGTGAATCATAGGCTAAAGTAACACAAATTAATTATTTTATACACAAATGTTGTACATATTCTTTATTACAAGGAGCTTTAAGGTTATATCTTGGTGTCAAAGTAGAATACCTGCAGATCTGTAGGATAAAGGCTAATATAAGGGCAGTCAGCATCTCATTGGACCTGCTTCTGTCCTCTAACTAAGAGAGTGCCTTGGTCTTTTCATTTCCTTGTATGTTATAAAATCATGCTATATATGTCTTTCAAAGATGAGTTTTGATTGGTTAAAATAGGAGCAGCCACTGTGGACTCTAGGGATACTGTGGAGTGACGGGTAAAGCAGCCTTTCCTCTTCGTAGATAAAAATAATGAAGAACCAAACAAAACACTTCTATTTTGAAACCTATGTTTGGCAGCCTAGGGATGAGATTCCTCCTTTGGAGGAGTAAGTCCAGACTTTTCTGTCAACATTCTTAGTCTGTTGCTTTGCTTAGTGTTGGATAATTGAACTACCTGTAGTCCCCCATACCCCCCCTCCTACCCCCAACCTGTTTTAAACAAACTTGCAGGTTGTCTTTCCTGTTGAAAACAACATGCTATAAAAATAATAATTAAATCTCTGATTTAAAAAGCTAAATCTATATTCTGAGTCATAAAGTACGATACCTAGAAGCAACCTTATAAACAGCTCACTTAGCTCATTCATTTTCCAGTAGACACATCCAAGACATTAGAATTTTTCTGAAAATCACATCACCTGTTAGCAGAGTTGAGTTTAAAGTGAAAGTCCTGATCCTTCGTGCATTTACTCACTGCCCCCTTCATAGCTTGCCTCCTAAATGCAGCTCCAAGAATTGACTGTCCACACTCACTGTTTGGCAGACTGTAATGTAGAGTATAAACCACATATGGTAAGTTTTGCAGTAATTTAGATTTGATCTCATATTAAGGTTACCTGTAGAAAGACGTTTTTTCTTTCAAATCTCACTAATAGCGTGCTTTAAAAGACTTCCCAGGAAAAGTTTGATGTGAAATATCTCGTCTTTATAAATATCTCTGTAGAAAGCAGAGGCATTTGTAATCACTTAATAGAACTTTATAAAGAGAACATGGGAAAAAGAAAGAGTGGTGAGGATGGTTGCAATATTTAAATAAAAAAGGGGGAGGGGTGAGGAGAAATTCCCAGAGAGGAGTGATATGGTGACCTGTAAGTGCGCTTTCAAATTGTAAGTGTATGTGCTCTTCCAGCTTTGCACTGTGGAGAGCAGAATTGGCGGCTAACTTGAAAGCATCATGTGTGTGTGCGTGCGTGTGTGTGTGTGTGTGTGTGTGTGTGTGTGTATTATTTTTAATGAAAAATAGACATACTTTAAAAAAATTGCACTGATGTTTGGGCCATCCCTTCACCCAGATGAGAGTCTTTCTTCCGGGGCCATCACCTGTCTCTGCTCCATCCATGTGCAGCACTGTGATGGATGGCAGGATGGGTTCTGGCTGGGCCCCGTGTGCAGGCCTGTGATCCCAGTACTCTGAGAGGCTGAGGCAAGAGAAATGTTAAGTTTAAGCCCAGCCTTGGCAATTTTGTGAGACCCTGTCTCAAATAAACAAAAAAAAAAATGCCCTGGGAATATATCTCAGATTGAAGGCCTGTGTTTAATCTGCCCCAGGATGGGTTCTGAACATATTACCTTGGTCTGTATTTGGCCTCTACTGCTTGCTGACTAATTTGGTGACCTTTGACAAGTTCTTTAATCTCTCAGACCTTCAGTCCAGTCTCCCCATTTGCAAAGTGGGGGGTGTAACAGGATCCACTCTGTGGAATCTTGGGGCTGAAATGTGATCATTTGCACTAAGAATAGTATCTGGCATACAGTGGGTGCATAATAAGTGATATTAATATTACTGCACACCACCTAAAGCCATCAAGCCAAGATTACATTTTTCTATAAACTGTTTAAGTTAGGAAAGGCAGTAATTAAGTTTCAAAAGTGTCAAAAGCAATTAAAATTGTTTTGATGTTTAAATGTATTTAAAATTCATCAGCGTGAACATTCTAGATAGCTTTGGTTTTACTGTGCTATGGTAAGCCTGACTTTTCAGGTTCCTGCCACATTCCAAAAAGCCTTAAGTATCTTTAATATTATTTCATCTGCCTGTTTAGCTTTTACACTTAAAAATGTATGTGAAAGAATTTAGTTTGTCCCTTTCTTACAGTCCTGTGTGCTTGCTCCTAGAGTACCACTGCCTCAGAGCAGTCACGGTTACATTATCTCCATAAGCACTGGAATTTGTTCCCCAAATATAGACATTGAGTGAAGTGCTTTTCAGTTTTATCTGCAAAGGAGTGATTTTAAGAAGTCTGAAGAAAATTATTTTAGACTTAGCAAAAATGCAATTATACTAAATTCTGTAATCATAGCTTAGTTTATCACCTGATAGTCAAAGTACGGAAATCAGTTATAGTGTGTAGGTAGCTCAAAGGGTTTGGTGGATTTTAAGATATTCATACTGGATTTGAATGTGTTGGGCTTTCAGGCGGATTGGGTTGGGGGAGACCTCAGTGCAGTGCTGGTCTTGCATGTGAGCAGTGGCTCTTTGAGAGATTACTTCCTGACATTCCTCCCGTTCACAAAGGAGGTTAGTGGCCAGGTCCTGCTCAGCCTGTGGTAATCCGCACTGTAATGGGAATCTGTCTTGTGGGGCCTGGAGGGCCAGGCCATCCCTCCTCCTGTGCCCAGAATGGAGGGCCAAGGGTGAGAACCCTGCTGTGAGCTAGTGGGTGTGCTGGAAGACTAGGCTGCTCTGCTTGGAAAGGTAATGCCTGAGAAAGCAGCACCGGCTAATTCCTTTGCTCTGAGGAATGTGACAGGAGTACCCCACCACCATGTGAGTCCTGATAAAGACTTCTCTGATCATTAGGTACTTGAAAGAAAACCAAATGAGATTAAGGTTTAAGAGCATTTAAGAGTCACAGCTCTCCTTTCAGTCATGAATACTCTGGCAATTGCTTTAGGTAAATCAGAGCCCAGCTGTCCCACACAGTCAGAACAAAGATAATAAACTTTAAAAACACAGGTATCCTTTGTGTTACTTCCTTTCTTCCGTGTGTGTGTGTGTGTGTGTGTGTGTGTGTGTGTGTGTGTACACCAGGGTCACACTGAGCTACATTCCTAACTCTTTTTTTTTTTAATTGATTTTAAGACAAGGTCACTAAGTTGGCCAGGCTGGGCTCAATCTTGAGATCCTCCTGCCTCAGAGTGCTAGGATTACAGGCCTGCACCACTGGCCTGGCTTGTACTTACTTAGTTTTAGAACTAGAACGGCGTGACTCACCCTGCTCCACCCTTCCAGCTCAGAGCCCATCTCTTCTTCTCCGTCATTCTTAAACAGGATGGAGCCCCCAGACCCATTTGCTCTGCTGCTTTTTGGAGGCTCTTGCACCACATCCTTCCTATAAGTGTATTAATTTCATTTGCAATTACAGTGACCTACGTCCAGACCCTCGGGTGAGGGAGCTGTGTATGAGTGTGTGGGGAAGGCATGGGAATGAGATGGGAACCTGAACACAGAATCCCAGGTCCAAAAGGGTACCTGGGTAGTACAGCGTGTCACACTGTAAAGCAGTCTCTGCTTTAGCACCAGAGGGGAAGCCTGTTTGCTTATGTGAGGTGCTTATGGGAAGGGTAGAGTAGTGACAGATGTACACAGGACCCTGAATGACTGTGGTTAAGACAGGAACTCATGCCACACTATAGACTGGGAACTGTTGCTAGAGTCTCCATTTCTGCCAGATATTCCGTCACTGAATGGTCTTTTCAAGGTCTGTATGGAGCATTTGATCTTAAGGGACAAGAGGGTCTTGGAAATAAAAGCCCAGAGCTTCTGGCGTATGCTTGGGGTCACAGTCTGAGCCACCGCCGCTGAGCTGATACTTGGGACATGTTTCTCCGGCCTCGCTCTTTCGTAGCAATACATTCACTGCAGCTGCAGAGGGGTGTGTTTCTTCACTCTGTCTTTGTCAGGTGTAAGGAAAAAGACAACCTGTGAAATGATTAAGGTGTCACAGGGGTGTGTGCCCATCTCCAGATCTCCTTGCCAGCTGATGAAACATACCACTCTTATGGATGTAGGGCTTCTTGAAGCTGCTGTTAAAAGTTTACCAGGAAAGAGGCTCAGCAGAAATTATCATGCTTTGATTGTCTTTGCAAGAGAGAAATAAAGAAGCAGCAAGTGTCTTTTGTTCTGCTTTTTGGTTGTAAATCAATACCTGTTTTGGGAACAAACTTTTGAAAAGTACATGGGAGTAGAAAAAAGATCGGCAGTTCTTCACAGTCCTGTCATGGAAGGCTCAGCACTCCCCTTCCCCTGCACAATGTTGTTCATTCTTTCTGGTTGCAACCCCACTGTAGATATGTGGCTGGCTTTCTGTCTCTGTGGCTTTTGTGTGTTTCATTGGGGACTAGACCTAGGGCCCCTTGCATGGTAGGCAAGCAGTATGTCCCTCAGTGAGATATACCCCTCAACCTTACTTCTCTTACTGAATTGTTTTATAGTAGCATAAGATATCAAGTAAAAATATCACATTTGAACCATTTCCTTGAATCTGAATATTTAGGTTATTTACTTTTCTAAGTTAAAAATGCTGAGATAAACATTTTTGTCTGATAAGTTTATCCTGCTTTTCATTGCCAGGGCACACCCTCCCCACCCCTCCGTAAGTGGATTTTCTCTTAAATTCCTGGAAGCAGAAGTGAGTAAGCCAGAAAAGATCATGGTCTGGTTTGATGGATGACTTTTCACTAACCGTTTCTACTCCCATCTGTGACATAATGGATATTACATCTTTACAAATTTTAGAAGAGATGACACAGTGTCTTGTGCTTTTGGTCTTCCTGTTTTAGATCACCGTTTTCTCCTGTGTTGGTTGACTAGTTGCATTTCCTCCTCATTGGGAATTGTACAGAACAAGGGAAGTCTTAAAGGGAGTAGGCCTGGGGAGAAGGCAGAGCTTGGAGGCCCGAGGACAGAGATACCAGAAGAGTGGATCTAGCAACTGGCTGGGCAGGCATGGGCTCCTGAGGGGAGCAAAGTCTTAAGACAATAAATAGGGTTGAGGTTTTTTTTAAATTATTGATGCCCTGAATTAGACACTTAGGATGGAAAATTCTCCCCATTGATAGGTGTTCTTACCCGGCAACTTACTTTTCCTCACTTGGTTCTCAGACAGCTCCTGTTAGCTCAGCCTTTCTTCATTGCCAAGTTCTAGGTGGAATTTTGTTTATCATGCCTTTGAGGAAGGGAGGGTGGGGAGGATCGTCTCTGTTTAGAATTCATCAGGATGATTTCCTAATATTATAAAATCATAGTTAAAGATTATACATAGACCAAACAGAATTTAAGAAATGATATCAGAAAATGACAAATCTTACAAAGACTTGCAAAAATAAAGAAAAAAATTTAACTGAAAGGACACCATAACATTTCATAACAGTATGCATTCTTATATTTAAAGGAGCAGGCTAAACCTTTGGTGTTTTAAATAGGATAAATATACATTGACTAAAGTAATTTACTTTGAAAGTATGATTTCTTTATGAAGTGCAAGCTCCATTGGCTTTGGTTGGTTGATTGGTTGTTTTTTTGTTGTTGTTTGTGGCTATCTCCTTCAAGTCAAGTGTTTTTTACTAAAAAATAAGTAATAGTTTGTAGATTTTGAAACGGTATGTTCCAAAATGTGTTCCTGTTCTGACCTTGGTTTGTTCATAAAAATCTGCCAAATGCCAGATCTATTTAAGATTGACTTTGAATCTGTGTTAACATGATGAATAATAATTGACATAAATGTACTGTATTATTTTTATAAATTGTGGTTTGAGATGATAGTAATTCTAGAATATTTAAGATGTGATCTCTGAGGCATGTTACTTTTGTACTCAGCTGCCAGTGTTGAATGCTATATCTAGTCACCCCAGGTTTCAGCTCGTAATTAGAATGCTTGAGAAGTCTATATTGTGATTTAAGGAGTTATTAGTCCATGTCAGCAATTTCATGAGTTTCTTATTAAGAAATATAAAAGGAACTTTATGTAGTACAAAAGGTATTTTATAATTGGCATGTATTTAATAAATTGTGTACATTCCTTCATATTAAGCACTTTGGCTAGTCTTCATTATTTGGCCCACATGGGGTTACTTAACATAGAATGTGTAATGAAGAAATCAGTAGCTTTAGAAAGGAAGGAGAGTGGATTTGAGGAGCATAAAAAATGAAGATGATTTATTAACTACTGTTGAAAGCTGCATTAGCACTTAGAGTGAATAAAAATTATGATTTATTAGGTATTCTATCAGTAATAAGATAAAGTCATAGTGTAGGTTAGAAGGACTTGTTTTTCTCTTGCTCCTGTGAAACAGGATCTTTAGCATCATTGATCTATTTCACCTTGAGAACTGGCCCAGGAACCTTCCCTGTTCGTCTGTGTGTCCACCAGGACAGCTAGCTCCGGGTCTTGGCCACCACAGGACTCAGTAAATGTGCTAAACCGATATAGATCTTAAAGCAAACATACTAACAGAAGTTACTCAGGCCAAGTTTAACCTCCCTTTAAGTAATCGCTGAGCCTGAAGGCACTCATCATCTTTGGAGCCTTTTTTTCTGCATGCTTTCATAGTCTGTAAGCTGTTGTCTTTTGAGGGGGACTTGACTTTTTAAAAATAATAATCCAAAGTCATAAGACTCAATCTAGTAAATAAAAAAAATGCACGTAGAAAATGACCTTTTCCAGTGCCAAGCTGTTTTTCAGAATGATTTATAAAATGAAAACTGTTTTTGTTTTCTTATGTGACTTGTAAACTGGCTATGAAAGTGGTTTATGAAAAATCTATTGAGAAAAATATAATATTGCTGAAATAAATGTAGATAATTGTGAGATTTCTTTAAAGGTCAACACTCACTTGAGTAACAACACTCACTTGTTTCATTGAAAAGTCAGGCTGCTTTATATTTAGATGCAACATTTTTTTCCTCACGTATGTGATTTTTAAATTAGATGGAGTTCCTATTCATTTCCGTTGATTACTTTCCTGGAATACTGGACTATGTTTAATACGAGCTGTCACTTTTCTTATGTTTCAGTTTTATACAAGATACACCTAATTAAAGTTATTTTTTCCAAAATATTTTGAGACAAGGGTATTGCAATAAATAAAGCTTGCAGTAACACACTGAGATTAAAAAGCCATAGTTCAGGTATTATTTCCACTAGAGAAATTAAACTTAAGCACATTTTTCTATAAGAAGGTGTGATGTGTGGGGAAAGAGAAAGAATCTTGTTCTTCTCTCTCCAACTTAATATTATGTCTCCCAAAAAGTGCAGTTCATGTGAATTTTATGAATTTACCAATGGTCCCATTTCCAACCCATTCTGCAAATTACCATTAAATTTCCAGGAATGTTACTTCTCTTGTGTCGTCCAGTTTTAGTGGTCCTCTGTTTCCTCTAAAGCAGCAATTGCAGCTGCCATGCCTCAGAATCCCCAGAGGATGTGTTGGAACGAGGCACTATCGGCAATGCTTCTTATTTAACAGGACCAGTGGACCCTACATGCTGCATTTTTAACATTTCTTAGGTGATGCTGATGCTGTTGTCGGTCCAGTGATTTCAGCGTGAAGAACATTTCTCTAAGGTCACAGGCCCCTAACTCTGTGTCAGTTATCTTCTACACACTTGCCTTAGTTGTTTTTTTTTTTTTCTTAAGTTGTATCTCATGTTACTCACTGGGAAGGGATCTGTGCTCTTGCAAAACATACATGGTTACTATCTTTAAAATATACCTAGTCTAGGATTTTGCCTTGCATCCTTCATTCCTCTCATAGTAGCATCTCTTCTGCCTGACGTCCATTTTCTCACAAAGCCCCTCCTGTATGCACAACTGTACTGAACTCTCCCCTCCCAGGATTCCCATTTTGTTTCTTACTTTTGTCTTTGGAATGCCTGCTGATAGTTTTCTGGGCATGTTGATTATTTTCCTACTGATTAGGAGCACCCCTCTCAGTTTCATAGGTCCTGGCCTGTAACTTGGCCGTAGAAGGTGACTGTGTTAGCTTTCCCATTGCTGAGGCAAAATACTTGACATACAGAACTCAAAGGAGAAAACAGTTTATTTTAGTTTATGGTTTCAGAAGTTTCAGTCCATGAGTGCCTGGCACCAAGGCAGGAGCATCCTGGGGAAGGGTGTGGTAGAGCAGAGCTTTCGCTCCCTGGCAGCCAGGAAAACAGAGCAAGGGGAAGAGGTCCTGGGAGAGATCCCTCTGGCTGGGCCACACCTCTGACAGGGCATTCACATCAGTGGATGATCCAAACACCTCTTCCTGGGGGTCTCTTAATCCGGTCAAGTTGGCAATTAAGATTAATTGGCACAGTGATCCATCTTAAATATAACCAAAATGAGGAGCAATGTAACTTTATAACCATAGGTTTTACAACTTAGACTAGGAGGCAGTATGCCAGAGTGGAAACAAGTCTAAGCCACACCTGTGAAATGAGACGAATGACTCTTTTGCAGAATTGTTGTAAGCATTAAAGTAGAAGATGTATGCGAATGTCTAAGTACAATGCCGAGCACATGACAATCGGGGAATTAGTGGGATTGGTAAGATGGACTGTGATTAAGAAAAAAGATATTGGCCAGTAAATTGGATTCAGGAAGTTCTTTCCAGGAAAGGAAAAGGTATTTTTGGCTGTATTCTTGCTACATTGACCAAGTATCTTGTATTTTCCGTTGTTGCTTTCCTCCCTAGTCGCTGTTGCCAAAAATCCCTACGAAATGTGCGTTGCTTGCCGGGTTTCAGTTGTTTTTTCTACCAAAGTGATGCTTATCCTTAGGAAACCCATAGGTAGGCGTTGAATGGGCCATTTTTCATTCATTTATCAGCATCCAGTTATCTGATTTTCTGGCATGGTATCACACAAGCTTCTCATTTGGGGGCAAGAAGAAAGCCAGGGAAAAGATGAAATCTGGAGGAATACCTGCAGGGAATTGGAGGAAATGTTTTGGAAACTGAAAAGCTGAAAGTGTTTCTGCTATGTGTATAAATTTAGCTCAATAATTAGGCATATGGTGCCTTCATTTTAGGATGTATCCACTGCCTTTGTGATAATATCCTTTTATTATTAGAGCTGCTGCAGCTTAACTATATTGGCAGCAAAGATTCCTAGTGCATTTAAAATGAGAATTAAAGGGTAAAATGGAAAACTGAATTTATAAGTTGTTCTTGGTTGGTCTTAATCTGCTCTTTATTAACTTTATAGTTTATGCCTGAAGGATTACATTTGGCAAAAGAACACCATCTAATGTTCTGCAAGTTTTCTTCTTTTATTGGTACATCATACTCTTAAAGACTTTCTGAAGAACAAACATTTTGACTGCTTTTAGTCTTAATGTAAGAATTAACATTTAAGTTGTTTAGATTCAACCTAAATAAAGTGAAAGCTTTTAATCTATGGTCTTTTTGTAATTATAGTTATTTCATGTTGGAATTCTAAGGAGGAATTATTTCATGAAAAGTGATTACTATGTGGAAGTGAAGGTATTCTTTGGTGGGTGCATATGTATTTTGATTGCTTTTCAAAGTCTCCCAGATCTGTATTTTTCAATCTTAGAATTTTGAATCTGCTCACTCTTGGTAGTAGGGTGGTAAGGTATAAAAAGTTAAAAATCAAAGGATGTTTCTCTTTCTTATCCCTTGTTAAATGTTTGTAAAAGTGTTGAAAGCTATTATAATTTTGTAAATTTAGGAAAAATGTTCATTCTAAGATAAAGCATAGTAAAACAAATTGAAATACAGTTGTTTAAAAGTAATAGACTAAGGGGAATAGGGAAAAGCACTGATCTTTCTTTCTTGTTTTCTTCCTTCCTTTCTTTCCGCTTCTTTAATGTAGTCCTGTTGGTATATGTATGTCCAACAGCCTGGAATTTCGTGTATTCACTTCTGTGGTGGTAGTTCTCCACCCACCTGTGATCCAGAGAACTACACTCTAGTTTTTTTTCCTTAGAAAAGACATTAGAATTTAGGCATTTGGAAGGGATTTACTTCTCTGAGGACTAGGAGACATGTGGCACTCTGTAATACTAACAACTGGTTTGAGTTAAGCAGTTGTGGATTCCTCATTTGAAGTGAATATATTCTTCATAGCGAAGTTTTCATCTAAATTCTGCACTTTTGAATATGTGTAAAGTTGAGGTTTTCCAGCCCAATGTGCCACAGCTAATCAGGTGTTAGTTTTAGCTTTCACAGTTTAGCTTATCTTAATATGAACTGCATTTTTCTGTCATGTAGTTAACCACCTTCCTTTATTCTGCATATTCTTTCAGAGGTGATGCTGATGGCACAAGGTAGCTAGGTGGCAGACGAGTAGCAGAAGTGGAGCATTACATTGTGAGTTGAGGCAGCTTAATAACCAAGGATTGACTCCAGCTACCCTCAGGGACTGAGCGGCACTCCTGCTTCCCGGAATCTTGGGGAGGGAATTCCAGACATTAAGACATGCACAAAGATGGACCACCTTTGCCTTGACCTGCTGGGCACTTGCCGTGTTTTAGAATTCCTGAGGGGAAAAGCTGTCTAGCCAACATGATTGGTTAGCATATTTGTGGGCCTTTGGCTCTCCATAGAATCACTTGAAAGCCATCTCAGGAAGTAATGCTTTTGATTGATTTGAAATCTCATGCATCACCGTAGTGTTGTTGGTGTTACCCAGAACACTGGGGAATTTTGAAGATGGAACTTCCAGGGGTTGATTTGAAGGTGGCAAACCAAACTGGCAGGGAGAGGAGGTTCTTCCGCAGCCTCAAGGTGAAGTCACTGCTAGGTACTTCACTCTGGAGTGCTTCACCAGCCCCAAGAGGTATAGAGCACTTTAGTAGATATAAAAGAAAGTGTCCGTTATGCATAATGCATCCCAGAGTTTTCCATTGTTACATAACAAAACTCTGGCTTAGATAGTTCTCTTTTCAAGCAGAATTTGATGTGATTTTAAAAATAAGAATATTATTTCTGTATCAATTCTTGTATCTCAGCTATTAGTTCGAAGGTATATTTGGTTTATGAATCCTAGCAATAACAATACCTGATAATGTGTGTCTCTTTTCCTATGTTTAAAATAGAGGCAACTGTTAAGATCACATATTTAATAAATTAAAAATGTGGCTTCTCAGTTATACTCTACCATATGTTCCTTCTTTCTCCTCATAGAATGAGTTTGCAATTATTCTTGTCATCCTAACTGGTTCTCTGTGTAGCTTGATCTATATATAATTAAAGCAATCAATGACTAGATTTTCAAAGTCTCATTATTGCATAGATTTTGCTTCCTTTATCTGCAGTTTTAATTCTAGGCTGAGGAAAAGTATTTTCACAACTACAGAGTACTATTTGTTGAATGTTTACTTCTTGTTAGACACTATGCTAACCATATTGCAATTCTTATTTCTCAGAGCAACCCTGTGAATTTGATGCTAGTTTTTCCATTTTTCTACGTAGGAAAATTAGGGCCAGCAAGGGTCAAACAGATGGCCCAGGATTACACAGCTCATGGATGTCTCACTGGAAATTTGTCCCCTGGGGATCTGCCTTGTCCTTCAGCTCCTCCCTTCCAACCTTCCCCTAAGCCCTTCGCTCCTGCTGGACTCCCCCAGCACTTAGGCCGTGGTGCTCCTGAAGATATCAGTGACCATGAGTAAAAAGCCAGGCTCCTGTCACAGTCACTCGGGTACATGAGAAGAAAATGAGGAGAAGGAGGAAAGTGAGCACTAGTGCTATTTCTGGGCTTTAATTATGAAAGTAAACCTTGCATTTGGTTTTCTTGGAAAAGCCTCTCAATTATGACCCTGTGCACAACAAGCATTGTTCATTAATATGAATTTCTGTATGCCTGTTTGCCTTAACGATAGGCATATGTATAATAAACACATGTTAGTGTGTGTATAATGATCCAAACTAATGCTCTAAATGTCAGGGAAAATAGCTTGGAACTCTAGAATGTTGTTTAAATCAAAATGAAGATCAAGGTGATACTAAAGGAAGGAAGGGAAATCCAGAAGGGTTCCCCATTCTCCCCATAGTCTTGGGACAACTATGATTCCTCTGTTTTAGTACATGTAAATTTGTAATTGGTTAAAATTCGAGCAAGAGATTTCAAAATGTATGATTGTATCAACTTAAATGAAATTTGAATTTTAAATTTGTGGTGGGATACATGTTATTACCAAAAAAGATTCTGAGTTCGAGTCATGCAGTTTACTGACTTGATACTCAACATTTTGAATAATGTACAGCATTATGTTGACTTGATCCTGAGAGATAAAACCCCACCAGTGAAATGCTTCTAAAGTACTTCCAGGTGTGCAGTACAATGTCCATTCATACTCATGGTTTCTTTGATATTATTTTCCTCTAATAAATTGGGTAAAGAATTATTTCCAGTAATAATCCATCTGCAAATACTAGAGATCCCACCCCTTGTGAGACACTAGAGAGTTAGCAGTAAGCATGTTGCCACTGCCCCGTGGAACCCAAAGGGTAAAGGACAGGAAGGCAGGGTGAGAGGAGCGTGGGCAGGCAAGCTAGGAGGTGCTGGGAGAGCTTGGGGTAGGGACAGGTAAGTGAGACACAGAGTTGGCTCCTTACGTGATACTCTGTGATGTTGGTGGGTTTAGGATCCTTTTCTAAGTGAAATGAAAGAGTAGAGAGTCCTGGGGGTGATGGAAGTTAGCCATCCACAGGAGACGATGAAGACCCTTTTATGGTAGGAGCTGGACGGTGAGTAGTTTCAGAGGGAAGCCAAAGACCAGTTGGGACGCAAAACGCAGCTGGGGAGGGCCACTGAGAAATGGGCCACAGCAGGAAAGCCGATGGAGACCTGCCAGGGCTGTAAACGTCAGTCTGGGGTCCTAGAGCGCTCTGTAAGGGCTTTCAGTTGAAAAAAATGCTATCAAATTTGCATTTTCCAGTACAATTAGAGGAGTCAGATATATGTTAGAAGGCTCTGCAGTGATCCAGGTGAGAGGAGATGGGGCCTCAATGCAGAAACATTTAGAGAGAACATATAGAGAGAAAAGGGGTAGGGATGGAGAAAGTGGGAAGATCCATGCATGTTTGAAGGATAGGGTGTATGGGACTTTGTGAGCACTTCAGTAGATGAAGGGAGGAAGTGGAGGTGCTGATGGTGCTTGAGGACCTGGCTTCCACAGGGGGCTGAGTGGCAGTCAGGATCCCACAGGGAAGAGAGTGGAGAGATGGGATGGGCATGCCTGTGGCGTATGTCACATGGAAGGAGCAAGATGTCCACGTGGAGATGGCGTCTCACAGGTGGTTATGAAGATGTTGTACTGCGAAGAGAGTTCTGGACCAGAGATGCCCCCATAGAATGTCTTGGTGGGAAAGACGAGACTGGAAGCCTCAGACAGCTCACGTGCCGAGGAAGAGGTGACGTAAGGAAAAATCAGAGCTGGAGAATAAACTAGGGGATGCGGTACCCTGTCATGTATCTTTAGATATTTAATATTTTAAGGATTGAGTCTCAGCCGTGTCATGCCGCTGAGATGCAAGATAAGGACTGAGAGTTGTCATCAGGATTTGGTAATAAGCAGGTTGAAGGTGACTCAGACTGACATCGATTCAGTGGAGTATTTGGGTGGGAACCATATTGCAGTGAAGGTCAGGGCAAGCATAGACACCTCTTTGGCTGCTGTGATTAAGACTAGAGAAGTGGGGGGTAGCTGCAATATGATCAGGGGTGCCAGAATGACAGGACCTGAAGGTTTGTGAGGCCTTGCCGAGCACACCGTCAGCTGACAGCCATGGATTTGGGATGACCCCCTCTGCTCACTACTTTGATTTTTTTTTTTTTTTTCCCTTATCAGGATTCAGCCACTTTTCCCTGGAGAAAGTAGAGAAGTAGATTGACCTAACTTTGGGATGTCCATAGGTGGTTAGAAAAGAGGGAAGGCGCATGGTCACCAGGTGCTTCCTAGAGAATCTGATACAAGGGGTCACTTATTTTTCTTAGACTCATTCCACCCAATTTAGGTTTAAAAAGGGAGGCAGCGTTGTGTGTTATAAAGAAAAAAGGATAGCAGGTCATGGGTCCAGGCCAAAAAGTGGGTCACAGAGCCTACAGCTACATCTCAGGAGAATACTCGGAACCATTCCTTCCTTGTTCTTCTCTTGAGCTACTTGGTCTTTTGTCTCTAGACCCAGCTGCTTTATTCTTTCCTCTGTAAGACAGGTTCCCTAAGAACCAGACCTAGAGTTTACATAACCAGTGAGTTGAAGTACTGATAAGAGTTTTCAGTAAACATTCAGAGGCTCATTTCCAGATTCCCAGAATGGAGTATCTGACCCAGCTTTGGCAGCCATGGCCAGGGGTGGAGTATTGATTTTTTTTTTTTTTTTTTTTTTTTTGGACAAATGTAGCCTTGGCACAGAGCCTCCAGAGTGACAGAAAAGAAAGGTGTGCTTGGCTACACAGATTGGATGGAAACCATATTAACAGTGAAGCTAAGGGTATATGGAAAAAGTTTTTTCAAGAGGCTACTGTGGATGAAACTGGAGAGCTGGGGTGTGAGCTATAGGTTGATACAGTCACCAGGAAGTTTGAGAAGCAGGTTGCTGGGCTCGCAGATGCCCAGTGTGGCATTCTGGTATGTCTCCAAGTGTGCCTTACTACAGGGGTCTTAGTGGCGTTGTCTCTAGTGAGGCCTACTTGTCAGAAGGTGATTGTCTGCGGCTTTGTCATACTTACTGCAGAAAAGTCTCCCTTCGTGAAGTGACCATGTACCAGCATCAGCATCTTCATGTTCTTCCATTAACTGTGATATAAACATGTCTGCAAAATATCAATTTGTGAACCAGCCTTACATTTAAAGTTTCTTTTATTGCTGAATATGATGGAGCCTGAGCACTTTAATGGTGACCAGTTAAAACACACACACACCATTTATATTCCCACTTTATAAAATTGTTAGGTCTTACTATTATTCATCTTGTGAAATCCTGCCTGTTCATCAAGACTAGATTGAAATCTTACCACTTGCATAATGTTCTACCTATTCTTATTTTCTGCTAGCAGAAAATCATTTCTTTCTCTGTGTTTTTTATGACTCTCTTTGCTTAAGCCTCTGGTTTTTTGTTTGTCTGTTTGTTTTGTTTTTGCATTCTTACTGTTCACAGCAGGACATGAGAAGGCGATGAGATGAAAGAGCTAGCCCTTGGGGTTGCCACTTACTAATGGTCCAGCACTGTGTGTGTGTACAATGCCTTTGAGCCTTGGTCTCACATCTAATAACGTGAAGACTATGCCTTTCTTACGTGGCTGTTCTTAGGAACAACAAATGAATCAATGAGAACTTACTTGCATCTTAAATCTATGAGCACATTAACTATTTAAAGAAATTGTTCATGAATTTGAAGGACAGGTTTATAAGCCCTCGTCAGCCATATGGTAACATAGAATTGCGGTAAGAAACCGTTCTTCTTTATCTTATGCATGTGGGTGGTGTCAGTTTTCCATCACTACTGTAACAGATGATCACAGATGAGTGCTTACAGCAGCACAAATTAATATCTCATGGTCCTGTGGATCAGAGTAGGAGTGGGTCTGTTTGGTTCTCTGCACTGGATCTCACAAAGCTTTAGGCATGCTAGGGTGGTCTAGACTCTTGTCTGGAGACTCTGGCAGAGTCTGCTTTCAGGCTCATCTAGGCTTTTATTGTTTTGTGGCAAGAACTTTTGCAAACTCTTCCAGAAGTTTTCAAGGATAAGATGCATTGTTTTTAGTTGGAGTCATCCGGTGCAATATAGCTCTTAAAGGTATGGAAAGATTCACAGATTTGAGTGCCACCCTTGCACCTGGGCCATGCTAACCTTCCCTGTTTTCCTGGATATTTTACCCAAGTGAGCATTCTTGTCCATTTTCAATCGAGCAGCCTTCCATCGAGCCCTTGCCCAGCTGCATCTCTGGATTTTTTCCTTTGACTGCATGTGCACATTGCCCTCAGTTGAACAGTGTTTTCTGTTTGGAAAATCCAAGGAAATTTCTCTATATTATGGCCAATTGGATTATTTTCAAGTGACTTTATTTTCCAACCCCTTTATTCCATGTAAAATAACATACAAATCCAAGGATGAGAGCTTGAACATCTTGGGTGGGGAGCCGTAATCCTGCCTGTCTCTTGTGGATAGGGTGTGTGTAGACAGCCTGGGAAGCTAGACACGGCTCTTTGCTGTGGTGCTGACTTCTGAGGCCTGCTGCTGCAGCTGGTGTGTAGCAAACAGAAGCTGTTACTCAAGATGCGTTTTGTGCCCCTGGTTACGGGTAGAACTAGCCCAAGTCAGAGGTGCTACTTTGGTAGCAATTTCTTTTTATCATCCACTATTACTCCTGCATATGCAGATACGTGGGACTATTGTTTCATAGAGCTTTTGTTTGAAAAGCTTTGGTAATTCCATTCCTACTTTTCAAATAAATATTCTGAGCTCAGAAACACTATTAATGCTTCAAGTAACGGTGTTATAAGACTAATAAAAATCTTCAATGAAAAATGATTAGACTTCATTTTTTCTACCTCTGCCTTAGCAGGTATAGGCTGGAAGATGAAATGCAAATTAATTCAGGAGGTAGACACTCCTGGCTCTTATTGTCCCCTCAGACACTTATGTGTCTACTGATCTGTATACATGTTTTTTTCATCTTTATAATGGGGGTAAAGGGCCATACTTTACCTGAGGATTAAATGTGCTTATATATGTAAAGTATTTAAGATTGTCTTAGTAGATAGTGCTCTGTGTATATTAGGATTGTTATTCTAAATCAATAGTGTGCTTTAACTTTGATTTTTCATCAAGGGCTATTTTAAACCCAAATTCTGTTTGAAAGTATCTGCAGATCATTGTTTCATTTACTGGGATGGTATATCTAGAGTATAGAGGTCAGGAACGCTGACAAGTAGCCCACAGTACACAGGATAGGCCATCCCCAACAAAGAATTGTCCCTCCTCCTTTCAGTGGACCAAGGATGAGAAGCCGTGTTTAAATCTGTTTATTTTATTTTATATGTATTTTTTTATATTGTGGCTTGACATGGAAGGATAGCTGTACTCACTCTTCCTCTCTGACTTGACTCTGTTCTATCACGCCGTGAGGAGCTTTGTCTCTTAACTCCACCTCACCATGTGGTTCTACCATTTCCAGCTGCCCACCTGTGAATGGGGTGTGACCTTATGAAACTATGAGCTAAAATAAATATTTCCTCCCTAAAGTTGTGGACATCAGGTATTCTGTCACAGCAGCGAAAAAGTAACTAAGACAGATACAGTCATGCATTTTACTTGAAAGAAAGGAGCAAAACATTTTTGATTCAAATCACATCTACCATATTTGTACCTGAGGGCTAGAAACTGGAAAAAACAGTCTGTAGTAGAATTTCATTTTGTAATGTTATCTTTGTTAAACTTCACAAGTTTGTTCTTGTCAGTCTGAGAAGTGATGGAGGATAACTACTTCTTCACAGACTGTGGTTAAGAAGGATCAGTTCTAAGTGTAATTAGCATCTTTGAAGGGTTTGGGAAAAGTCCAGCTTTTTTCCCTGCGATTTCAGGCTGTGAGTCTATGGAAGCTCTTTGTCAGCAGTTTCCTCACTGCAGACTAAGTTGCATGTTTGAGCAGCACATCAAAGATTAGGCTACATAACAGTTGAAAACTACTTGAAGCCTCCCGTCAGTTTTGAAATGACTGTTGCTCAACCTTGTTTTGCCACTTTATACTTCAGAGCTTAGTGCATTGGAAAACTCTTTCAGCTTTACCATTGAAATTTGGAGAAATGCTTAATTTTCTCCTTCAAGAATCAGTTGATGAGGGGAAGAAGGACCTTGGAGGCCCATGAGTTAATGTTTGTGTCTGTTATACTGTAGAAAAAACTTCTGTAAGCACAGTTGACCTGGCAGGAAACATCACAGGATTGTTCTGGTCCTTGTATAAGTTATGTCATGGCATTTTATAGGGACAGTCCGGTGCCTGAGGGCCATAATGACTAGAGACTATGGGAGGAAGAACATTTCCTGCCAAGAGATGGTTCATTACCAGTACTTAAGATCTGAGTCTGGGTTTCAGAGACACTATCCAGACATGTCATAACAGTCATGAGTCTCATCTGAGCAGGATCAGGTTCCCGGGGGCTCAAGTTAGAGAACAAGAAACAGACAGAAGTGGACTGAGAATCACAGCACTCAGTAACGTGGAAAGGAACACACACACACACACGCACGCACGCACGCACACACACAAAATTGATCACATATAGCTTTGCATCAGTGAGCCCAGGGACAGAAATTGAGTGGTACTGCCCAACTGAGTCTCCTTGGGAACTGCTTTTGCCTGCCTGACAGAGATGTGCCTTACCTCCTGGTGTGAGAATCATTCTCGGTAACCCTACAGTGGAGGGTGATTGCCTGAAATGTCACATATTGCCCAGTGTAAACATTAGGAGGCTGTGTATTTGATCCATTAGATTTCAGGACCTCTTTTCCTCCTCAGGAAAATTCATAGGTGAGTAGTTAGTTTTTGGGAGGGTGACTTTCTGAGGCAAGACAAAGGAAGCGGGAAGGATGGACAGATCCCTCATAAATTCTGACAGAGCATCCTGGTAGAAGGTAAAATATTCTCCTGGCTCGAAGGAGCATTTTAAACAAGGATATTTTAAATCAACTTAGAAAGTCCTAAGCCAAGGACAGTATTTTATATTCAGTACTAGGAAGGTATTTTCTGTCAACAGTAGAAGGTCATTCTTCTCTGGAACAACAGTCTTGTTTCCAGAAATGAAGGATAGGGAATTCTAACATTGTTAAAACAGTGAAAGGAACAGACTCAGTTTATAAGGAAATTGGCTGTAGAAAATCACAAACATATTGACTTGTTTTGAATAGATGTGGTGTACTGATAACAAAAGGAAACTTACATTAAAACACACACAGACACACCCACCCACCCAGAGAGGGAGAGAGAGAGAGAGAGAGATTTTATAAGTGGCTCAGCAATTAAAGCATATGCCTAGCAAGCATTAAGTCAAACGCTAAATACCTGAGAGTTCTATTCCCCAGAACCACATAAGCTGGCTGTGGTGGTGCACACCTATAATCCTAGCACTCGGGATGCGGAGGCAGGAGGATTGCCCTGAGTCCAAGGCCAGCCTGGGTTCCATAGTGAGTTTAGGACCGGCCTGGGCTACAGAGTGAGACCCTGTCTCAAATAAAAAGAAAGAAATAGAAATACTCAGCTCTGATAACTCTATAATAGATAAAAATTACATGCCTTAATTACTGTTATCAGTCTTACTAACCATTAACACAGTATTTAGTAAGCTTACTATTAAGAATATTTTTAAGCTGCCTTTTTCAAAAAGCTAAGCTGTTTAATATAGTTAAGAAAATGGGATGCAACTATCGGGGTTAATTCTATTTTTACTAATATGGTAGACAGATTACAGAAGATACCTTAACTAATGTTCTATGTATTATCCTCAAAATAGTTGTTCTTAGTGTTCTTTAATGGTAGTATTTATTTTAATAATCTAATTTCAATTTCAAGAAGTATTTTACTTTTTTTTCTAGCAAGATAGAAGAAAACTAATTGCTCCATGATAGTGCTTTTTATTCTGAATGAGTCTAGAATCCAGAGTAAATTGCTCTTTAAAATAACTTATGTGCTCCCTCACACCACAGAGCAATCATTAAAAACCTGATCAAAGAATGTAGCCATTATAATTTCTTTGATAAGTCTGAGTATTATTATTATACAACTGTGAAACCTTTATGATACTTTGCACTACCGAGAAATATTATAAATACAAATATTTCTTTCTTGTCAAATTGGAGAAAAGGTATGAAGTTCAGTTTTGATCTCTTCACTTAATTTGTAAATAAACAACCAAAGGATAGCTACTGAAATATTAATCATTAGTAAATGCTAGTAGGTCAGTTAATAACAAAATAACCTTCACTTGACCTTTGAACATACCTGGCTGACTCTTCCATGAGGGAGATGTCACTGTGTTCCTTGTGGCTCTGTAGTCACTTTAGGTAACAGAGTAGCTGCTGCAGCTGTACTTCTGTATGTGTCACACCACAGGGCAAAAGGAAAAGGGACAACAAGGCCGCTCATAGACCTTGGAAGAGGTCCCTTTGGCTAGAGCTCTATCATAGAGAGACCAAAAGAGCATACATTTGACCTCCTTAGCTTCTGTTCCCGGAAAAGCAGGAGTAGGAGTCTTAGGTCTGGGGTAAATAAATCTGTGGTCTCTACAATAGATAGAACATATATCCATAATTTTCCCATTTCTATTATTGTTTTAAAGCTTTGTGTAGTCTATTGGAACCGTGAATAATTTGACCTCTTCGGACAAGCATGGCATTTTTTTTTTCCTCTTAACTATGTGGAAATTTTTGCCTGGTTTTTAAGTTGAGCAACATTGGAAGTCATTGTACTCAAAGCTAATATTGAGTAATACAGTCTGTTTTAATGGTACACTGAACCTGCCAGCCAGTAACAGTAAAATGAGTGATAATTTTAGAAAACAACAGCATCCTGAAGCTTTATCAGGTTTTGAAGCCCTCCTAGGATGTGCAATGCACTTTCTGGCCTAGGAAATTCTTGCTCTCACCTATAGGGCATCTCAAATAATCTTTGATCTGTTGCAAATGTGCTTTTATAGGGTGAGAATATATAGTCAGATTAGATATTAATGCTTGTCTTTAAAAAGGTATTGTATCATATACAGTCCAAAATAATTGTTTACCAATTTCAATAGTATGTTTTAGTAACATAGAAGATTAAATGAAAATAAAGAGTTTTTAAAAATTAGTATCTCTGAGCTTTGTTTTTTAAACATGTGTTTAACAAGTATGTTGTCACTGAAGGGCAATTTTTAGAGTGCTGTTGGGAGGTAAATGAATATATTGAGTAACATCTGTTTTTTCATCACCATCATCTCTTGGATGGACACATCATCCACAGTGAAACCAAGAATGAAAATTATGAGAAAATCGTGAAGTTTAAAGATGAATAAAAGCCTTTCAAAGGAAAGAATTTCAGCTGTTAAGATGTACATGAAACAAAATTGTTTCTTGATGTGTATAAGTTTTTCCCCACATGGTTCCAGAAGGAAGAGATACTCTCATTTTTAATTCTTTAATCTACCAGTAGGTTTAATGTTTCTCCATATCTGTGAAGTTTTCAAAAAGAAGGAAGACGGGAAACTGGTTTTGCAAACTTGTTTCTGAAAGTCTCGTTCTTAAAAGTTAAATTTTCCCAGAATAATTAGGTAACTCAGGCAGACATCTATGCCAACAACTTTGGAAGGCTGGATTCCTCTGTGTTGCATGGGTCACATGTTCCTCTTGGGACTGTGTACAAGAAAACATATCATAGGTCTCAGAGTAAGCTACCTGAATGCTCCAAGAAGTCCTTGACCTCAGTCCAACACACATCCAAGCTACCTCCTCCCAACTCCAGCCCACAATGTAGATTAATCTTTGCTCACCTTCAGTTACAGGCCGCTGTCCATTGTCATGAACCCTGGCTCTTTAAAGCTACCTTTCTGCCTGACCTGGTATCCTGTTACTCTTTTCAATAAAACCTTACACTAAGTTACCCATCCCTTAGGATATTTTTCTATAGAATATTCTATAGAAACGTACCTGCATACTAGCCATGGGATTTGCTTTGCCATCAAACTTTTATATTTGATAATACAAAAGTTTTGTTAAATAATGTCAGAAGTTGATCTTAAAGAAAGTGAACTATTAAATGCACACACATTGTCTCAGTTGTTACTGGGACACAGTACCTGACATCCACAACTTAAGGGACAAAAGGTCTTAGTCTATGCCTAGGTGGCAAGAAGGGACTGGCGGAGGACAGATGCTCATAGTATCACAAGAGAATGAATCGGGCCTCCTAGAGGAAGCTGTGATCTAATCTGTCACACACCTGTCCTCCCATGCACATGTAATCCGACCTTCCTTACCGGCCCCCACCTGTTAAGAGCAAATGGAACCCATAGATACTCTGCAACATCCCAGTACGTGAGGCTTTGGGGGACATTTCCGATCTGAATCACAATTCACATTATCTGAATTTTGAGCTTGAGCTGTCTCAGTGCCTTTTTATTAGATGTGATACTTCATTGAAACAGAACACACTGTTTTCTACAAATAGCGATTGTTAGAATTCTCATTTTTCCAGAAACTGAGTTTATTAGGCAGCTGAGTCTTTCCTCAAGACGCTGCAGTTGCTAACCACTCTTTCGTCTCAGTAGAGAATTAGTGCTCAGTGGCCAATTAGGACTCATGCAGTAGCATTAAGTAATTACTCCTTTATCTCCTGCTGCCTTAAAAAAGTATATTAAAATTAGCTCTGGGAGAATTCAGGACATCCAAATCTGAAGAAGATTCATGGATATATATATATATATATATATATATATATATATATATATATATATCCATGATTGGTGAAGAGGAACCAGGTAACGAACTGCATGTGTGTTAACCAGAGAGACACAGAGTCGTAGAAAAAGAGGAAAGAAGCAGGAGTTGGCATTTTGCCCTTCTGGGGGTGCTGAACCGCAGAGGATAGCACAGCTGAAGGGAGCAGGTGATCCAAGCAGCAGTTTGGCAGAAAGAGGAGAAATTCATGGTTTCTCATAAACCTCACAACAGGCCAGCTCAGAAGAGAGTAGAACCATCTTGTATGCCCAGGATGCACACAGAGTACGAGGATTGAAGACTTGGGCGCAGAGCGGGAGCCTAGGATGGAAGTTGGAAGGGAGGGTCGTGAGAGTTATAGGATGAAAGGTAGGCAGGAGGATTGGGTGCTGTGAGATTCCTTCCTTGGGTTAAAGCACACAGCCAGACTTGGTATTTGCCGTTTTGATGCCACGCCTTCCAGCAGCTCATTGGACCCCAGAGGACTGCCTTTGTCCCATAGAGTGGCAGGAGAGGTCAGCGGCTACAACTGACTTACGGTTTGGAAACAGCAAAACTGGTAGGGTTCTGTGCCATGAGGAAGAATTGACAGAGTTCATAGGTATGCTCTTCGTCTGTGCTGTGCTGGGCTTCAGCTTCCTAATCTGTAACGTGAGGTTCCCCTCTCAGTGCAGTGTCATAGTGTTTGACAAAGTAGGCAGGTGCTATACCAATGAGCTACGCCGAGCTCAGCTCTTTTTGTTTATATTTATTTTGAGACAGGGTCTTATTGTGTTTCCAAACTAACTTCGAATTTGTGATCCTTCTGTCTCAGCCTCTGGAGTAGCTGGGGTTATAGATGTACATTGATGCACCTCACTACTCTTGCAGCTTTCTTTGTTGAAGAGAGTGTTTAAAATTCTAAATGATTTCTAAAATATGAAACTTGCACTGGTCCAGGGAGGAGGAAATTACTGAGCTTCTGCATAAGGCTTTATACATGTCAGGTCTCGAGGACTTTGAGAGTCAACAGTAAAGAGACAGGCTCTGGGGGAAGCCTCCGCTGATGGGACGGATGTTGCGAGAGTGCTGTGGAAGTAGGCATGGGCACAGCTGCCTAGAACAGGCTTCCAGAGGGAACTGTTAGCTCTAGACCTGTGCCTAGAAACTGGAGTCACAGTACAGACCGCAGGGCTGTGGGTGAACTAGGCTCACACATATATTTTTCCCTTCAGCCAGCTTAGTGTTTTTCTTAATGGCTTTAATCATGGCCTTCAATCTTGTTTTGCCCATCATTTCCAGGTACCCTAAACCTGGTCGTTCTAGTCCTATTAGACCCTTCAAGTTTTGGCCTCTTTTCTGTATCTAAGGCAAAGCAGCGGCACAAGCCAGAGAACTGGCAGTGGGGGCCAAATGAGTTACTGAACGTGTCCTCTTCTCGTACCCTGGATGGTATTCAGCACTCTCAGTTAAATTGAATTTCAGATAAACAGCAGATACTTTTTAACTGTAAGTATTTTCCACGCAGTTATTCTATTTTCTACAACTGGCAGCCCTCCTGTATTCCCATTTATGATTCTTGTCCTGGCGTCAGTAGGTTCGCAATAAGTACCATTATCATTGTGACATTGGGAGAAAGGATCTTGGAAGCAGAACCCTCAGTGTCCGTAAGGAAAAAGAGAGCTGGACGATGCTCCTGGCATTTGAGAGAAGTGGTGCCAAGTGGGTGAGCAGGGGTTTGAATTTGGTATGGGGCTCAATTGGAACCTGTCTGGCCAGGAGGCTTTTCCTTCAATGCTGGGTGATGCCAGCTGGAAGGTGACTAGGGGTGAGACCTCACTCAGTGGCGGTCATTCCCAAAACTGTCTTAGGTGGCATCTTGATATCATCTAAGTGAGAGAGAGCTAAATGCTGTTAGATGGGACCGTGACAGACTCCTGCCTGCAGTCCTGTGAATGCAGTCACACTGTCACCTTTAGGTGACATTGGCCTCTTTCCCTTCCTTTCCCATTGATTCACCGCTCCTTGAATTGCCCTGCCCACTCAGAGCTTCCTTAGTGCCTACTTTCCTCCTGCCTGTTTTCCTTGTCTCCGCTCATCTCCCAAAGCCAGCAGGACTCTGAGGAGGTGGTGTGTGTGGTGTGTACGGGTACAGGTCTGCCACCCACTTCAGATGTCTTCTGCCAATCTGGGACATCATTGCATTTGATCTCCTGACTGAGCTGCCGGGGAGATAATTTTTTAAAAAAAATAGTCTTATTTTTTAAAGAGCGATTTTAGATTTGCAAGAAAATTGAGCAGAAAACGTTCAAAGTTTTCATATTCCCTTTCCCCACAGTGGCACAACCTCTTCCTGTCGTAGCCCACTGTAGTACATTTGTTACAGTAGATTGCTTTTAAAATGAAAAGCCTAAGAGGGGACTAGAGGAATGGCACAGCAGTTAAAGCACTTACTTTGCAATCTCAAGGCCCTGAGTTCAATTCCTCAGCACCACATAAACTGGGTGTGGTGGCACACGCCTGTAATCCCATGCTTGGGAGGCTGAGGCAGACAGATTGCCATAAATCCAAAGCCAGCCTGGGTTCCATAATGAGTTCAGGAATAGCCTGGGCTACAGAGTGAAACCTTGTCTCAAAAAAGAAAGAGAGAAAGAGAGAAATAGAGAAAGAAAGAAAAGACAAGACGAAGGATTTGAAGGGTCAGGCCTTCCACAGCAGCCTGCAGCCTGCTCTGTGAGGTGCCTGTGACAGCCCTGCCTCTTTCCCAGGTGTTGTGCTGCCTGGGGCTCCTTGTGGGCCACTGAGTCTTCATTCTGTCATGGAGTTGTGGGTAGTGGCATATAGCATGATGCCAGCGGGCTAGGAGCGCCTAGATAGCTGTTGTTCACCTGTCCAGAATTCCTTCCCATGGACGAGTGAGGGTTAGGTTAGGGTTAAGTTGTGACTTGATTCCTCAAGTTACTTTACATCTTCTTACCTTCTCCCATTTCCAGTTCTACCACAGATTGAAAGGAGGATGATGCAATGTCTAAAAATATTTTGTGTTGAAATTATGTCTGAGGATTCCAAAGGTTACTTTTATATGACAATTAAGTAATTTCTGGCGAAGCTTAGTAGAAACTACTTTCCCTAATAAGTTTGTTATAAAAAGTGATGGCACATCCCTCTCCACTTTAACAGCCAGTAGTGCAGATAAGTTTCCCACCCTGGACCTGGCCTGAGCCAGACACTGCCCTTTGGATCCCTCTGGATGTGGAGACTGAGGACCACTGGATTGTGGGCTCCTTTATTGCACAACAAATTGTTTTATAAATGAGCCAGCAGTGGCTTCTGTACCTTGACCATCATGTTGAGTTCCTCTGTTTGGGTTGAGCCCTATTAACTGAAAAGCCCACTCAAATTTTTCCCTCATTTTATTTATATATATGTGATACATATTGTTTACATTGAACTTGAGTATTTTGTGCATATATATGTATAAAATATCAAAATTACAATCCCTTTCCCTCCCCCTTTTTGAAGCTCCCACAACTTCCCCCTTCTCCCTAACTTCTACTCTCACCCCTGTTTGGTTCTTTTTTCTTTGTGTTACATATATATGTATGTATGTATGTATATTTATTTATTTATTTATTTATTTATTTATTTATTTATTTATTTTCAGGATTGGGGATTGAACCCAGGGCCTCTGCACTGAGCTACACCCCCTACCTATGCATAGTTTTAGCCTTTCAGATTCTGACTGCTTCTCCTATTCCATCTAACCTTTCTCAACATCTGTTGGCAATTGATAAGATAGAGCTTTTTGGTCTTAAGACCCCAAGCTGCTCCTGACTTTCAAAGATCTCTGACCCAGAGACTCCCTGTCATGCTACTTGGCAACATCACTTACTCCGTAGCCCTGTACCTAACTGCCTCCCAACCCCCTCCTCTGCTAGGAGTTCCCTCACCCCTTTCTCTTGAATTATTCTAAGGGGTCAAAGGGTCTCATGCTGTGAAAAAAGCCTGGACCATCCAATAAAGCTTGTTAGGCATTACTCTCTTATATCCTTTTATCTTATTCCAAGATTAACCCTCAAATCCCCGGTACAAACCCTCTGCAAACTTAATGGGCCCATGTAGAATTTCATGAAAGCCAATAGAGGAGCCTTAAGCACTAAGAGTTGACTCACATTGCCTTATATCTGAAAAATTCCCTTTCTGCCCCTTGTTCTTCCACATTTTGGATACCAGCTAGTTGTGTATATATTTGTAAAGATTTTGTATAAAATACAGATTTGCCTGGTTTATGTATATTCATGCCTTCCTGTTTATATATATATGACAAAGAAAACTATGAAATTCAAGATTGTCATGATCAAAGATATGCTTAAGGTTTGTTGTTGTTGGGTTTTTCATAATTTGTTTTGTTTTGTTTGAGACATTGTCTGTAGCCTTGAACTCAGAGCAGTCCTCCTGCCTCAGCTTCCCAGGTGTCAGATTAGAGGCATGACCCACCATGCCCAGTAAATGTGGTGCTAGGGAATGGAACCTGGGGCCTTGTGCTTGCTAAGCCGGCACTCTAATCACTAAGCTACATCTCACTAAGCTAGCTTGCTTAGGTTTTTTTTTTCTGTCTCTCTCTCTCTCTCTCTCTCTCTCTCTCTCTCTCTCTCTCTCTCTCTGTGTGTGTGTGTGTGTCTGTGTGTGTGTCTGTGTGTGTCTGTGTGTGTCTGTGTGTGTCTGTGTGTGTTGGTGATATCACAGATCTACTTCCCAAGCTGATTTTTGGTTCTGAGATAAGGCCTTACTAAATTTGCAGTCCTCCTGCCTCTGCCTCTCAAAGTGCTAAGATTACAGCCTGTGCCGCCAGGCCCAGCTGTACTTAGATTTTCCAAAAAAAAAAAAAAAAAAAAAAAAATCGTAATATCTAAAATGCATTGAGCATGTAGCATGTGTTAGGTTAAGTTCTGTACCTGCAGTACCTTATTGAATCACGGCCACAACAGTGTGGCCATTCTTTCATTCATTCACAGCTGCTCAGTGCAGAAAGTGAGCTCAGAAAGTGGACTCAGAGAGATTGATTGCCTCCTGTGGAGTCAGGACTATGTTGGCAGAGTGTGGACACACCCTGCCCTTATCATTACTCCTGTGTAAATGAGAGGTTTTCTCTAAGGACACAGGGAAGTAAGCAAACAGTCCCAGCTGGGGAGGAGCCACGCCTCAAAGGGGAGGAGGTAATTCATCATCACTCAGGGACTGGCTGCATTGTTTGTAGTTCTGTAGCTTGCTCTGCAGGGGAAAGGTAATTTCACTGGTGAGCTGTAGAAATGACTGAGCACCTCCGTTCTGCCTCTCTCAGCCTCCTTGTCTTTTTCTTTTCTTACCTTCTCTTTACCTTGTGGCTTCAACTACCTCATGACTCTTTTTTATGGGTCTTTATCTTAGGGAGTGAATTTGTGCTTCTTCATTGCGCTGTGCCCTCCAGATTGTCTTCTAACATCTCCCACTTGTGCTGTCTCAGCTAGAGTAGATGATTGGTCAGTCCTGCACGGTCCCCTCCGTGAGAGTCACACACAAGGGCACCTCCCCTCGGAGGCGAGACCAGCCCTCAGTGTCTGTCTTTGAATAAGCACCAGGACTAGGATCATCCACCTGGGGCCAGATCACATTTGGCACACACAGACCCCTCCAGAAAACGCTGTCCGTGGGAATTGAACTTAAGGCTTCTTCAAGGAGGTGACAGAGGCCTGACGTCTGTAAAACCTGCCTGGGAAAAAAATGGAGAGATTTTCAAAATACGTGTAATATATATATTATGAAAAATATAAATAAACCTTCAGCAAACAGTAATATTTGCCGAGAGTAGTTCCTAGGGGGGAAAAACACAAGTTAAGTCTGCACACAGCTGAGGAGATCTGGGCTTATTTTCTTTCCCCTGTCCTTGGTTGGATCACAACATAACATTTAGAACAAATTGTTAAGTGCAACAATGGGGTGAATGTAACATTTAATTAGTTTTCCCATGTTCATGAGCTTGTGTTGACTGTAAGAAGGGAGGCTATTAAGCAGCCACACACTGCCTATCATATTATAAGGGAGATCCTGATTCTGATCCTGCAGCATCTTACTATTTTAGTGGCAGCAGTCACTCAGTAAATGACGTTGCCTAATTACTTAGCCCTGATGTTGATTGAAAAGAAAATATAAATCACAAAGAATCAAGGGGTGAATGCTAACTTTTACATGTCTTGCGCCTTATTTCATCTTCTCTGAGCCAAAACATTGAATTGCTCTTATAAAATCCTGTGTCATTCTCTCTTGTTTCCATCTATACCAATGTGGTAGCTGTAGTTTTCACCAGTGAAAATGTAAACAATCAGGTAATATAACGTCAGTTTGCTTTCAGATTCTGTTTTGTTTTCATGGGGTTTCAGTACTGCATTTGAAGTCCTGATCATCTGCTGGTCGAATCCTGTTTTAATCCTCCTCCTCCTTGGGATGTCAAACTGTGAGGATCCCTAATTAATTTGATGAAAAGCTACAGAACTTAACCCAGTGGGCCTGTGGAGTGGTGGTGGTGGTGGGCGGATCAATCCTGTCCATGGACTTCTTTGTTGTCAGTTGAATTTTAGAAGAAGCAATCTTGTCCTGTCAGCACATGACAACACTGAGTATGGAGAGATTAAATGCCTTTGTCCCCATGCTCCCTCTGCTTGCTAGCGGCTTAGTACTGTAAACTTAAAAGCTAGTACCATTTCAGTGTTTTCAGGTGTTCATATAAGTCATAAATCTGAGTTAACAAATTGACTTTATGTATGACTTATGAATCTAATCTTGTCATTGTTCTGTACATGAGCACTGCTCCCCTGACTCCCCCACATGTCTTACAATTGGTTTTAATATGGCAAGTCATTTTTAGAGGTGGCAGACCACTGATGTCATTCAACAGTATGGCTGTCTCTCTTCACAGAGTACTGGAGAAGCCACTCTTGATGTTCCATTCAGGGCGTTTTGACCACATGATTTTCTTCTTCTTTTCTAACTTGAACTCTTAGAAATCTCATGAGAAGAGGAACCCATTTTGAGAAATGTGCCACAGCAACTTTTCAAATGTAGAGAACTAAGCAATTAGTGTTATATTTTCCCTGAGGGAGGAGAAAAGATAAGAAAAATTACTTTATACCACAGAATTATATAGCTGAAGGAGATTCCTTATTAGTAGTGCATCAGATAAATGATGATTTTTGACAGAGCAGCACAGTCCTCTGTGGGAAAACTCTATTCTATCTTTAAGTCAGTAGTAGTATGTGTCCCTGATTTTTATTCAGATTTTGAACCCAAATAAATCATGCTAACTTCTTTTTGTTTTTATATCTTATGTGTTCGAAAATCTTTTAAGTATTTAACGTATTTAGAAATTTGCAGGAGTGAAGAGTTTACCAAATGTACTATATGTAATGGAAAAACCAAATCAGATTTGATCATAAGGTGTTTTTGTAGACCTCATATACCTACTCTTCCAGAGGCTCATCAATTTCTATCTTTTGTGTGTGAATATAAACATTTTAATACATGCTGAAACTTTAATAAAATTTGACTACCTGCCATCTACCAAGTGGTAAACTAGGTGCAGAAATGAAAAAGCAGGCCTTGTTCATGGAATACTTATATACTGTGAGAGATGGTGATTCAGGTAAAGAAAGATGCCTCAAACTATTTCATAAGTACATGACTAATCAGTAGCATTGTAGGCATTATACAGTTACCTGACCCTCAGGTCTATTATGCTTTCCAGTGAGATTAAGAAGAAAATCTTGAAAACTCTATCCTATATGTTTTTATTTTTTGTTTGTTTGTTTTGTTTTTGGAAGAGCAACAGTGTGATTCACTGGAGGGAGATTCTGTTACTGACTCTGCGCGGGTCTGTTGGTTTGTGCCTTTGGGTGAGGCCAGTATGGGGATGAAACATGGTTCTTGCTGTAGAGACGTGTCATGACACTAAGTGACACTTCAGTTTGTTTTCTTTTAAAGTTCCAAGCCACAGTTTTAAATACCAATGTATTTCATAGAGTTGAAGCAAAAATTAAGGACTACACCAAAAGTAAGCGTTAGCGGACTACCCAGCAGGGTGTGGATTCTCAGTGGCTGTGAAGAATAGAAACAGGTGAGAGAGGAAGATAACATGCAAGGTGGTGAAAGAAAGGGTGCTCATTATTGTGCTCAGGGACCTGTAAAGACTTTATTATGAATAAAAGTGGACTGATCTCACTGAAAGTATTTAGTGGCAATGGTGAGCAACCATTAAATGTTACCTAGAATGTTACTTAGTTACTTCCTAAAATATTTTAAGATCTGGAGCCACATAAGAACATCTCCAGATTTTTATTATTGCTTCTAAAAGATGGTAATGTGAATAAGTCCTATAATGGAAAGTTGAGTCCTTTAACTCTTTTAAAAGAAAATCTATACAAATATAATTATGTGGTCTCTTTTATTAAAAAGTGTGTACGGCTAACTTATGGAAGATTATTTTGTCTTTTAAAAACAAGGACTTTCAATTGGAAGTATACAAAATCAATCTTCAGTTACATATACATGCACAGGTATATGTCTAATTAAAGATTTATTATATTAAAATGGAGGTTCTTGAAATTTAAGCCTGACTTAAGAGTTGAATTTTTATTCCGTATAAATATTTTAGAACACTTCTCCATACAATTTTGATCAAGAAAACTGAGGATAAGAGGAAGTGGGAGAGTGGGAGTGTCTTAGTTACTTTTTCATTGCTGTGACTCAATACCCGACACCCACAAACTCAGGAAAGGAAAGGTTTATTTTAGCTCACAGTCTTGAAGGTCACAGTCCATTCAGGGGTGGCCGGCAGCAATCGAAGTACATGGCAGAGAGAGAGGTGGAGTCAGCTTCTCTGGACAAACAGGAAGACAAGCTGAGGCCAGTTGAGACTGGTCCTGGTCCTCCAGGAAGACAGGTGAAGCTTATGTATCCTTTCAGGTCTCCGCCCAGTAACCAGCCCCTCCTGCATCCAGGTGTGGCCACTACACACCGTTAATCTTAACTGTAATCCACCCCTCCAGACTAGACCCCAGTCCACCAACTCACATGGTTCCATTTAAATACATGAGACTTTTGGGGGACACTCCAATTCCTAACCACAACAGGGAGGGAAAGTAGCAATGACAAAGATGTGATAAGCACCAGTTCCCCAAGTTGGATGTAATTATGAGGTATTACAAACATGTACTAGTAAACGTAATATTATGGGAAAAGGAAAAAAATTAGAGTGCTCAAACTGATAGTTGAAGTTTTGTATATATTCTCGGAAATAAGGTAGAAAGAACCTTGTACAAAAATATGAATACTATTAAGTATGCAATCTTTGCAGATCTAATCTGTTAGGAGAGTGAAAAAAAAACATTCCTCCTTTTAGGATAATTGGGAACTGAATTCTGAAAATGATATTTATATTGAATAGGATGAAATGGACTCAATAGACAATTTCCATTTGTAAGCATAAAGAGGTGGTGTGTGTGATATACCTATGTGTTATAATTTATATAAATCATCATCCTTTTAACTAAGCAATAAGATTTTAAACGTGTATAATCTACTTGGTAGAAAAAAATCTCAACTCAGATTATAATCTTTTTTTCAGATGATGAAACATGCTTGGAATAATTACAAACGTTACGCCTGGGGGTTAAATGAACTGAAACCTATATCCAAAGAAGGCCATTCAAGCAGTCTGTTTGGTGAGTTAAATTTGCTTTGGTTTCCTGGTGATAGTATCATCTCTCCATTTGCCTGGCGGCAGAGACTGGTGTGATGTGATACTCCAGGCACTTCCTGTTGCTAGGAAACTTGTATGCTCAGTGGCATTATCTCAAAGACCTGTGCATAGTGTGGCCTTTAGATAGAGCAGAGGCTGTACAGCAGAGTGACTTGCATCACTTCAAAAATATTGATGTGTGGGGCATTCTGCCAAAGAGTCTCATCTAATAGGAATGGCCCAGCATCAGGATTTTTAGCTCCTGAAGTGGTTCCCATAGAGGAGCACTTGGGGAACTGCATTAACTTCTTCCCAAATACAGTCATTTTATAGAACCAAATGGGGGTGATAGTGGGAGCTGGGGGGAGGGAAGGTATGGGGGGCCAAAAAAGAAGAGGGAAAGGGTGGTAATTTTGACGCCACGTATTTGTACACAAAGTACTCAAGTTTGTTGTAAATGTTATGTATTTTATATACATGTATTTAAAATGAGTGAAGAAAAAAGTTGTGTCCTCATGGATAAGTTGCATCTCAACTTTGGCTGAAGTTTGCTTTTGTTCCATGGAAGGGAAATCGAGAATCGATTAGGCATGTGGTTGGAACTTCTACCTGTCCACAGCATGCAACCCTCACAGTAACCCTGACCCTCTGGAATTGATCCTATGGGTATTAATCAGGCCCCTGTGTGGAAGTTAAAAAAAAAAAACAACAACAATAGAAGAAGTTTGATGCACTTCTTGAATCAAAGACCTGCTCGGTGCCCTTCCTGTTGCACTTGGGTTGGCTCTAGCCCTTAGTTTTCCCAGTCATGTAGACCCTGCTGCCTGACCAAGCTGGGACTTGAACTGCACTGTGTCTTAATATCAGAGGCCATGTTTCTAATCATGACGCTAGGCTTTTTCATTTATTTAGGACCATCTGTGTGTTTGGCTTTACTCCTTGCACAGGTGTTAAGGCAAATACTCTTGGGTCTTGGTAGAGTTCATGGTTTCATGTATAATACTTATGGAGAAGTAATGAATTATCAAAGCCCAGAGTGGTTCAGTGGATACTCATGTGAGGTTTTGAGGAACCAGAGGATGTCAGGGAGAAGGGCCTTGCTGAGGCTTGCCAGAGCTAGTGAGGGGCTGGGGAAGGGGGGAGACAGCTGGGCCTCTCAAGTGATATTGTTAGGGATGGAGAGAGCTTGCAGTGGAGTAGCAGGAAGGAAAGTGAGTCAGACCTTTGTAGGACTCGGTGGCCATTCGCATGGGTGATGAGAGGGAGAAATGGAGGAAGGACACTCTGAGACTCCATGCTGAGCCAGAGGCCTTTCTTTTATCAGTGTTTATTATAACATTTAAAAAATTGAGCTCCAGTTTTACTTTTAACTGTATGAGTGTTGTATCATTAACAAACTAGTTAGGTGTTAATTTGCCATAAACTTCACCAAGTAGATTATGTGGTTTTCTGTGAACATATTGATTGTTTTAAAAGCTTAAAAACGCACTGAGCCAGTTTTTTTCTTTTTACAGTTCTCTTTGACTTTTTCAGTAAAAACACTTTTTATAATCCAGATAAGAATTTGTTCTTAAGAAAAGAAGAAAGTTGAATATGAGTGTTAGGAAGTGAAACATTAATAATCAAATGGTGTTAATCTCATTCATCTTTAAATAAAAGGGTATAGATAAGGATTTTTCCTTACAGCAATCCCAGTCTACTGTTATAAAAGTAGAAGGTTTTCACATTTATAATGAGTAAGACTTTTAAATGATATCTTTAGCCCCCTTTTTCACCAGGCTTCTTATCTGTAAATAGTGTGCAGGCCAGTGTATTGTTTTAGCAAGCAAGATAGGGAAGAAGGAAATTTAAGTCCTTGACCATCTGACTTAGAAATTTTTCTTACTGTGAGATAGGTTCATCCGAGTTTTGACCTTACAAACAGCCTTTTTTTTTTCTTTTAGAGGAAGCGTTAGTCATTATGGATCTAAATTTTTCTCAATTATTGGCCTCTGGGGACCCCTTAAAGACTGTATCCTTCTTGTGGTTGTTTCTTCTTAGTTAGGACCTTACATCTGTTTCCTGGTGAGAGGAAAACTGGTTACTTCCCTAACTTAAAGCATTTTTAATAAACATAAGAAATGACCTCGGGTGTTCACTATTTACCAATTCTAGAAGCTAGAACTATTATTTCAAGATTTCTGAGCTTAAAAAAAGATTTCAAGTAGAACTATACCTCAAAGAGAGGTATTTAAACTTGACCAATGGTACTCAGTATAAAGCTAAAATGCAAGAAATAACTTTTATTTAAAACTCTTAATTACTGAGAAATTAAGTATCAAAGAAAAGAAGCTCATATACTTCAAATTGCAGCCTTAAGACACCTGAATCTTTAGTTGCATCTCAAGAAAATATATATTTTAGAGAGAATTAAATTGCAACAAAATATATTTTCAGGTTTTTCCTCCATATCATTAGGTACAATTTAGAATTACTTTGTATAGTTTTGAAAGTTAAATATTTTAATATTTTATTGCATAAAGTTTTCTAATGATAATTTCTCAGTTTGTCATTTGAAGAGAGTTTGTCAATGAAATAGCTTCTATTTATATTGGCAGTTTGGTTTTAGATTGTCCCCACATTACTTTTTTTTTTTTTTTTTTTTAAAGACAGGGTCTTGCTCCATAGCTCAGGCTGGTCCTGAACTCAACTATGTATCCCATGCTGGCCTTAGTCTCACAGAAGTTCTTCTGCCTCCGCCTCCTGAGTGCTGGAATTAACAGGCATGCACCACCATATTCAGTTTATGTGGTGCTGGGGCATTGAACTCAGGGCCTTGCACTTGTAGGCAAGCACTGTAACCACTGTGACATTCCTCCAGCCCCCAAAACACTAGTTATCTAACTGTATAGCAGCCCATCTCTCAACAGCTATTTGTGGGCCTTACTGACCTTCATACAGGGAAGAGGAATGTGATTGCTCGGTTCTAAGAATTTTATAGACTAAATGAAATGCACAGAAATCATTATAATACAAGATAGAGAATGCTGAGTACCAGAGCAATGTAATACCTTCATGTTATGGGAGTCAAAAGAAATAAAAGAATCTGGACTGGCTGGAGCAGAGTATGGGAACACAGATAAGTTAGAGATTTGTGGAAGGGTGGAATTCCATTTCAGAGTAGAGTAGCCGCTCTTCATACCCATAATTTTGCTTGCTGGGTTTTAGTTGTATGCAGTCAACCATAATCGGAAAGTGTTAAATGGGAAATTGAAAACATAAATAAATAATTTATAGTTTTAGGTTGTATGCCATTCTACACCGTGTCATGAAACATTGGTCTTTCCTACTGGATCCTGCCCTGGATCGACACTCTCTGTGTTACCCACCTGTTAGTCCCTTAGGGGTCATAATGGTTTGGCAGTCTTGGTCCTGCAGTACTTGTATTCAGGTAACTGACTTGTCTGGCTAATAGCCTGAAATGCAAGAGTAGCAATCCTGACAGTTTAAATGTGTCAGAGAAAAGGTGCAAAGTGCTTCCTTTAAAAGTAAAAATATGAAATTCTCAACCATTTATTAAGGAAAGACAGGGGACATCATATGCTAAGGTTGCTAAGATCTACAGTAAAAATGAATCATCCATGAAATTGTGAAGAAGGAAAAAAAAATTCGTCCTTTGCTGTTGTCATACTTACATTATTTTTATTGCTGGGACAGAAGACCTAACATCCACAACTTAAAAGAAAAAAAAATTATTTCAGCTCTCAGTTTCAGAAGGTCACAGTCCATTCACTGGCAGCTGATGATGGTAGAAATACATGGCAGGGCCTAGAGCAAGATACAGGCTTTTTATGTTATGACATAAAGCCAAGTGAGCAAAGAAAGGCAGAACTGGCACACATTCCTCCAAGTCAGGCACCAAGCATTCTCTCCTTCCAGGCAGGCCCCACCTCCCAGCTGTGACCAATATCCATAGGTAATCCACAGCATCCAAATACATGAGGTTTTTGAGGGGAAACTCCAACTTCAAACCTTAATGTTCCATCCATGACCCCCAAAAGACTCACATCCACCTCCTTATACAAAATGGATTTAGTCCTTCTCTAAGAGTTGCCAAAGTCTTAACAGTTCCAGCACTGCTAAAAAGTCAAAATCTAAAGTCTGCTGTGAGACTCAAGGCAAACTCTTAGTTGTGAGCTGCTGTGAAAACCAAAGAACAGTTAAACACTTCCCAGATGCAATGACACAGGGCAAACATTCCCATTCTAAAAAGGAGGAGTAGGAGGATAGAAGGCAATTGTGTCTAAGCAGGAACAAAACTCAGCAGGATAACCAAATCCTATGTTTGCATTAAGCTCAGTGGTGAGCACCCTGGACAAACTGTGGTGAGAGTGGCCTCGAGATGGTGTGGGTGACTCTGCCCCTATAGCATTGCCACTGGCTGCAAACTCCAAAGCTTCTCCTTTGGGCTGGTTCTGCTCATAGATTGTAGCCTTCTCTGTAAATGATCCACATTTCTGGCTTTTCCAAATTTCTGGGGTCTCCACTGTATTTTAGGCTTCTCTTTAACAACTGCAGGCATTGCACTGCCTGGAGCACACTGTTTGACATACAAAGCCTTCCTATGAAGTCTGGGTGGAAGCCTCATGGCCCCACAACTCTTGCCCTCTGCATGCCTGTGAAAACAGTACCACCTGGATGCTGCCAAGATGTGCCGCTAGCTTGAGCAGAAGTCTGGCCCTCTTGGACCATCACAGTTGAGGCCTGATGCTCTAGGCAGCTGAATTCTGGCAAGAATTTCCCTCTTTGACCTTACAGCTTGCCCAGGGGTACTGTTCTCAGAGCAAGGTCCTTTGCCTTTCCAGCCTTTAATTCATAAAGGGTGGGGTCTTGTTGATTTCTGAGACACCTTCAAGGCCTCTTTTTTATAGCCCTAATTGCAAGAACTTAGCTTCTTGTTAATGTTCATTTCTTTAACATCCCTGTGCTCTTTTGCCCCAACTCTACAGGCCTTTTCAATCTGACAATGCTGAAAACTTTTAAAATCATTTTCCTTAGCCATTATCTCTTGCTTTTTGCCACAGAGTTGGCTAAAAGTCTCAAGCAGTACTCATGTGACGGCCTCAACATCAGGTTGTTTGGAGATTTCTTCCTCCAGATTAAGTAGTCCATCACCCTTAATCTTAGTTTCAGGTAGTCTTTGTACAGGGTCCAAATGCTGACACATACTCTGCCCCAACATAACTTCCTGGTTTCTAGACCAGTTGACAATTAAGTCTTCCTTTCTGTCTGAAACTTCTTGAGCCTGACGGTTAAAATCCACACTTTTATCAGCATTATGATCGACTGAGCTCTGATCAGAGTCTCCCATCAAGCTTGTTTTACAGCATCTTAAGTCTTTTTTTTTTTTTTTTTTTTTTTTTTTTTTTTTTTTTTTTTTTTTTTTTTTTTTTTTTTTTTTTTTTTTTTTTTTTTTTTTTTTTTTTTTTTTTTTTTTTTTTTTTTTTTTTTGCTGACAACTTCAAACCTTTCCAGATTCCTCCTATAAAGCAGTTCCAAAGGATTGTAACCTACATGTTCAGGTAAAGTCTCACCAACAACCCCACTTTTCTGGCACCAATTTTTTTTTTTTTTTATCTTAGTTACTTTTTCATTGCTGGAACAGAATACCTGACGTCCACAAGTTGAGGAAAAATTTATTTTAACTGACAGTTTCAAAAGGTCACGGTCCATTCACTGGCAATTAGTGATCATAGAAACACCTGTTGGGGCCTAGAGCAGGAGATGAGCTGTTCACATCATGGTGGACAGGAAGCCAAGTGAGGGAAGAAGAGCAGAGGGAAGAAGAGCAGAACCAGCATAACCCTTCAAATCAAGCCCGCAAGCATCTGCCCCTTCCAGCCAGACCCCACCTCCCAACAGCACACAGTATGCATAGGTGATAATCCATAGCATCCTAATACATGAGGCTTTTGGGGGACACTCCAGATCCAAACCATAACAGCTGCTGTACTTCTAACTGCACAAGTTACAGCCACAGTGCATCAGTGTTTTGTTAAGATGGGAAGGGCATTAACTTTGTGTTTGTTTAGGGAAAAATAGAATATATGGAGTTCATTGCTATCTGCTATTTCAGGGGTTCTGTGGGGCTTTTGTAACATACTGCCTCCCAGATAATGAAGGCATCACTATAATGACTTCTTACAGCTTTCTTTAAGCATCTTCTCACATGCTTAGGTTTAGATGGTTTTGCATAGGTGCACTTCAGTGTGATTGCATTCAAATATATGTGTACTGTTCCTTTGTTTTAAGCTTATTCATTTTCTTGCTAGAAAATGCAGTCACAAATGAAACTTCTAAGACACTTTACAACAACTCAGGAGAAACATTAAAGCTTAATAGGTGCCTTTTATATTTTCTTTGGCTGAAGGAATTTTAGACTATGTCCATTTATTATTGCTTGTTAATAAATTGAGAATTGTCCTCTATCTTTCCTAGGTATATGAATTTGCATGTATGTATAGGCATGTCAAAAGTATTGTATTGAATTTTTTTTATATATTTTCAGGTAACATCAAAGGAGCAACTATAGTAGATGCCCTGGATACACTTTTTATTATGGGGATGAAAAATGAGTTTCAAGAGGCAAAATCATGGATTGAAAAAAATTTAGATTTTAATGTGGTAAGTTGAAAGTTGTTAATTAAGTCCTTAAATCTTAGTGAACTTGAGTACATCCTGTATTATAATGTATCCTATTAGAAATATCTAATATAACTAAATTTAGAATTATTATCAGCCAGGCATGGTGGCATGTGCCTATAATACAAGAACCCTCAGAGGCAGAGGCAGGAGGATTGCAAGTTAAGCCCAGCCTGTGCAATTTGGCTACTTAAGATAGCCATATATCAAATAACAAATACATACATACATACATACATACATACATAGATCTGAGGATGTAGCATGTATCCATTCTTAGCAAGAACTTCATGGCCCATTGTTTTCTACAAAAGAGTAATATGCTTACTCCAAAAAAGGAAGCATGTTTACCCTGTTTATTTTTCTTTTTTTTTTTTTTTTTTTTGTTTTATTTTGTTCTTCAGTCACTTATTTCTGGCCTCGTCATTGGTATTATTTTTAATTTGAGATTACTTTTCAGAAATCCTTGTGAGCCTCTTGTCCATCGGGTAGGCATTCAGTAGTATCTATAAATTCCCACAACCATGCACAAGAAATGTGCTGTTATGTTGAAAGTAGAAAAAGAATATTTCCCAGCTCTTGGTGGAACGTTTGCATTCCTGCAGAGTACGGACACCTGAGTCAGTCGGAACAGTAAAGATTAGTAAAACTGACTCATTTTCCTCTTTTTAGATTAAAAAAAATATAAATTTAAAGTTTCAGTGTCTTGTACCTACTCCTCTAATTAATTTCTGTTTTTATTTCTTTGGATAGACCTGAAGGGGACCTCAGTGTGTTGATCTTTTTTGTTTAAAAAGAAAAAAAGAGGGAAAAGGGGCTAATGATTTGTTCAATTCATGGAGCTATGTGATTGGCATGACATATGGTAGTTTCAGTATAAACAATATAAAAAAGAAACTGTGCAAGATTGTTCTCTCAGGGTAGGGTGTATGTGTGTGCGTGTGTGTGTCTCTGTGTGTACTCATGCGTGCATGCACGCTATAGGGATCAAGTCCAGGACCATGTATCTTACACATACTAGGCCAGAGCTCCAGGCCACCCCACCTCACCCTCTTCATAGTACTTTCATCCTTTCTTACTGTTACAGATCAAGTTGGCTTTCTGTGTTCGATGGCCTCAGTTACGTGTGCTTTCTGGGTCTTTGCTGGCCTGCCTGCTCCCCCTTCCTTCCTCTTTATCTCTCATTCTCCATAAAAAGCTAGGAGATTCCTTCACAATCCGATGGAAAACAGGAAACTGGACTTTAATAACATGAGTCCTATGAGTAGTTCTGGGTATTTTGCCAATTCTTGGGTTGGTCAGCCTGATTTTTATAATACTGTTGTTCTTGACCTCCCCCAATACTGGAGCAGTTATTTGCTTTAGCGACCTGTGGTATTGGGAGCAACTCTGGGTTCGAGGGCTAGGGATGGGGGTGGGTAGAGGGTGAGGAGCTGTTTTAACACAAAGACCTTTAAAAGTAATAGGTAAGATGTTTCTGCAACAAAAATTAGTTGGCTGGCCTCAGATACCCCAAGGTGACGTGCATGTGTTCCATGGCTCATAGAACCTGTGGTAAAGCAGAGTGAATAGGGAATGTCAGACAGTGTAGAAGACAAGTCACTCATCTTGATAAAAGGGTTGGATTGTCACTGAGTGATTTCTAAACATAGACCTTTGAAGTTCTCTTTATCTAAGATTTTACTTTTGTCCTTTAATGAGATCTTATCCAGTTAGTTAACAGACTTTGTGCATAGCCGTTTTAGGACTGTTAATAATGGCCTTAGGCTTTGCCTTGTAAAATATACCTTAAGAAGGTACTTCTCAGCTGGGCCTTGTGGTATAGGCCTATAATTCCAGATTTTTGGCAATCTGAGGCAGGAGAATCACAAGGTCAAGTGGAGCCTGAGCAGCGATTACATTTGCAAGATAAAACATAAAGAATGATTAGGAATGTGGCTCGGTGCAAAGACCCTTGGTTCAATCCCCCGTACCACCAAAAATTATTTTTAAAATTATAGCCAAACCAGTCTCAGTTTCCTGTATTATATTAATATTAATGTGAAAAGTCTTCAGAAATACTTGCTGCAGCCCATTATTGCTAATTTTTTTCAATGTTATTAATGTTGTCCAAGTGACAGTGCTTCCCATCTTAAAGATTAGTAACATATAAATTCAGGAAAGGCGTATTTACTCTTCCAGTCATTAAATTAACAAGTTTTTCAGCTTACTGTTTTCTAAGTTAATTTTAGTGCATCATGCATGGGAATTATCTTCTCTTCACCAGTTCTATCCACAGACTTAAACAGTTGTTTCAATAATTGCCCAATTTTTCCCTCACAAAACAGTTTTCCCATTTGTTTGAAAGAAGGAGAAATTGAAGAAGCTTTGGAAAAAAATAATCACAGCTTAGTTACATTATTGCTTGTTTTTACATTGATAGTTATTCCTGATAAAATCTTTTAACAATGACAGTACAGGACTATTGTTTTACAGAGAAAGCTAAAAGATAAGGTTTGGAGGAGTAGCACTGTGGTTAGAGCACTTCCTAGCAAGTACAAGGCCCTGAGTTCAATTCTCCTACACCAGAGAAGCCAAGTTGGTGGTGCATGACTGTAATGCCAGCACTTATGAGGTTGAGGCAAGAGGATTGCAGTTCGTTTGAGGCTAACATGGGCTACATAGTGAACTTACTAAGGACTGTAGAGTGAGACCCTGTGTCTCTCAAAAAAAATTAATGTATTCAAAGCTTAAAAGCAAGAAAAGAATAAAAATTGAGCAGGACAACCATATGCCACCATTGTTGACTGTTTATGCTCCAGTGCTCCTGCATGTTGATGGATCTCACAGCCAAAAGTGAATTGCTTCTGTGCAGAATATTCAGTTTACGTCACTTGAAGTGCAGCATCCCTGTTTTTGTTGCTGTATACCATCTGCACCTCAAGCTCCTTTTCTTTTCGTTGAGGCATAGCAAGGTGACTGATCTTGCGTACTTAGCAGCGTGATGTTCAAATGGCTTCAGTAGCTATCTTAAAATAAGTTATTGTGATAATATCTTTTTGGGAGTAGGAACAAGGACTTCCTGGGTGGTAGTTGGTGTTTGGTGTAGGTATCTCTGGAAGCATGTGAATACTGCAGAAAACCCTCAGAGTAGACTCTGGAGATGATTTTTTTTATTTTAATGCAAAATAATCCTAGAACAAACAAACAAAAAAAGCCTAAGGTTGACTCTTTGTTTATTTATTATTCACTCAGTATTACCATATTTGCCAGGTACCTTCCCAGGATCAGTAACTTACCCTGTGGAGGGTCTGATCTAGCAGGAAAAGTACTGAGTGAACCCTGTCTAGCACTGGGTTATCTGATGAAGGTGGCAGATGAATAAATGGGGTAATGTGTAGCTCATGCATTTTGGGTGTTTTCCTGGTTTTTTTTTTTTCCAGAAGTTATCTCACCTAATCTTTGTGACAGCCTTAAAGGATAACTGCTTTCCCTATTTTATAGAAGAATATATTATTAATTAATCTCCTTAAAAGTATGCAGCAAGTAAGTGCCAAGGTGGACAAGATCTGCCTAACTCACTGTTTTTATTGGAGAAAAAATGCAAAGATTTGAGAAACATCTAAGCAGCCACAAAATTGGAGTCCCTTGAGGTCAGACACGCAATGTTAATACCCCAGCACTCTCTTGAGTCTAGTAAATGCCTGTGAGATGAATGAGAAGTTAGCTTCCATGTCCTGCTTCCAGGCCAGATATGGTAGGTGCTGCTGGAAAGCAAGCTGAGGGGTGCAAAGGTATTGTGTCATATTTTTATAGACTTAGAGATGCTCTGGAGTTCAAGGACAAGTGATTGACCTGTTTTTACGCAGCCTACTTCCAGGACAGATTTGTGGTGGCTCTCACTACAGGAGGATTATTTACATAAAGATAGATGACTTAAGGGTTTTCAGTGTGGGCATTCCTAGATTCAGCTGGAACCTTAATCTTACTTATGCACTTTGAAAGAAATGTATATTGGTTACCTAGAGTCTTTACAAAACTGTCTTCAGTCACACATTTTATAGAAAACATGGACATTCTCCAAGTAACAGTTTCTTACATAAGTTCTCTATAAACTCAAAAGTTATATGAAAATTACCCTTAAAATGCTTCTCTCTACATGAAGATGAAGTGGTATCTTGGTGTGAGAGGCAGGGCTTTGTTTGAAAGAGACAACAGATAGATGATTAGGTTGCTCCAGGCTCTAACTAGCAACACACCAAAACTGTGAACTTGGGTAGGCACCGGCTTCTGCCTCTGATTGCAGTGAACACTGTATGTTTTGGATAACAGAGGTCCTAGTGGCAAAGGTGACTTTTTAAAATTTAAATAATCCAGGCTGTTTGCATATCTAGGAGTACCTTATCTAGTTGGAATGACATTCTACTTTTTATTTCAAGAAAATAAGCTCAGTAAACTGTGAAGGCCCCAGTTGGGAGGATGCATGTTGACTTCAGGAGGCGACTCTGGATCTTGTCGTTCTCCGGAGTGCCTACTGTGCTTCGGGACAGAGTTTTATGCATGAAGCCCAGTAGGACATGAGAGAAGGTGACTTTTGCCTTAATATTGCTCCTGAAAAATCACTTTTGTAGTAGCTTTATGTTCTAATAGGAGTCGACAACTAAACTGATTATCATGCTGAATGGATTTCTAGTGTTTTCCACATAACACAGAGGAGTATCTGCCAAAAGTGATGATTTGGATTTTGGATGTGGAGGCCTTCTTTCTCTGATGGAGATTATTGATGAATTAGCTGTCCCTTTGCTTGGACAAAATGCATTACAGCCGTAACTTAGAAGAGAGGTTTATTTAGCTCGTGGTTTTACAGGTTTCAGTGCATGGTCACATGGTTCCATTGCTGTGATTGCATAGTGAGGCACACCATCATGGTGGGATGGCATGGCAGAGCAAAGCTTCTCTCTTCATGACATCCAGGAAGCAGAGCACGGGGGAGAGCACCAGCAAGAGATACGCCTCACCCACGCCATGTCCCCAGCGACCCACCTCTTCCAGTTGGGCCCCTCCTCCTAGCAACACACTTAGCTGTGAGCACCAGTGGATTCACCCACTGATTAGTACAGTGCCCACGATCCAGTCATCTTTCCGGGAGACTCTTAATCCAGTCAAGAGGAACTGGCACAGAAGAGCTACCTAAAATGTTTCTGGACCTACATGGCAAAACCTACCAGGCAACATAGACAAGATGGTTACTTGCTGTATGTATGGCTCAGAGAACTTACACATCCTTGAAAATCTTAAGCGATTTATCATGTTACTAAAAACTCTTGGAACACACTCTTACACTGAGTAACAGTGTGAAATGCTGCAATATAATCTGCTAAAAGAAATTTTCATGCTGTTAATCCTCTGTGTTAATACAGCATACACTTTGAAAGTACCATTTATAAGTAAAAGCTTATGTGAAACCTAAACATAGGCAAGGCTTATAGTCAATTACTTGTCTTTAATCAGTGGCTTTGAAAAGTTGTTTCCAACATACTCTCCACAGTTGTCATGTAGCTTAGTAGTGGAGCATTGGCTATCAAACATAGATACTATATTGCATTATTGTAGAGTAGTTGTTCTTGAACATAATTTGCATTGGTATGTTGTAAGGCAGCTGTTAAGAAATCCTGTTACTATTTATGACAGTGGCCTAGAAATCCCAATAAGACCACCAAGTAGAAAGTTAACAAGGAATGTGGGGACACAGCTACCAAAGGAGTTGCCTCTGATTTGAAGGATCAGGGAATTGCCTTTTCAAACAAAACTTTTTATAGTTTAAATTCAATCTGAAAATCAAACATTCAGAATAGAATTTAAGTATTTTGGAATATTAGATATTTTTGAAAATATTTTTTACATGAGATCTTTTTCAGGTTAATGCACTCAGTCAGATTTATTGTGCTATGTAGAATCGTAAGGTAATAATGGAGAAAAATTATGGTACAAGTTGCACTCTAAATAAATATCCTGAGGCTTGACGTTCCAAAGAAATAAGTTTTCAGGTAAAACTTGTGTCGTGGTGGTTTTTCAAGGAAGAACAAACAGGGTCCGACTCTGCTTTCTATCCTAAATTTTTTAGTGTCAGGTTTGTTTGTTATGGTCAGGTCTGTCATTTCACTTACTGAGATCTACCAGAATATATCATCTTATAGATAATTTTGGTGGGTAGTTGCATCTAAGCTGCAATATAATTAAATTCACTCTGTATTATCTAAAATGCCATCTTGTCCAGTGGGAAGAGATTGGTCTTCCAGGCATCTATTTTGAAATGTTTCCTGAAGTGTTCATTTTCCTGTTGCCCAGATAGAGTTAGAGTCTTTACGTCTGTGAGCTCTGGATACGATGACTTGGGGTTGGGGGGGAGGGGACCTTTCCAAGCAGAAGATGGAACATAATGCTAAGGATTATACAAAATCATTTATAAATGGAGCATTTTTAGAGTATTCATCACTGTCTTACAGTTTTATATGTGTATAAAATCAGAGAAGAAAATTATTAACAAAATGAATATTTTTAAAGTAGAAATTATTGGTGTAAGGGACCCAGATCTTAGGTACTAATAGAAGCTAGTACCAACACATAATTTTTTCATGATTTATATTACTTGCTTCTTAATTTTTGGTGTAGATTTAGTTGTGTGACTTATTTCATTAAATTTATAGATGACTCTGTTAACATATGTTCTTTGATTCCATGATTATTACCAGGAGAGAATTAAAATGAAAGAGCAATTTCCTCCATCCAGATTTTTTTTTAATGGGTAGATCTTTAGCCAAAATTTTCAAGCCAGTACCTGCTCCTTCATTGTAGCATCAGTTGATAGGTGTGTGTAATTTAAACCAAACACTGTATCTACTTCTCAGATCCACACTCAGGAAAGATTATGTACAGGCTCTGTGGGACATATTCCTATAATGAAATCTCACTAAAGATTTAAGGGTGACATTTATTTTATTTTAAAACAAACGAATGGAGCAGGCTTCAAAATTCATGTGAATAATTAGAATGAATCACATAAGATTTTAGTGTTAAAGGCTACTCCTTCTGATTAAGATCCTCGCCTTGCCATGTCCCCTCCTTTGTCTCCAAGGTGGAGAGTGTAAAATTCTTAGAATATCAGAGAGACTCTGCGTGAGTATTTGTAAGAGAACTGTATTTTTGTAAATTTCATTATTATTTTAATGGAAAATGAAATCAGAAGATTATAAAATGGCCTATAAAACTCAGCATCATTGACAATCCAGATATTATCTAAAATCAAGTTAAGAAAGATGATGAGGATATTGTATTTCAAAAGATTTTTAGCCATAGAGGAATCAAACTCTCTTAAGGTGATAGGCGATGAATGTTATGACTGTAGAATTTCTTCTTGTCCAGTAGCCCTGTGGGAGGTAGGCCGTAGCCTGCATTGGCGGAGCTCCATACAGGGGCGTGGCAGCACCTGTCTATTGAATGATGCATTTGGTTTTCAGGATTTGTGCACAAAGCCTCTCGTTCCTGGCCAAGTAGTTTGTTTACAAGTAATGAGACCAACACTTGTAGCAAGTGAGTTACTTGGACTCCATGCTCTTAAGACTCAGATCTTTCTGACTCTAGACCTTTGTTTTAGACTCTGATAACCAATTTGTTATAGTGGAAAGAGTTTTATCTTCTTAATCTTCTACAACTCAGGATCTGTAAAAAGTAATATAAAATGTCTCTGTCAATATTCTGAACTCATACATAATATAGCCTAGAATATTAAAAGAGCTCAAATTAAGGTTTCTGAGTAATTGAACTTCAGAGAAAAGGAGGGAGAAAGAATTATACATAGGAAATTCAAAAGTAATCCTGGTTGCCAAATTATGGGAGGCAGTGACCATTGAGGATTACTGATGGGGATATTGGGCCATTCCTGAGCAAGATTTTTAAGGACAAGGATGCAGCCTTTACTGGCAGGATGCATCATGAGCGAGCCAGATTTGCTTCTTAAACAGGCTTGCTAGATTATTAGATCCATGAAATTCAAAAGCTATAGCAACTGACCTTGATCATGACATCTTCCAGGGTTGTCTTTCAATGAACAGACAGTAAGATAAATAGAATATATGTTCTAGAATGCATACATAGTCAGATCAATAGCTGGCTGAGTAACTGCATCCAACAGGTGATTGATGTCCAGCTAAAGATCTATTTCTGGCAGAATTTGACATGACTGAATTCTCCACCTTGCAGTAATTTTTATCAGATGTCTATGTAAAGGACCTGATTTTCCAGATTTTCCATAGGAGCAAAGAAGGATGCATAAATAATGAGCTCATAGCCAGCATAGGAACATAAAATAATGTTAGCAAGCATCAATAAGCAGAATTGTGTGCGTGAGGGGGGTGTTCTCAGGTTTAAAAACTGAAAGATGCAAGTACAGAATGAGAGGAATCTGATTTGAAGGTTTCAGTTCATTAAATTTTATTATTAAACACTATTACTCGTAGACATAAGAATGACAGTTATGCAAACCAAGCTAAATTGATGAGTTCTCGTTCCTTATCAATAATTTTGTAGCCTGCTGAAGGCTTTACCAATATTTCCATAATCCCCATTCAGAATGATACACTTCAGACATGTGCCATGGCTTTATAGAGTGCTTTTAATCAAAGTGCATATTACAAATATGCACATGTAAACCTACTTGTCAAATGGGCTTTTTTTTTTTTTACCGAATTTTGATCAAAAAATCTCCTAACTCGATTCCATCATCGTTATTTCACAAGGTTTTTCAGCTTAAGTCATTATGTAGCTTTAATTATTTGATCCTCATACCTTCTACAGAGAACATGTGGGAATGACATCAATTAGTATCACTTTCATTTTCTGGAAATGTTTTCTCCCAATAAAATGCAGGCACTATGAGTTTTTGAGGATCCTTTTACTCCTTGTTGCTATGTCCCTAACGCCAGGGACAGGGTCTGGCCTGCTGCTTCATTTGCTAAAAGAATGTCTCAATGATTTTGATGAAGTTTGTCTGCAATATATTGACTTTCTGTGTTAAAATTTACTGTTAGAGCTTGTAATAACCAGTGAACGGTTTGATGATAGGCAAAAAGTCAGCTATGAGTGGGCCCAGGGAACATGAAAAGACCCTACTGAGCTTGAAGTATGGTTTGTATCTTGTATAGGTAAGCTATGTTGAACATAACAGAATGCAGTGTATGTAAGGTAGATCTACCCAGTAGACAAATACTGTGAAATAAGGAAAGTACTGGCAGTCATTATGAATTACATGCCACAGTTACTAAGCCATTGATGTAGAGGCACGGTGTTTAGTTTCTGTGCTATTACATGAGTCAGCATAGCAAAACACTAAACTGGTACTCTGAGTACTCAAGTTCCGATCCTGATTATGTTTACTTATTAGTTTGACCTTCAGTAGATCACATCAGTCACTGTAAGTCTCAGTTTCTCCATCTCTGAAATGGGCCTGAGAATAAAGATTCATTCATAAGATCAGTGTGAGGATTAAAAAACACAATCATGCACAGAGATTAGCCTAGCATCTGGTACATTGTAAGTACTAATAAAAGCAAGTTATTATTAGAATGAATGAGAGCTGTTTTAGTAAGATACAGCATTTGTTATTATCATCTCCTTTACACAGAAACAGATGCCATCTCGGAGAGGCCCCGTCATCGAGTCACAGGCAGGAGGATGGAGAATAGCACTAGGCCAACGTCTCCCGGGCTGGATCCTCTTCTGCATTCTCTCTGTGCAACTTTAGCATGAGATGAAAAAAATTGCTAGACTGATGTTGACCTACCAGCCACGGTTAAGTTTAGCCTTTGAGAAGGAAAAAGAAGAAAAATGAATAAGAAAAAAGACAAAGCAGAATTTTCTTAAACACCCTAATCCTAGTGCACTTGCATAAGTAGAGAATATCAATATATCTGCTGTTGAACACATGGATGAAAGAACTTTATTTTATTAAGTACTTGAAAATGTTTAGAGTCAAAATTATTCTTCTCTATAGATATGAATAGACTTTTAATATGTAGTGCAGTTTATCATGATGACAATTTTCTGAATTGTGTACCATGATCTTGTTTGAACCTTTTTTGCTTTGTTTCCGTAGAATGCTGAGATATCAGTTTTTGAAGTCAACATACGCTTTGTGGGTGGACTGCTGTCAGCCTACTACCTGTCAGGAGAAGAGGTAAGGTGAAGCATGGGACATACGTGGGAATGAAGAAGTACTTGCAAGCTAGGCCCAGTAGTGCTGAAATCCCAGCACTCTGGGAGGCTGAGGCAGGAGGATCCCAAATTCAGGCCCCACATGGGCAGCTTAGAAACTTAGTAATTTAGTGAGACTCTGTGTCAAAATGAAAACTACAAAATGAGCCAGGAATGGAGCTTAGTGTAAAGGCTCCGGGCTTGAGCTCCAGTACCAAAAAAACAAAACAAAACAAAACAAAACAAAACAAAAAAACAAATGATCTTATTCTTGGAAGATATGCCTATGTGGTATATGTTTAGGAAGAATCATTGCATTCTCATATTTTGATAGACCTGTATCTTACATTGAATTTCTTATAATGTGTGCTGATTAAATAAGCAAGCTAAAAATGCTTGGCAGAACACATTGTTAGGTAATTTTAAGTAACACCTTTTAAAAGCCAGACCCAGGGGCTGGCAGGGATGGTACAGTGGTTAAAGTGCTTGCCTTGCAAGCACAAGGCCCAGATCTTGATTCCTCAGCACCACATACAGCTGGGTTTGGCGGCACACACCTGTAACCTCAGCACTCAGGAGGTAGAGGCAGAGACGTTGTACTGGCTGTCAGGGTTCCCCTCCGAAGAGGGGTGATCTAAGTATCCCAAGTAGAATTTAGGAGGCTGATTTTGTTGGCTTTCAGTGCAGATAGGCATAGGTACCTTGATGGCTTATAGTCTAGGGGAAACACATAGCAACAGTTCGTTAGACAAAGTCCAAACTGTAGCATCACAAAGATAAAGATCCCTAGAACTAAAAGATTTCTATCAAAGAGTGAGTTAAATTTTGACAGAGCATTAACTTTTTGGTTTAATTTCAGGAACACATAAGAGATATTATCAAAATTATGACACTCTGCCTTAATAATAGCATGATTTCTCCCTTGAGTGGTTTCTGACTAGCAGAAGCTTTTACCCTATCTTTCTTTTCCCTTTTGTAAGTTTCCCAATAAAGCCCCTTTCTTCACCAAAAAAAAAAAAAAAAAAAAGGAAGCGGACACAGGAGGATTGCCATGAGTCCAAGGCTAGCCTGGGTTACCTAGTGAGTTCAGTATCAGCCTAGACTACAGAGCAAGACCTTGTCTCCAAAGAAAAATATAAAACAAAATAAAAGTCTAGCTCCATTATGTTGTAATGATGTGATTACAACTATATATTATATATGCCTGTAGACAAATCAAAGAGATTAGTGTAGTGGCAGGCTCATGGATGATTCTCTTAAAGATTGTTTTAATGTAAGTATAATGTTAGTTTAATAGAAAAATTGTCAGGTGGAGAAAGCATGGCGAGTAGGTTATGAAAATTGCAGTTCTTGTGAGACTTGGGAAGGGTAGCGCTCAGCTCCCAGGGAAGAGCAGTTATGTAGGCCCACTATGTCACACGCTTTGGGGCTCCTCCTGGGTCATGCTCACTTAACTATCTCCTTTCTGGAGCAGGCAAAAATTTTTAACTTAGCTGTGTTTTACTGATAGACTAGGAAAGGATTTTTGTATCATGCCCCTAAAGGGCTCCGATGCTATTTTCTTGAGAAGGTTTGGACAAGTGTAAGAATTATGGTAAGTGTCCATGGAAGTTGCTGGACTAAGCCTGACTTTTAATATTGGCTGCGTTAAAAGCTGACACGAAGGAAAAACAGTCACATGCTTCAACTGTGGGTCCCCCAGATTTGCGTTCCCCTCAGCATTCTGGCTGGAGGCGCAGTAGATCTCTGCCAGCGTAGTATTTCATGAGTTTCTCTGCTGCAAACAGGCTTAAGCAGAGCAATAAATGTTTAATGAAATAAGCTGCTTGACTTTGTCCCTGTCTCTCAGGTACTTTTCTAATCATAACAACACAGCCTTCTCTATCTGAGATTTTCTCTCCTTCAATTGTATTCTTCCACATGTCTTTTCGAAGTATGTGGGTTGTTCCTCTATCCTCCTGTACCTTCCTGACCTGGGCATTAAATTCTGTTCACTGCAAACTGTGGTAAGACCACATGGCACATTATGCCTCTTCCTCCCATTTTTCAGGATTTTCAGTCCTAAATAGCCTCATTTATCCGGGGTAGTTCAGCATTCCTAAGCATTAAACTATGTATTTCAAATTTACTTAAAATTAGCTAGAATTAACTGACTTGCTCTAATTAGCCAGTCTCTGCTTGGAGAATGCTCATCTTTGAATGTTCTCCTTGTTTCTGACATGGCATACTAGGATGTCCTTGGGTTTAATTTTCTTCATAATTTGCATAAAGGTGAGACAATGTAGAGGAAATAGGGAAGGTATCAACCTTATCGAGGCTTAGGACAACAGAACAGACGAAAAGAAACAAGTGTTTCTTCTAAATATGCATCATAGTTACTTAGTTACTTAGAATAGTTTTTCACTTATAGCAGCATTTTTAGTTTACACAGAAATTTCTATTTGTATATATGTTTAATGATACATATTTATGTACTTATCTAAACATACTGCCCACATATTTTGCCTATAGACAGAATAATTTGCTTAAGACCAGTAAGAGTATTTTTAATTCTATATTTAGCTAACTTTAATAAATGGCAACAAAGAGTGCCTTCATTCCAAATGACTGTTTCATATATCTGATCTATCCTTATTACTGTGGGAACAGTTTACCAAAGATTTTCTAGATTTTAATTTTTATGAGTAAATGAGAGTTAAGGTATTCTTTTCTTATATACTTCTGTGTTTTGTAAAATACATTTTAATTTTAGCTCATAAGAATTCATCTTCTTGAGATATTTTTTCTCTTAACAGTCCCAAAATGTTTCTATTTTTCCAACATTTTGAGTAATATATAGTTATTAGAAGTCTATAGAATCATGATGCTTTAAAGTGGAGTTGACAGATGAGATGTGATTAGTACTCAGTTGTTTAACATGATCCCCTGCCTGCTTCTCCTAATCACCTCCTTGCTGACAACTGCCTCTCGGTTCCCCTGTGCATTGACTCTCAGGAATGTGACCACCAAACAATGTTTTACATATCAGAATGAACACGAGCTGTAATTTAAGAGAATACTAACATGGCCACATTATAAATAAGTTGGATACAGGTAGTTGAAATCAACACAATTTATATAGATCAAAGAATTTACTAGGATGATATAACAGTCCTTGTCTTCATTAATTTCCCTATAGAAAGGTTACTAAACTGCTACAATTTAACATTCTGATTTCATCTCTGAGTCTCAGAATTATTTTAAAATTCCCTATGAACCACCTTCAGAAGTATGTAGGTCCACACTGAAAGAATCTCAAAATTCTCAAATTTATATTGCAAAAGCAAGGGAGGCATCACCAATGATTTGTGTTATATGCTGCAGAAAAGTTAGAGTTGCAAATACTGAACAGTAATCAAATATCCCAGAGGAACTCTCACCTGCCAAAAGAGCAGTATAGACATGAAAATTATGTAGTAAACTCTGATTATAATAGGCATATGTCCAGAAGTGTAAAATATCCTAACTCAGTTAAAATACTTTATAGCACCGTAAAGTCAGGCCTGAACATTTTCAGTCTATAGAAAACTCCCAGCAGTCAAAAGAATTATAAACAGAGTGGAGATAACATGAGTATTAAATGGAAATAATCAGTGGTAAGAATAAAAGATAACATTATATTGTTCTATAATAAGCTCTAGAGAAGTGAAAATCCTCACTGAAGAACAGATGTGGAAGTATCTGGAATGTAATTTCCCAGATATGTTGCACTCACTAGTTCCTTTTGAAATGGTGAGATAAATCTGTATCTCTATGTACATGAGAAATAATTTTAGGAAAAAAAATCCCAACATCATATATTCTTTCTTTGAAATTCAGGATGTAAACAAATAGAAACTAACTTTATTTATCCTTGTATTTTCCACATTTAATTACAACCTCCCTGGTTTTTTAAAGTGTCACATCTTCTGCTACTAAGTTGGAATTTCTCACTCTTAGAACAGTCTTAGGAAGTGACAAATAGACTCAGGAGTAACCAAAGCCAACATTGAAACTTTGCAGCTATATAAAAATTTCAAGTGGAGCACACCAATGAGTAAAATGACCTCATGGCGTTTCAAGAGAAGATGATGCACACAGAGAAAAGTGCATCTGCATAACCACATAAGATTGTTGGGTTTGCAACAGAAACCACTAGCTGTGTTGTCCAGGAAGTGAATTTAATAGGTCATAGCGATTGCACAGACTCAGAAGGTGAGGAATCATCTACAATCAAAACTCTCTGATCACCCTTAAGAATCTCTGTAGCTTGACTACGACCCTGGTATGTTGCAGAATTAGTAATTGTAGATAGTGTCTCTTGTTCTTATCTCAGGATGTCTCAACTGTCCCTAGAGAAGGCTAATTGGCAGCAAGTCATTTACAGGCCCCCTTTGGGGAACTGGGGAGGAAAGAGAGGATGTGGCGTGGGCTAGGAGCCTCCCACAGGGTTGAGCTCAGCATCTCATGATAACTGAGCATGAAGAGGCACATAGGTAATCCCTGGGTGGAACTTAGGGCTGTGTTACAACAGTTGTGTACACATGTTTTGGAGTCAAGAGAACATATAAGTCTGCTGTGATTAAGAAAGGAAAGGAAACCTTACTTGATTTGAAACTTACCTTTAAAAAAGAGACCACATTTAAAATCATCGAGGTTCTCAGAATATTTAATTTTCAAAAGAAACATTCTACTATAACATGTTTAATTTTGTGGACTTGAACAAACCAACTCCTATAAACAAAGTTAGTTTAAGAACTACTTTTCAATGAAAAAGGAAGCGAGTAGAGACTCTCTGACCCAAGAAAGAGAAAGTGTAAAGAAGGAGTTTTAGACCAGTTCACTCTGCAAAGGTATCCTTTTATTTTGATGGAAGTGAAAGGTTTTTTCCTCACACCCCACAATAGTGATGTATTATGCTACATACAGTACAAGAGATTACTGGCAGAGACTCAACCAAGGGTAGTAGCTCATACAACCAAAATTTAAGACTAGAAAGGGGGAAATACGGAGGAGGGTGAGATTAAGGAATTTAGAGAGGTAAGATTGATAAGGTGGATTGAATGGTAGAGGTATGTTTGTTTGTCATTACAGGTTCAGACATTTAGAGTATGTGGGGAGAAATCAACTTTATAGTGTTTTTAGTAAAAAGATAATCATAAAATTATTTAGAAGCACCCTCCTTGCCTCCCAGAAAATTAGGACATACTAATGCAGTTACCCTGCAAACTCAGGTGTCTGCCACCATCCACTAGAGAGAATGCCATGTCCCAGAGTTTCCATCAGCCTCTTGCCTCATTCTTCAAAGAACAAATAAAATAAAATGACCTACAGAAGGTGTGCATGACACAAGCACAATCATACTAAAGCAGAGAAAAGAATCAGGCCAAGATGGAGGCAAGAGCATCACAAGGTTGAGCCCAGCCTGGGCAACCTAGTGATTTAGTGAGACCGTATCTGAAAATGAAGCCAGGCCTAAACTCCCAGCACTCAGGGAGGAGGAGAAAGGAAGATTTCAAGTTTGAGCCAGCTTTGGAAAATTAGTAAATTAATATCTCAGAAATAAAAATGAGCTAGGGATGTAGTTCAGTGTGAGGGTCCTGTCCTCCATCCCTTGTACCACAAAATAAATAGGTACATAGATCAACAGACAAAAATAAAAAGGGGTATAGTTCAGAATAAATTCCCCTCAATCTCTCCCCAGTACTAGTTAGGGGTGGGAGAAGGTATAATAAAATTGCAGGTAAGATTAGCACAGAGCAGTGCATCCTGCCAGCTTGTTAATTATCTTGACTTTGGACAGAAATTTGTCTTCCAGTTTCATAGCAACCAGAGGAAATAAGGGGAAAAAATCAACAACAAGTTGTTTTTCCTACTTTTATCAGCACCCAAAGTTAATAACATAAAATAACTAACATTTAGCATTATCTGTATATATACTAAAGGCATCACAACATAACTGGGGTGTATAAACAAAAATTCAACAGTACAACTGACTCTACCGTAATTAACAGCCTCCCAGATCCTACCTAAATTATGAAAGTTGAGCTCAGATTTAGTTTGAGCTCATCTTCAACATATGGATTTTAATTATGATCTAACAAAGTACATTTAAATTCAGAAAGTATCAACAAAAGTCATACATGCAAGAAAGATAGGATTTTAAATACTGATCACAATACTGAATAAAACATGCTATACATATATGCAGGGCAGAAATAAAAGTCAGGACAATTAAAAGGGAGAACTGGCATAATAGTACAATGAAGTAAAAAATTAGATAATCAAGTATGTTGTAGTGTCTGTATAAAGAGAACTTTTCCGTAAATGGCTATATTCATGGTATCAATCAAAAGATATTAGAAACACTCACATATGTAAAGTGATAAAATCATGTAAATATTAAGAAATTTCTTAAATAGCAAATAGATCAGAGAATGAAACTGTGATTTAAGGATGAAACTCTTTAACAGCCTGCTAAAATACAAGTATTGCATTAAACTTTGGAGAAAGCAGCCAACATTAATGAAATATACAACTTTAAAGATTCATATTAAGAAAAAAATAGATACATCATTGGCTAAGTCTGAATTTCCTTAATTTAGACTTTGATAACAGTAACAACCTTGTTACCCATCAGTGAGGCAGCAGAGGCTTGGTGAGGGTGAGCTTGAGTGGCTGCCACAGGGAGACCCTCAAAGGGGCTCCTGGGAGGATGGCAGGGCATGTGTGCATGAGTGTGTGTCAGCAAAGCCTGGAGTTGTCCACTGGATCAGAGTGGTTCAGATGAAGTAGCCAGAGATGTGGGGAAGGACACAACCACAACTTGGGAGAAAATCTTTATTTCTTCAGCAGATGCCATTCGTTGATTGTCACCTTTTTGTGAAAATAAAGTGACCCCTGATCCTTGGCTTTGTGGGGTTTCTGTTCTAATGAGAAACTGTAACTATTATAAACCAAAGGGAGAAAATTTTAAAGGACCTCTAACACAAAGAAGGGAACAGTTTATGTTCTGACTGATTTGTTTTGTTACGACAGGAAAATGAGCAGGCAGAGGAGCCTGCCTTAGAGTTGTCGGTTGGAACCGGTCTTCTCACTTCTCCCAGGCCCGCTTCCAGCACAATTCCGCAGTCACTTACTCAGTTTGGCACCAGAAAAAAAAAAAAAAAAAACAAACAAACAAAAAAACACAGTCTTCTTATAGAACTTTTCTGATACCTGTGGTCATTAATTATTTAAGTCTTTTTGGTTTGTCCCACAAAGCCTTCCTGACTTGGCCTTGTCCCGGGTTTTCTGGTTTTATGCATTGTTTTTCTCACCTTCCTATCTCACTGTAGTGGTTTTCTTCCAGGCTGTCCCCTGCCAGGTATTCCAGGCACATCTCTGGGCTTCTTATATCCACGTTCGCTCTGTCTAAAAGGGCTTTTGTCCTGCTCTTCTATTACAGTTTGGACCTGGAATGTCCCCAAAAAGCCTCATGTGTTTGGATATTATGGATTACTTATGGATTTTGAATGTTGTTGGGGAGGTGAGGCATGGTAGGATGTCGTAAACTACTTGGCCTGTGATCTGGAATATACATTCACGCTTTTGTTCACTTTCTTCCTGTGGCCCTGATCCTTTCTCTTGGGTTGTCATGAGCGACTCTTCTCCACCAGACCGATTCAGCCATTGCTGTCCATCCAACTACCAGCTAAAATAAACCCTTTCTCCATTAATTATGAGTGTCAGGTATTGTGTTCCAGCAACAAAAGTGACTAAGCCATCTTTCCACCTCTCTAACCCTAGAGGCCACCCATTTGTGCATGCCTCCCTGGTGAGCAGAAGGAAGCTGCCTCCTTCCCTCCCCTACCCACAAGGGAGTCAGGCACCTCCATTCCCCGTTCTGGCCACATGCTCCTCTTATGACTCATGTGGCGGTTCTGTGAGTCATCTTACCTTCTTGCTTTGTTTTTCCCCCACAAAATTCATGCAACTCAAAGATACAGATCACATTTTCTGTTGTTTTATCATTCTGCTACCTATGCGCATGGTGCACCTGGCTGTAGAAAATATATCATCAGTGATTGTTGACTAAACTGTTTTTCAGGTTTTCTGTGACTTTTACTTGTTAAAATCCCAATGGGAAATGTTTCTCACGGGTTTAAAGTAAAACCTGTATATTGGAAACATAAGTAAGCAACTTGCCTGCGGTTATGGTCAAGAGTGAAAGGGGAAAAATGTAGTAAGATAACTAAGCATCTTCGTGACTTTTTGCGCCTCCACGAGCCCTGTGATCCGCCCTGTCCACACTTCGCTCGCTCCCACCACAGCCCAGCACACATCCTCCTTTTTATCTGGTCTGTGATGCTGGTTCTGTAAATAAGACACAGTTTTGAAAACCTGAGAGCTGGAAACTATCTAAATTCAGTCAGTTCCCTTTTAAATAGAATTAACATTGGTAGGGCATTTGCTGAAATTACGAATCTGGGAGGAAGTTTAAAAGTAAATGTGAGGGAATTTTATAGTAAGTTTTCTTTAATTTGAAAAAACTATCCAGCTTTCCAAACCATTTAATAATGTATTTGTTCCATTTACTTATAATTTTAGTCATATTCGTCAAATGATATTAATCATTAATTCATGTTTGAATAGGTTTAACCTTATGGTTACTAATAGGTAATAGATCATAGGTAAATTAATAGGTTTAACCTTATGATTTCTTAGAGATTTAGGCTGAAATATATACTTTAAATATTAACTTACTATTTGGCATTCATTACTGAAATTTTTATTAACAGTCAAATAGTTAATATTTTTATTTAAAAAGGCCTAATTCTGTAAAATGTAGTAGATAACAGTAATTTTGCTTATATTAGTAATTAAATTTTCATGGTTCATGAGTTGTAACTGTCATACATCAAATATCCCATTATGATTGGTAAATGTAATTTGTACTTTAGGAATATAGCAGTGTATAGAATTGGTTCTGAAATTACATGCATTTTAGTCATTTGAAATCACTACCTTTTCTTGCCCTAAAGTGAATTACAGAAATCATACTTCTCAATACAGGTTTGCTAAATTGTCGTCTTCTACGTAAACCTCCATCCTGTATTTGTAATTGTTTGCAAATGCTCAGAATTTTATCAGTGATTCATGAAGCATTTCTGCATTTCACTAGTAATTTCGGCTCTAAAACTTGAAAGTACTGTTATTATGTAGTGACTGCCTCCAGTTCTTTGTGTTTTAAGACAATAGGTTCTGCCGCTCTCTGCTTCCCAGTGGCTTCCCTTCAGAATGCAGACAGATGGAGCACCTGCCATCTGAGTCATGGTGGAGCAGAGAGGTGACAAAGAGAACCTGGAAAATCATACATTCCTTTTAATGTATCTGTCTGAAAGACACATTGTGTTACATTAGCTCACATTTCATTGGGCAGAGGATGTCACATGACCACTGTAATTCAAAAAATTGAGGCCGCATAGTGTGTTCAAGACCAGTCTGGACTGCAGAGTGAGACTTTGTCTCAAGCAAACAAACAAACAAAAAATACCACATGACAGGGGTTATTTATTTCTATCAAGTTCTGATTGGAGAATTTGGTGAGCAGCATTCACAGTTATCACAGTAGCCACTGACTTCAAATAAACCTGTGACCACCAAGAGTAGAAGAAAATAAGAATCAATGAGAAGAGAGAAAAGGTCAAAGATCAGTCAAGTGGAACCAGTGAGCCTGGCTGGAGAAAGCCTTCTAGCCTGTAGCATGAAGGTGGTAAATGTGGACAGTAGGAATTTGGATTAGGCGCATATGTTTTCAAGTAAAAGGCTACACTCTTCCAGCATTTTAAGTAAAAGAAAGGCTAGTCTACAAGGTTTGGTTCTCCAGGAAATACCCTGTATCTGCCCCTGCCACTGCTGTTGTATACTATGGCATGTTGTATACTATGTTGTATCATGGCCGTCTGCAGTGCCATGTTGCTTTGACTGTCCGTTGATGACTCAGTGCTGTACATTTTCTGCCACCACTTTCCCTTCACTTTGGCTGAAGGTGGGAAAGAGAATACTAGGCGTTGACCCCAGGGCCTTTACACTGAGCTACTTTCTCCACCATTTAATTTTTTTTTTTTTTTTGAGACAGTGTCTCGCTAAGTCACCTGAGTACTGCCTCAACCTCCCAGCCTGCATGCCCACTGTGGTCAGTCTCTTTTTAGCTTGCAAAACTCTAATGAAGGAAATAAGGTAATGTGTTTATATTTTAATCTGTATTAGATGATTTTTATAACAATCACTGTTGAAATCAATACTTCAAATCATTTTTTCTGCCCAAATCATACTGATGTACATTTGAAATACTGGATTTTTGCCTGTGAGTGTGTATTTTCAGCAGGATTTCCTTTTCAGGAATATCCTTTAATCTTTTTCTTTGAAATTGTGGCATCCTTTCAAAAGGGTATTTTGAGGTAGCTGTAGCAAGAAATTTAAAATTTAATAGAACTAGTAGAAAATGCCTCAGAATTGTGGTAATTACCATATGGTGCATTCATTTTTTAAATGAATCAGCGGATTTTCTTTCAGGCACTGCATTTGGTGCTACAGAGAACTAAACAAGGAAAATGAAGTCTCTGCTTACAATTCAAATGTGAATCCCACAGTAACCTTATAAAGTAAGAGTAGATACTATTCTTATCCTCATTTTATAGAGGAAGAAATAGAGTCACGGGAAAAGTAAATAAATAGCTTGTCAGGGACGTGCAGAGTAGCAGAGGCCAGCTTCAAACTTGGGTAGCCTGGCTCTATGACACTGAGTAGCAGCAGCTGGACTACGCACAGAAAATGTCACACACCGACGAGAGATATCAGCTAAGAGCTTGAACTCATTAGTCACCAAGCACTAAATGACAATTGAAGAAATAGGAACACTTTTGCCCAGGGCTCTACAGACTGAGACAATTAAAAAAAAAAAAAAAGCTGAATATTTCAGCATCAGTGAGATACACGAGACTTGGGAGGAGGAGATAATCAGTATGATATGAAATCACAGAAGTCAAGAGAAAGGATTTGAAAAATGAAGCATTTACTTATGTCAAATAGTGCTGCTAGAGCACGGTGTAAAGATGTATATCTTCAGAGGATAGCAATATGGAGGTCTTGGAAGGTCTTACTGAGAGTACTTTTAAGAGAGTAATGGGATAGAAGCCAAACTGGTTTTGATTTAAGAGCATAAGGTAGAAGGAAGTGGAGATTTGTTCAGGATGTTTAAGCAGATAGGGGAGGGTGAGATTTGGAAGACACAGGACCCTTGGAAGAGGTCCTCATTCCACTAGAGTGTAAGGACGTGGAGAAGGCAGGTATGCACGACAGGAAGTTGGTAGGTCTGGTGGCAGAGATGCTAACTAGTTATCATCCAGTTGCTCCTGTTAAGTGTATGAAGGAACATAAGACAGGGGTATTTTTTGAGGCTCAAGGAGGACAGATCTTTAAGATGAAAGAGTATAATTTAAAATTGTCATGTAGAAAGTATTGTCAAGGCTTTCTGGGAGGTGCCTGGTATGGTACCCATGAATTCATGGTGACCTCAGTTCTCCAAGGCAGATGGTATCTTCTCCAGAAGTGCCCAGCAGAGACAAGTGTGGAGAAAGCACTTTCAGGTGAGTTTTAATAGCCAGGTGAAACAGAGAGAGGAAAAAGTTTTAAGGTATTAACAAATTTTATTGAAAAGTATAGCCTGTGGGATCAAAGATGAGTGAAAAGCAAATAAGTGGGAAGAAAACATGCTAGTTATTGCCTGAGGTTTAGTTGAAGTAGAATAGTTCTAGTAGTGGCAGTGACTTAACAGGTCTGGAAGTTTGGGCTCTATGGTATGAGGTAAGAATTTGAAGAGGTTTTTTTTTTTTTTAAATGAAGCATTTATGAATAATGTCTTAATTCTGGATAACTTAAGGAGACGAATAGTTTTGCAGGGTAGGGATGTTGTCAGAATCTTTCTGCTTGGCTCATGACATTTTCATTGAATAAAATATAATGTAAAATATATGTAAAACTCTGTATTTAAAAAAACTGCTAAGTATCTGCATGTGTATTTTTAAATTGGCTACAATATAAATACTGTTTACATATAATCTGTAAACCTGATCAAAGTCACTACTGAAACAAAAAGCAGAGGAAAGCATTTATACACAGTGAAATCTAATGCATGCTTGATGGACAAGCACTCATGATTCTGGAGCCTGAAGTTGGTACACGATCCTAGAGTTGGCAGTAGACGTGTAAACAAACTGCATATAGACTAATTAGCTGCATTTAATGTAACTCTATCTTTGCAGTGCTCTCTTAAATTACTACTAGTGGAATTTTATGTGCATAGATAAATTTAGTAAATCTGGTGGTAGTGATGTGAATTTATGTTGAATATCTTTTAGATAGTAAATCTTACCTATGTATGAAACTATCATCTGATCTACAGAAATTTGCTTTTAGTTCAGTTTTTCATGGTTTGGGATTTAGGTACCTTCTAAAGTCAGTCTTCTAAAGTTTCCATCTGTAAAGCCTTCTTGTGTTACCATTTTGTCATATATTTATAGTTTATTTTTCAAAGTTTCTTTCTTTAAGCATTTTAGAAAATAGACCATCAACAAATCCTAGAGTTAAACATCTTAGTAACAGTCCATTTCTCCTACATTTTGAAGTGTTTCTGCAAGAAATATCTTCTGATTTATCCAAGTATGCCATGATTAAGTTCACATTTGAAAACAGTTCTAACCTTATAATTTAGCTGAAAATTCATTTGCATCAATATTAAAGTAATCTTAAGCCTCGAAGGGAATGATTGATTTTTAACCTAATAATTGGTCCTTTTTTTAATTTGAAGTGTTTCATTCCTGTGAAGCAGCAATCTAGGGTCTAGGCCTTGCAAAATGAATAAATTCAAGAATCATATTTATGGATAAGCATGGAGCATAACTATTTTTCCCAGCTCCTTGTTATAAACATTGGTTTTGTTTTTAATTCTTGTCTAGGGTCTAGGCCTTGCAAAATGAATAAATCCAAAAATCATATTTATGGATAGGCATGGAGCCTATCCATGGGTCTAGGGTCTAGGGTCTAGGCCTTGCAAGATGAATAAATCCAAGAATCACATTTATGGATAGGCCTGGAGCATAACAATTTTTCCCAGCTCCTTGTTATAAGCATTGATTTTGTTTTTAATTCTTGTCATTAGAATGAATGCTAGGGTATAAAAGGTAAGCAGAAAAGGTAGTCTCTGTTTTATAAGCACTGTTTAGGTGGATGGATTTAATTGTTTAATCTTACATTAACAGATTTTTAAAATTTTCTGATAGAATAATGGCTACAATTTGTGTTAATTTATACATCACTGCTAACTATGGTATAACTATTAAATAGTGACATCTTCAGGGGCTGGAGGGTAAGTCCAGGGTAGAGCATGCACTTAGCATGTTTGAGCCCCAGAATCAATCCCTAGCCACCTCCACAAATTTATATCTTAAACTCTCTCACATATATTTTCTATATATACAGGGATTCCATTTATATATAAAATATACTGTCTTCTTGAATTTATGATTATTTATCAATTCAAATAGCATTGATTTATGGTGTTTCAGCTAGCTAACATTTTGCAACTAGACATAGAATACTAGTAACCCAAGTTAACAAATAACTTGAAGAATTAGTTATGATGGACGTTTCTCTATCATCTGGTCAGGCTCCCGATTACTAAACTAGTCATGCCCATATGAATTACTCATGTATTCGGTAAGCACATGCTGCATATTTACTCTGTGCCAGTCCAAGTCCTAGAGTCTGGAGGATTCAGCAGTGAACAAATGAGACAAAATCTCCACTTTCATGAAATTTTCATGCTAGTGAAATAAGTGTTAAATATGTTCACAGGATAATTTCAGATAGTGATAAGTGGAATGAAAAAAAAAACTCAGTATGATTGTGTGGTAAGGACTGATGGAGGCCAGGTAGGGAGCTGGTGAGAACCACCACAGGTCCAAACAGGGTCGCAGCCAGAATGGCACACAGGAAGAGGCCACTGAGGATTTGGAGAATCACTCACTCTGCCCTGAAAAAGTTCAGAGTTTATGGGTGAGTTCATGTATATGAGATAAAGAGGAGGAAAGCAGAAGTGGGGAATGTAAGAAATGAAGTTATGAGATAGACACTGTATCCTGGTTCAGGGAACAATACAGGAGGAAGAAGTCATGATTATCAATATATATGCTCCCAGCTCTGGAATACCCAATTACGTAAAACAAAAATTATTAGACCTGAAAGGCCATGTAGGTCCTGATACAATTATAGCAGGGGACTCTAATACTCTCATAGATGAACAGGTCAACTAGACAGAAGATCACCAAAGAAATGCTACAGTTAAGCAACACTATGGAAAACTTGGACTTAAAAGATATTAACACAGTGTTCCACCTAGTATCACCAGGATACACTTTCTTTTCAGCAGCACATGGACATCTTCTAAAATAGACCATAATATAGGCCATACGACATGTTAAACAGAGAAGCTGAAATAATTCTTTGCTTACTCAGGTCATAGTGGAATGAAATTAGAAATTAAGAGCAAAAGAAACAACAGAACCTATACAGATACACGGAAACTAAGTTACTTACAGCTAAACAAACAGTGAGTAACAGAAGAAATCAGGGAAGAAATCAAAAACTCCCTAGAGTTCAGTGATGAAGGAAGCACATCATATCAGAACCTGTGTGACACAATGAAAGCAGTTCGAAGAGAGAAATTAATAGCTACAAATGCACATATCAAAAGAATAGAGCAATCCCAAGTAAACAGGTTAATGATATATTTCATTATCTTCAACAATCAAGGACAATTTAAATCTAAAAGTAGAAGAAAAGAAATGATAAAGATCAGAGCAGAAATCACCAAATTTGAAAATAAAAAATAATACAAAAAATCAGTGAATCAAAGATCTGGTTCTTAGAATAAACAAGTTTGATAAACCTCTAGCTAAACTAACCAAAAGAAAGAAAGAAAAAAGCACATACCAATGCAATAAAAATGAAAAGGAGGAAGTCACAGTGGACACTGCAAAAATTCAGAGAGTTATAAGGAATTGTTTTTAATACTTATACTTCAATAAAGTAGAGAACTTGACAGAAATGGATAACTTTCTAGACACCTACAGAATACCAGAACTGAACCAAGAAAACATAAAAACTTTGAATAGGCACATAATACATGTGGAAATTCAGGGTGTAATAAAGTCTCTACCCACAAAGAAAAGTCCAGGACAAGATGAATTCACAGCAGAATTTTTCAGTACTTCAAGAAGACCTAACTCCAATGCTTCTCGAATTGTTTCATGAAGTTAAAAGAGAAGGAACATTACCAAACGCATTTTTGGAGGCGAACATCAGCCTGGTACCAAAACCTGACAAAGACTTAACTAGGAAAGAAAATTAGAGACCAATCTCCTTAATGAATAGAGACGTGAAAAGCCTCAGTAAGATACTGGCAAATATATAAGAAAGATTATACACTATGATTAAGTGGGTTTCATTCCTGGGGTGCAAGGTTGATTTAACATACATAAATCAACTAATGTAATACACCACATTAATAAAACCACATGATTATCCCAACTGATGCAGAAAAGGCCACTGACAAAATCCAATATCCATTCATGATTAAAAAAAAAAAACTGAGGAAAATCGTTATAGAAAGGCCTTACTTCAAACTGATAATGGCCATATATGCCATACTCCAAGTATCATAGTAAACAGGGAGAAATTAAGTGCATTTCCCTTAAATTAGGAACACCACAAGGCTGCCCACTTTCACCATTTCTGTTCAGCATAGTCCTCAAAATCCTTGCCAGAACAATCAGGGAAGAGAGGGAAATAAAAGAAATACATATTGGAAAAGAGGAAGTCAAACTGTCCTTATTTACAGCTGATATGACTATCTACATAGAAGACCCCAAAAATATCACTACAAAACTCTTAGAAATAGTAAACCAAGACAGTCAAATTGTAGGATAAAAAATGAATACTACAAAATTAATAGTGTTCCCCTAACAATGAACTCACTGAAAGAGACCTCAGAAGAATAATTCGGTTCTTAATAGCCTAACAAAATAAACAACTAGAAGTAAATGAGGACATGAAGGACCTCTACAAAAAATATTGTATTTTACTGACGAAAGAAATTGAAGAAAACGTTAGAAAATGGAAATACACCACTGTTCATAGATAGAAAAAATTGTAGTCAAAATGTATAGTGTGAAAACCGATAGGCAGATTCAACTCCATTCTTATCAAAATATCAAGGGTTTTTTTCATAGGACTTGAAGAAACAATCCTTAAATTTATATGGAACCAAAGGAGGCTTAGAATAGCCAAAGCAATTCTGAGTAACAAGAGAAAAGCAGGTTGCATTATGATTGAGACATCAAGTTATATTACAGAGCAATAGTTTTAAAAAAAAAACTATATGATACTGGCACAAAAACAGACAGATCAACCAATGGAACAGAACTGAGCATGCAGAGATAAACTCAAGTACCCTCTTCTACCTGATTTTTGATAAAGGAGCCAAAAGCAAACATTGGAAGAAGAATAACCTCCTCAATAAGTGGTGCTGGGAAACTGGACATCCCCACATGTGGAAGAATGAACCTAAATGCACCAAAATCAAATCAAAGTGAATCAAAGACCTAGATATTAAAACTGAAAGAATGAACCTTCTGAAATACAAATCAGGCAAGAATATAAGAGGCATAGATGAAGACTTTCTTAAAGAGACATTCAGTGCAAAAAAAAAAAAAAAAAAAAAAAAAAAAAAAAAAAAAAAAAAAAAAAAAAAAAAAAAAAAAAAAAAAAAAAAAAAAAAAAAAAAAAAAAAAAAAAAAAAAAAAAAAAGCTCTCCGAATCAACAAATGGGATTATGTCAAATTAAAAAGTTTCTGCCTAGGAATGGAAATTATCAACAGAAGGAAGAGAGAACTGACAGGGGAAAAAATATTCACCACCTATACCTCAGATAGCCTAATAACTAGAATACACAAGGAACTGAAGAAAGACCCCCTCAGATTCAAAGGCCCAATTACAAAATGGGCAGTGGAAGTGAATAGGCAATTCTCAGATGAAGTTCAAGTGGCCAGTAAATAAATGAAAAGGTGCTCAACACAAAACACTAGCCCCAGAGAGAATGGAGTATTTCAAGAACTGGAATGGGAGTCAATGGTGGTGTGGTTTTGAGGAATAAAGGAGTCCTTTTACACTGCTGGTGGGACTGTGAACTGCTATAACCACTATTTAGGGCAGTATGGAAATCCCTACAAAGGCTGAATAGAAATATTCCATTCAATCTAGTAATACCTCTTCTGGGAATCTTTCCAAAAGAGTTAAAAGCAGCATATAGCAGAGATACATGTATATCCATGTTCAAAGCAACACAACTAACAAAAGCTAAAACGTGGAAGATGCCAAAATACCTGTCAGTAGATCAATGGATATATATATATATATATATATATATATATATATATATATATTCAATGGAGTACTACCCTTCCATAAAGACAGACAGATTTGAGGATTTTTTGGATAAATAGATGCAACTTGAAACCATCTTGCTCAGTGAAGTGATTCAGACTCAGAAGGTTAAGTATCAGATGGTTTCTCTAATATAAGAAAACCAGAATATATTCGTTTTATAGAAACAAATTGGGGTGATAGTGGGAGTTATGGGAGAGGAGGAAAAAGCGGAAAGATGAAGGGATTGTAATTTTGATGTGATATATCTGTCCATAAACTACTTGAGTTTAATGTAAACATCATGGATCACAAATATAAATAAAATGTGAACAAAGAAAAAGTTATAAAAACTCAATCACAGTGTACTGAAAACACTTGTGAGTTAATAACAGATTTATATTCAAGTTGTATTTGAAATTATTTATTCATGTCACTTAATCCTGTCTGGAAACACAAAGTGCCTGACTTTCATAGTGAAATAGTAAATAGTGAAAAATAATAACAAGTTGCACACATTCTCGTTTTTCTTTGCCACATTTTTATTCATTTCCTCCCTCTTTTTAACAGTAGGAAAAACTGCTTTACTTTGTTCAATGAGTGCATGTAGCAAAGACCTTATAGTATCTTTAAAATGTCCAAGTGATTCCAACTTTTCATTCCTCTTGTTACTCTGAATTAGCATCAAGTATAGAGTTCAAAATGTCATTAAAATTCGTATTCACATTGTTAGTGTCAATTGTGATAATTAAGGTACTCATTCAGGGTTTTCTGTACCAGTCAGGCATGTTGAGAACAAAAGGAATTGTGGGTGTTGAATGATGTAGAGGTACACAATTTAGAGTAGAGTGTTCTATTCAGTTTTGGGGTCTTTTTTGAGAGGCACAAAGGTATAAAAGAGTGCCTTGTCATTTCAAATGAAACTGTAATATTTTGGCTTTATCAACAGCCGTAAATTGTGGAAGGCTTATCAATACAGTTTATGTAAGTAGAAGTCTAAACAGCATTTAGAAATGGCTTATACATGTACCATATTATTGACAACGGCTTAATAAATTTCTCCAGACTGTGAATAAAATTTTGGAGTCCACTTGCCTGTTTGCTTTGTATATTGTATTCACTTTGAAAGAGCGAAAAATGAAAGTGTAGTTTTATTGTCATATGTCATAAAAATAACTGAGAAATGATTGAAATATTCACTTACCATTCTTTCTAAAGATTTTCAGTAAACCAATATTTCATTTAATATTTTCCTTTAATCCTACCAATTGTTCTCAAAAGAGAAGCCCCTAAGGTTAAACTAATATTAAATTCACCAGGCTGGCAACTGCCAGGAAATCAGTGATTAGAGCATTTGCATAGCATAGTGGGTTCGGTTCACCAGCACTCACCTGGCTTGGTGATATATGCCTTTAATCCCAGCTTTTGGGAGGGTAAGCAAGAGGATTGCTGTGATTTTTGAGGCCATGTTAGGCTACATAGTGAGTTCAGGACAAGCATGGACTACAGTGACCCTGTCTCAGTCAATCAATCAATCAATCAATCAGTACATTAATTTTTCTACCTCATGTCCAGACATACTCAGAAATGCTCATTACCTACATTACAAATAATGCAAACTAAAATATGAACATGTAGACTCTTCTTTCCACACACCCTTTATTTCCATTAGATTAACAAAGATTAAAAATTTTGTTCATAACTAGTTAAGTGACAGTAGAGAAAAAACTCACTTTGTGATTATTTCCACTGGGAATGTAATACACTAAAGTTGTTCTTACCTGTTGAGTACAAAATAAGATCCGTAGTAAATATATATTTAGTTTCTGTTACTTTACATCAGAGAATCTACCCAAAGGAAATAGCCTCAGATTTAACTAAATAATATCTAAAGTAGTTAATAGATGTATTTTATGTATTAGCAAATGGGAAAACATCTCTGATGTGCAATAGTAAGAGAACAGTGGAGCAGGTCATGGAATATTGGAGAACACATTAAAATGTATGCTTGTAAATTTGCTTAATGGTATGGACAAGTATAGGTGTAATAAAATAAAATAAAGGCACAAAACTCAGCGTATAATATGACTTTGGTATGGAAGGTAGAAAAATGCATGAAGAACTCTTGTAAGATATAAGTAACATTTGCTTCTGATTGGTAAGTGATTTGTTCTGCGTTTTTCAGACTTTCTGTACTAAACTTGCAATACTTATATGTCAGAAAAATATTAGAGGACAACCATGCTGGAATTGAAAAATATTATTACTAAACTTTTGCCCCTACTCAAGATTCCATTGTTGTAGAAGTTTTTAGACCTTTTCTTACCAAGATCCAGCCTGTAAAGTCTGACATTTGTTTTATAAAGAAAATGACTTGACTTAATGATAATTGAGTTTCCTTCTTTATAGTCAATCCGTAGGTTTCCATTTGGGAGGTTGGTTATTTACAGCAGCATCTTGTAGCTGCGAATCTTACCCTCAGTTCACATGGAAGCCCAGGTAACACAGAAATTGAGTAAACACGTTGGTCTAAGTCCTGGCCAAGTCCCAAGTGGCTATTTCCAATATAATGACTATTCCAGGTGGCCCTCTAATTACAAGAGGTTTACCTATAAACCAGGCTTTGTCAGTCTCCTTTAGAAGTGCATTTATAAGTAGTCAGGGCCTCAGATCATCAAGTAAGAATCTGTTCCAATTACAGCTTCTCAGACAAGTAGTTAATATCCCAATAACTGGAAGAAGAAGCAATCCTAATGTGAGAAAGGGGTAGGAGTAAAGTAAAAGACATTCCTGACTTAAAAAAAGTCACATCTTTAGATTTCGCAAATGTTTAAAAATTAGTTCAAAACTACAAAAAAATTGTTAATAGCTGTATGCCCATAAATGATCGTTCATATCATGTAATCTTATGGTCAAATTTATTTTCAGTTTTTAAAAATAAAACAAAACAGTAAAAGTGAAAAAACATTTTCTCATTACCTTGAGTTTCTGTGATGAAGCAAGCCTGGAGTCTGATTTGTGGAGCACCGTGAGTGTTTGGCACACTGTGTCCTCTCCTTTCGCAGTCACCTCCTGTGTCTCTCAGACCAAGTTGTCTTCTTTTCCCTGGGATTGTTACAGAACAGCTTTTGTCTCTTGTCTCTTCTCCCTCTGGCAAGTGTGCACTTATCCTGGCATCTCTCAAGGAGTATTTAGTGCCTGCGGCAATGGGAAAAGGGCTTTGTGCTGTGTCTTCCCCACCCCTTCTTGCAATTGGATTTTGTAGGGACACACAAAGTCACAGGTCATGCCAGTTGCCTCAGTATCCTCAAATTTTCTTCTACATTAGTAATAAATACAATCTCTAGTAATTTTTGGAGTCTGTATGCTTATCACAAATAATTCCACTCAACATTTAAATAATGTATTAAGGAAAATGCAAAGATATTTTAAATATAACATCTTTACTTTCCATGTTTAGAATTTGAAACAATTCTAAATAATATATTCCAGCACATTTTGAGTTGTCAGGTATATGTCTGTGTTTATGAAAGAAATCTTATTACTATCAACTGAAAGTAATAAATTTTGTCTTTTTAAGTTTTGCTAATACAAAGACTAGGACAGCTTATAGCAACACGATTTCTTGGGGATGCTGAGGCCTTTGTAACAAAAAAAAAAAAAAAAAGAGGCAACGCTGTCTACCAGGAACTTGTGATATTTCACAAATTAAAAATCTAGATTTGCTTCACCTTCAAGACCCAAGATAATTAGAAAGTGTAATTTTTCACCTTTAATGTTTTATTTTTAAAAGTTGAAAGCAAATATGATCATAAAATTATGTAACATGAATTGACAGAATTTGGTAATGTGCACCTAGATATTAAAACTGTTAGTAGTTTTGAAAAAGTTAGTTTTTTAAAAAGTGTTTTTGGGAAATCTAAAAAAATCTAAAAGATTTTTTTTTAAGTCAATAATGTCTTTCACTTTACTCCCACACTCTCCTTATACTGACTGTGCCTCTCCTCCCAGTTAACAGGGTATTAACTGCTTGTCTGAGAACCTGTAATTGGAATAGATTCTTATGTAATGATCTGAGGCCCTCACTACTTGTAATTGTACTTCTAAAGGAGATTGCCAAAGTTTGGCCTATTGGTAAACCTCTTGTAATTAGGGGGTCACTTGAAGTAGTCATTATGTTGGAGACGTGAACTTACGGAATGACTCTTGTGGAGTGGAGAGAACATTGCCCAGGGAATCCAGAATCCTGGGCTCTCAGATCCGCTTTGTTCCTAACAACGTTACTTAAGGTAAACCCTTTCTGTCACATTAAAAGTTTTTTTTTTAATACTTTAAAATAGTGGACTACAAAATGAGTGTCTTTCCAACATCATTTTAAATCTGGTTTTCTAGATTGACAAGTAATTTTCAAGTTTGTGAAACATGACAAGCTGAGGGAAGAATTGGCAAAAGTTACCTTCTTATAACTAGCTCAACACTTCTAAGCCCATCTTTTGGGTGTAAATATAACACTTCCTTCTAGTGAAATGCAGAGTTATGCCTAGGGAGTTGAGATTTGTAAATACCTGAAAATGAAAAGAAGTAGAAAAGGTCTGAACATCTGCTTGCCCTGGAAATGCCTAAGTCCATGGGAGAAAAAGTGGCTGATCAGTAGAAGGGAAATGCAAAAAAAAAAAGATTTACTATAAGAAAATGCACTAAGCTACTTAGACTCAGAAACCATCAGAAACATGTTCTGGTTGCTTACTGATAGAAGGGACACAGTATGCATGACCTCTTGTTCTGAGTACAGAGTACAACCCATCAGAAATGTATCTCCCATTTTAATGGCCAACTGAAGGGGAACTCTAGCAGCTGTGGTGAAAATGAGAAAATGAGGTGACCTTTTTGTGTAGAGGATGCTGGCTCGCTATCACCAGCATGCAGGACCGTGGAAAATATTATTTTCAGAAGGCCGTCCTAATGAACTTACCAAAGAAAGACAATACATTGTATTATTTCACTTGTATGAAATGTCCAAAGCCGAGCACATTCGTAGGCAGAATGTACATTTGCACATTAGTGGTTGTATAGATTGGGGTGGGGGGGAGGCACATGGAGTATGATGCTGTTGGACATGGTGTTTCTTTCTTGAGTGATAAAAGTGCTCTAAAAGTGCTTTTGGTGAATCAGTTATATGTAATGATACTAAAACCATTGAAATGTACACTTTAAAATGGGTCATTTGTACAGTAAAAGTATTAAGAGAAAACATGCTTCTGAATTTTAGTTGAAAATACTAATATTAATATATGAGGTATTTCATCTTAAAGATAAATATGAATGCATGTGTATGCATATTCCCTATGAAGACCAGTGAACCAGTAGTTAGAAGCATCCGAAACATGGCAGATTATAGTATTGAATTCCTGTTTTCCATTAACCAGGGCATCTGGGAGAAATGACTACAGCAGGCCCTGAAAATTAGTGGGGAACATCTGAACAAATCAGATGATACAAACACTAACAGAGACTTCTAGATCAGTGTCAGGAGAGTGAGGAACCCACTTGCAGAGGCTTTTCTTAACCAAGATAAAAATTTTGAGCTTCATTAAAAATTAGAAATGGAACAAATTAGAATTTATTCAATATGATTATGTTCGTAATATTAAAAAGCATAAATAATCATCCTCAAATAAGAATAGGTAAACTGGTACATAAAAAGAATCAAATATTTACTTTGCTGTTCTGATATAAATGGTATCACTAGTCACCAAAGAATAGATGAATGAAGTTGTCTTTCAAACTGTTCCTGCTTATTAATTAATACAAAATGATAGATAGAACATCACACATTTTTCCAGCCCATCAGAGTTTAATAAATGTAGCCCATGGTCATCAGGGCTGCTAAGTTCTCAGAAGAGGAAACCACTTAGGAATCTGCTGATAGGAGAGGGACCAGGGCTTTAAATCCAGCTGTCAACTTGTCAGAAAGAGCAGGCAGCAGACACTGCTGTGCAAGTCTGACCAGAAAAGCAGGCTGTCTCCTGCGCTACAGATAGCCTGAGTGCGTCCCGACAAGTTGTAAGGATAAGGGGAAAACAAATGATTTAAAAGAAGCTCGTGATGTATGTTCTTTTTGAATGAGAATATTACTTATCTATAGTTTTTAATGGGACAGACTTGGCTGATAAAGCATAAAGAAATGCAAGATAATAAAAGCCAGGACATGGTTATGTGGTGAAAGGAAAGACTGCAATGGGATGGGCCACCATATAGGCTACTAAGGACACTGGCAAAGTTTAATTTTTGTTTTTGTTTGCTTGCTCGTTTGTTTTGTGGTAATAGGGACTGAATCCTGGGCCTTTACTTTGAGCTACATCCCCAGTATGTTTCTAGTTAACATTTTGGTTGCCCAGGCTGGGCTTAAGTTTATGATCCTTCTGCCTCAGTCTCCAGAGTGCTGGGATTTCAGGCCTATACTACCAGACTTTGCAGTCCTGTTTCTTGATGGTGGTTGCTAAGATGGTGTGTGTCTTACAACACTACTGTAGGCAACACAATTTGTGTGTTTGCATTAGGGTTATCTTTTACTATAATTTAAAAATATTTTAATAAGTAATTTTAAAATAACCAGAGGTGTAGCCAAGCTTAATGGAATGAATGTATTCAGATCTTGATCTGTCTTGGATCTGTCTGTCTGTCTGTCTGCCTGTCTGTTCCTTCTCTCTTTCTGTGTGTGTGTTTCTGTCTCTCTTCCCAGAAGAATATTTAACATACTAAGTTGCTTGATGTCTATGAACCAAAGATTATATTTTAGATCTAAAACAAGCACGATCCAAGTATAACGGATTTGTAAATCTTCTGCATGACTTAAAAGTGCTGTTACAAAACCATGTGAAGACTTCTGTGTCAATATAAATTTTCAGCTCCTCTGGGTAAATACCAGATAGCACAGTGTATGCTGAGTCTGATTACCTTTGAGACAAACTGCCAAACTGTCTTCCAAAATGGTCACACCATTTTGCATTTCCACCAGCAACAGTGAGTTCCCGCTTGTCCATGCTTTTACCAGTGTTTGGTATTATCCCTGTTCTAGTGTTTGGCCATTCTAGTTAGTGTGTGTTGGTAATCCATTGTTGATTTAATTTTCTTTTCATTGATGATGTGAAACATCTTTTCAAATGCTTGGCTGCCGCTTTTCTGTCTCCACTCGTGAGATATCTGTTAGTCTTTATACCATTGTTTATTTTTTTGTTGTTGGATGCATTGGATGCATAGAAGAGTAAAGTGGAATAAAGTCACTAATGGTCAAAAAGGAAGAGGGAGTGGGGCCCTGGGAGAATAGGTAATGAGTACCAAAGCATGGCTGGATGGAGAGTGCTTGTTATGTGGGACTAAAGGACAGCTGTGGTCAGGAACAATTATACTTTTCAAAATAACTATAGAGAAGAGAAGAAGGGTTTTTTGTTGTTGTTGTTGTTGTTGTCTTTTGTTGTTTGGCTTTGGCTTTTGGGAGAGGGTCTTTTTTATTTCCTTTTTTTTTTTTGAGACAAGGTCATGCTGTGTAGTTTAGGCTGGCTGATGCTTGTTATGTAGCCCAGTTGGGCCTCAGCTCCAACTCAAAATCCTCTTGCCTCACCCTCCTACGTCCTGCTGTTATAGGTATGCACCACACCTGTCTTCCAGAGAGGTTAGGATGAAAGATGAAAATGCCTACTCCCCTGATTGGATCATTATACATAGTATATATGTATTAAATTACATTGTACTCCACAATGAGTATAAGTAGGAGTGGGGGGGATCAAGATATATGGTGAATGGTTCAATTGTAACAATTTACTATGGTAAAAGACTCACTGCCGTTAATCCCTCAAAATACTCCTCCTCACTTCAAACACATTTATCTCGTTGCTCTTGCCACTAAATGAAGCGATTCTGGAAGTTGTCGTTCGTGATCTCTTTATGGAGTATGATGAAAAATGTAGTGAATGGTGCTGCCAGAAAGGCAGGCTTGTGAAAACGTTACGGTGAGTCCTCAGCTACTTTGTTCACTGAATCTGATGCTGTTTGGCGTCTAGATCTTCCCCAAAGTCACAGTGACTATGAAAGAAATGTTTTTAATTGAGTCAAGGAGTGACAGCCCCCCAAAAGACACCCACCAAAGAGGCCTTCAGAGTTAACTACTTCAGAAAATGGTGAGAGCAATGGAATAAATATGTTCAAAGAAAAACGGGGCCTAGTACCGCAGGCCTGTAATGTTGGCACTCTGGGAAACTGAGACAGCAAGATCACAAGTTTGAACCTACTTCGGGCAACTTAAGTTGTGATTTCACAACATGCTGTCTCAAAACAAAAAATGGGCTAGGCATGTAGCTTAGTGTGAAGGCCCTGAGCTGGACCTTTAGTAGCCCTACTCCACCCCTGCCACACACAAGCAGGAGGGAGTATTCTGAGGAGAATTAATGGCAAATCTGCTTTTTACTATAATACATATTAAACTTAACCATTTTCTGTACTTTTTTGTCACCCTACATATTGGATGCCAACTAAAAATTCGAAAGAAAACTTTTTTTTTTTATTTTGGTCAGTGGCCTGTTAATCAGGAATGTGCCTCTCAAATGTTCTCTGTTACATTGTGGCTTGTGTTCTCATTCTCTCGATAGTGTCTTTTACAGAGTAGACATTTTTAATTCCAATAAATTTTAGCTCGTCAGTTCTTTCTGCCATAGATCATACTTTTAGTGTCATCCCTCAAAAGCGTCATTACCACCCAAGGCCTTCTAATTTTCCTTCCTATTATCTTCTAGAAATTTTGTGGTATTGTGTTTCACATTTAGGTCAGGGGACCATTTTGAGTCAAGTTTTGTGAAGGGTAAAAGTTCTGTGTCTAGATGCATTGTATTGCATGTGAATGTCAAGTTATCCCAGCATTGTCTTTTGAACAGGCTGTATTTTCTTCATTATGTTGCCTTTCTTGCTTTGCTCAAGATCAGTTGACTGTATTTATGTGGATCTGTGCTGAAAGCCATGGTGTATGTTCCATTGAAGAATTCTTTTGCTCTATTACCCTGTCTTGTTTATTTTACCATTAGACTAAATCTTGAACTCAGGTAGCATGAGTCCTCCAGCTTTGTTCTTCTTTAATAGTATATTGACTATTCTGGATCTCGTGTTTCTTCGTACAAACCTGTAGAAGTAGTTGGTACTAATTAACTTGTAGAAATTTTAATTGGGGTTGCATTAAATCTGTAGATCAAGTTGGGACCGACTGACATCGGGATAGTATTGAGTTTTTCTCTGCATAAATACAAGATAGCTCTCCACTTTTTTGTTCTTTGATTTCTTTCATTAGAGTTTTACAGTTTTGGTCATGTAGATTGTGTACGTATTTTTTCAGATTTATATCATTTGGGGGTTGCTAATGTAAATGGCATGTGTTTTTCATTTCAGGTTCTACTTGCTGATTTCTAGTATGTAAGTGGTTGATTTTGTAATATTAGCCTTGTGTCTAAAAACCTGCTATAATCACTTTTTCCAAAAGATTTTTTTGTGAATTCTTCCTTATTTTTCTCAAATTCAGTCATGTCACTTGCAAATAAAGATAGTTTTATTCTTCTTTTTTGACCAAGACACCTTTCATTTTAGCCTTCTTTTGGTATTTGGTCACATTAGCCAGGAATTCCACCACAATACTGAGGAGCAGTGCATAGGGAGAAAGACTTTGCTGTGTTCCTGATGTTAGTAGGAACACATCCTATTTGTTATCATATTAGGATTTTTCAAATCTAGGAAGTTATTCAAGCAGCACAGAATTAATGAATTGATCAATTAATGAATTGATCTTACCTCAGTTCAAGATTCTAGTCAGTCACTGATAGATAAAGTTTCACTTGTGTGAAAACTTTGGAAAGGCCTTTGGAAACTTTCAAAAATTCTTACATATTTTGAATTTCCCCCAAGCATGGTGATGCATACCTGTAATCCCAGCACTCTGGGAGGCTGAAACAGGAGGATTACAAATTCAAGCCCAGCCCAGTGACTAAGAGAGACCCTGTCTTAAAATTCACGATAAAGAAGGCAGGATGTAACTTGGTGCAAAAGCCCTGGGTGCATTCTCCAGTAAAAATTAACTAATTAATTAACTAACTAATTAATTAAAATGTTCCTGAGAAATATAGACATGAATAAACTGTTACATATGCCCATTAATTTGTATTTACTTTTATTCATTTCCTTATTAAGAACTTCAATGAAAATAAGCTTCAAGGACACCTTAAGAGAGTCATACATAAACTTCACAGTGTTAATATAAGCCATGTCTTATAAATGTTTTTCAATTGCATTATTACAAATCTAGCATAGAAGTGGCTGTTTGCATAGCATTCACTATTAAAAAGTTTTATTTTAAAAAAAAACTATTTTAGCCTGATAAGACTAGGGCTATTTTAATTGTGAGCTGTCATAAATAGATAAAATAGCTACTTCTCATGAAATGGCCCTTTAAAGCTGTATACTCTTATAAGCTGATTTGCAGCATAGTCTGTATAAAGAGGAAAAAAAAACCTAATAAATGCGGGGTTGTGAGCCAGTAATTAGATTCTCGATGTGGAATAAAGTACTCACGGGAGGTTCATTGTTGGCCTCATAAATTTGACTGTATCTGTTCATTCTATTGCTATTAAGTGACTTAGAGACAGGACAGCAGTAAAATCATCTCCTAAACCACAGTGGCGAGCATGCGAAGCCTGAGATTATGCAGTGAGGACATGCAGTTTGTTTAGGAACTGGCCATTCCATTTGCTCTTAAATATAACAAACTGCAAGTAGAAGTTGACTGTTAAGCTACAAATTCACCATCATGTGATTTATTACCCCTCGTGCTCTTTGCTAAACTTTTAGGTTAAAGATTATTGCTTTGTTCGCTGCAAAGACAGTGCAGTATTTGTAGACGTATACAAATTACTTATGACTACCCTATTCATTTCCCATTTCTCTTGGATTATCTGAGTTCCTTTGTTCAGTGGTGTATATCAGAATCCCAAGGAATTCTTGTTAAAACACATATTTATCATCTCCATTCTCAAACTTTCTGGACCTACAGATTTAAGTAGGGCTGAAGCACTTCCAAGTTTCCATGTGATACTGACACTGGCTGTCTGAGGACAGTATTCTGAGAGCCGCTGGCTTTGTGCCATAAAACCTTTCTGTGGAATTAGCAGGACTCCTATTTTTTAATTGATCTAAAAAAGAAGACAGAATGTATCTGTTGCCTTGGTTTAGGAAACCATATTCTAATTTACCATATCAGAAATTATGGGAAACATTTCTTCTATTGGAGATAGAAAAACTCTTTTTCTATACTCTGACAAATCCATTGGAAGATTATACTTTTTGAGATTTCATTTATACTTGGGAAAACTCTAGTTAGCTAAAGCAAATTAATCAGACATTCCTTTAAATCCCCTAAAGAATAAATCACTTGCATCACCATCATTAATATGTAATGAGCAGTTTTTAACCCCCATAATTCTGAACATTTGTCTACAGCCATGCCTTGGAGTGATTAAAAATAGGACCAGCGTAGCAGTACCCCATTTGTATTCTCAAATAAACATGAAACTCTCAGTGTTCGTATTGTTTTTAGCCAATGTGTTGCTGTTGGATCTGCATCCTGCTTTTCTGGGTCTTATCTCTGGTGCCCTCCTGCTGCCTGGCTAGGGTTGGCCTGGGGACTGCCTCCATTCCCCTCACTGCTCTTCTGTGTCCCTTTTATCCTTGCTTGCCTCTGTGTTTTCCACTCTACGCGTTGAGTCTTTATTTAATAAACACAGTGTCCCATTCTTTTTATTGGGGCAGTTAGTTCTTTGGAGCAATCTAATAGATCAGTTCCTTGGCTTGTAAGGGGAATTCCCACTTTCAGGGATAACCTTCAGGATGTTGGCAAGCACAAAGAAAAGATGTGCGTACCATGAATGTAAAACATACTGAAGGAGTCTGCTTTGGCTAAAGCTGAACTCTAGATCCTCAGAAACTCCTAAAGGATAACTTTCTCTGAAGATTTATACAGGTGTCTTCCTAGTACCTGTGATACATTTGCCTATTATATGTGGTAAGACTGACACAAGGATTTGTTTGATGCAGTGGTGTTCTATTCATCTTCATTTTCCTTTTGAAACACAAGTAGAAGTTACTTCCTGATTCTTTCCTGTGTATCGTAAGATACTCCAAACACCACTGTGGATGCTTGTCAGTGCTGCACTTCAGCACCGAGTGTTACGATGAGCCGAGGACACGGCGGTCTTGTTTACTTATATATTCCACTCGTCTTACAAAGCTTGAAAGTAGTACGTGGACACTCAATATTTGTTGAGTAAATGAATTGGCATTTTTAAAAGGTCAGAATTATAGAAGAGGTTGCTTTTGAACTTTCATAATTTAGGAAGTTTAAACTAGATTGAAATGTGTGTATGTGATAGTTTTAAAAAGCACTCCTAACAAACAAAATGAAGCCAGAAAAAGTACAGTTGCAATAAGAGAAGCCACAGTGTACCAAATAAACTCTACTTCCCGTTAGATATTATTTACATTTGTATTTTAAATGGGATATGACTTCCACATGGTCTTGATTTGGTGGCTTCAGAACTTCTGTAATAAAAATATTGAGTTATATAACATTTTGATATTTTGGCGTTTGATATTAATTCAGGATATTGTCTCACCAAACTATGGTGCAATGAGAATATAATACTGCACTGTGAAAAATGTAATTAGTTTTGTCATTAAATGGGATATATAAAAATACATATTTTTATTTAAAACTTTTATTAGTACATATTTGCAATATATAATGCTGATTACATTCAAGTTGAATTGGTACATATACATATCATGCAGGGCCTGGTCTTTTTCCCTTCTCCTCTTCTGCCCTCTCGCCCACACTTGCCTACATTAAGGCCTCTTAATTTAAGTGCAAGCTATTTAACAGAATAGCTAGTTAACAGAATTCAGGAGTCTGCAAAGACTATAGACATTTATTTCCATTTTTCCTGTGGCTGCTTTGACTCTACAGCTATAGTGAGTGTGTGAGAAAGTGAGAAGTAAGTGCATGAAAGCTTTCCAATCAGAAATTGCATTTTCAAACATTTATCTGCAGGAAATAGTTTTATATGTATATAAATTATGTAAATTTTACATATATATAAATTACGTATGGAGATTTTCATTAAGTAGCTGTTCTTAATGTAAAAATTGTGGAAACCTAATATCAACTAATAAGATACTGGATGTTTATGTCCAGGGACTGGTGAAGAAGAAAACCATTTTCCCAAGGTATGTTGGAGGGGGTATGCTTGTGCTTTTAACTTGTTGGAAGATAGCTTTAACATGACGAGCCACAGCTAGCTGGAGGGGAGCATGAACAAAGACCCACCTCCAGTCAATCACCAGTGTAATTAGAACCTAATAGGAGCACCCTGACAGGAGGCAGGCCAAACTCTACTCACTTCTGGCTTGCTGACCTAGCGGCCCCCATCTGCCCTAGAGGGTTACCAGTCTGTGGTCAGGGTGCTGAGGATCCCTCCTCTCTTGCATCTTTTCTCACCGGTATATCATACAGTTATTTTTAAAACAATATTATACAAATTTATTCATTAAATAAGACAGGAATCAGCAAACTCCATTGCTCTGCCCAACTTGGCCTGATATGTGTTTTTACTATCAGCTGAGTAATTATAAAGAAAATCACATAATAAGTGAGAGAGAAAGTGGGGGAGAGAGAGAGAGACAGCATATGACTGGCAAAACCAACATTTACCATTTAAGCTTTTAAAAAATATGTGTGCTGACCTTTTTGTTATACAGTGTTGTAAATGATATAGATTAAGTTGGTGGAGATGAGTATACACATTGCAAAATATTATATGTGTAATGATGCTATTTTAAAATGTAATCAACACCATTTAGAAGGACAGGCATTTACATATTACCAAAAATGTGTCTGGGTGGACAAGATTAATGACATCCTTTTTTTTCTACTTGCTTTTATGATTTTAATAATGAAGATGTACTCCTTGTGTAATAAGAAAAATAAAAATTTAATTTTGCTGTGTAAGAGGAAAATGAGAGAACTTCCTGAATTGTAAGGTGCGAAGACAAGTTTCTCCATTTTGAAGATGAGAAAACTGAGACTGAGGTTAACTTGCCAAGAGGAACATAAACATAAGACAGGAGTAGCACTGCTGCCAGATTTTCTGTCCAGCAACATAATCACTTGATAACTTTAAAAATTCATCCATCAGGGCTGGAGGAACTGCACAGCAGTTAATGCGCTTGCCTTGCAAGCATAGGCCCTAAGTTTATTTCCCCAGTACTATGTCAGGATGGATGTGGTGGCACACCCCTGTAATCCCAGCCCTCAGGAGGCTGAGACAGGAGGATTGCTGTGTGTCCAAGGCTAGCCTGAGCTCCATAGTGAGTTCAGGACCAGCCTGGGCTACAAGAACCAGACCCTGTCTACAAAAAAAAAAAAATTCATCCATCAGTTGATATAAAATTAGGAACTTTGTGGCCAAAAGCCATTTAGAGATATCAGGCATAATATGCAAAAGTTAGATATATACCAAAAAGGCTAGTATCTTTTAGAATGAAAAAATTAGCTTACATTGTGCATTTCAAAGAAGGAAATGAGGGGTGTAGGATGGCTCAGTGGTTAAAGCACTTGCCCAGCAAGAGCAAGGTGCTGGGTTTGATTCCCTACTACCATAGAATCCAAATGTGGTAGTACATACACACCTGTAATCTAAGCACTTGGGAGGCAGAGGCAGGATTGTCACCTCTCCAGTCAGGATGGGCCACATACTGAGATCACCACTATCCTGGACTACACAGGAAATTTTTTTATAAATAAGTAAGTAAATATTTAAAAAAACAAACATCATATGTGCATATAGGTATTTAATTTACTTTATATATTTACCAACGATTACTACTTGCCAGGCAGTACAGGACTGTCATCCCAGCACTCTGGGAAGCTGAAGCAGGAGGATCCCAAGTTCAAGTCCAACCTGGGCAGTTTACTGACTTAACAAGACCATCCCTGTGTCCAATTCAGAAGTAAAAAACTCAGCTACAGCTGTACCTCTGGGTGAAGGCCTTGGGCTTGATCCCCATTGCCACCAAAAATAAATAAAAGAAGAGATCACTGCTACTTTTTACACCTAAAAAGTTAATAATTAAGTTCAGATTCACTCATGTGGCACAGAGGGCTCATGTTCTTGAGGTCCCTGTCCTCTATTATAAAGTAGATCCCAAAGAAAAATTTGATTTACTCTCAGATCTCAAGCAGACATCCTTTTAAAGAAGTCAGCAACTGAGAAGAATGAAAATATACTTCATTGCAGTGGCAAGTCTTTACTATAATGAACCGATAGCTAATAGCAGAAATAACAGTAGGACAGTAGAAAGCAGGCATGAAAGAGCAGGAGCCTTTGTGCCACGTAGTGTGTGGACAGAAAGCCCAGGATCTGATGATGGTAACTATTTCAGTCCTTTTAAAAGTACATATGTGTTCTGTCACAGTCAGCCTGTGACTTGGGGGAACAGTTCTTTGTTTATATATTTAAAAACGCAGGCACCAGGGGTCCTGTGTTAGGAGTCATAACTGTAAGACCAGTCAGTGCTGGTAGAAAATGAGACCACGTGATGTCCCACCTCGGTGTCTACAGATGGTGAGGCTGAGTCATTGTACTTCTCATTAAGTCAAAAAGAGCACAGAGGCATGCTTTTAAAACTGGTGTCAATAAAAAGGGCACCTGTAAATGTTTCCTTGCTGCCAGAGTGAGGATCAGTAAGCTGAGAAAATTCCCTAGCATAGATTGCCTAGTAACTCAAGACTGTCAGGAATCACCATGTTAGTTGTGGAGGTGAGACGGGAGTTTTTCTTTATAGTCATTTACTTTCTTAATTATGTAGTACTGGGCCTCAAGCCCTGAGCCTTCGCACTGAGCTATACCCCAGCTCATTTTTTATTTTTGACTTGAGATGTGGTCTCACTAAGTAGCTAAAATGGCTAAAGTGTGCAGGCTAGATCTACACTTCCAATTCTCCTGCTTGGGCCTCCTGGAGTGCTGGGATTACAGGCCTGCAACAGGGAGCCCAGCCTAGCTTTTCTTATCTTTTTTTAAAAATACATATTTCTAATCCTGAATTGGATATATTTCAATTAGCTTCTGACATCATCATCCAGACACAACAGTGAATATTATAGCAATGTCCCTATTTTGGGACTGTGATATGGTGGATTAACCTCCAGACGATGGATTCCAGAGTCTTTTGAAAACCACAGGCAGATAGAGTACACAACTCCCTCTCCTTATCAGGCGTTAGTTTTTGACACAGAAATGTTTTTCCTCTGTAAAATGAGTGGCTAGAAGCTGTTCAGCATGTTCATATGGAATTATATATTATGCAATGTATATACAGCCTGTTTTTCTAAGCATGATATTGGTGATTGGCCATTTTTAAAACCCAAATTGAGATGGAATGAGCAACCCAAATGTCATTTTAGGCACAGCAGAGTGGCTTGGATTTTTATGCTGATATTTACTGTTGTCGGATTAATGTTTTTATTCCTTATATCTTAAAAGATGGAGAGTTAGAAGGTGCCACAGTCTTCGGTGGAGGCTTATTCTAAGCCGTGTGACCCTGAGGTTGCCTCTCCCTTCTCTGTGCATTTTTACCCTCCACATTCCAGTGCAGACTGGAAGGGCATATTGTTACCATTAACTTCCTTTTTCTTGGCCCCCTCCTCCTGTGTCTCTAACACACACACACACACACACACACACACACACACACACACTCTCTCTCGAATGCAGACTGGAAGGGCATATTGTTACCATTAACTTCCTTTTTCTTGGCCCCCTCCTCCTGTGTCTCACACACACACACACACACACACGCGCGCGCGCGCGCGCGCTTGCGCTTTCGTAAGTACGTTTTCTTCTTGGGGAATTTTTTTAAAAGACTCAATTATTTGTCAAATGTTTTCTGCCAGAAACTGGCATCATGGTTTTTGGTTTATCACTCGTGCGTGTTTGCCTGTTACCATCCAGAAGGTTTCCACAACAGGTAGGAACTGCCCCCTTTCTGCCTGCCTCATTTCTCGTGATCCTAATGATCCGGAGATCCTGCTTGCAATGAATGGGAGGCACTAAGACAAAAGGTCTGCGACACCCCTAGGACACTTGGTGTACTGTTTTGCTTTCATGACTTAGGCCATGCTGGGAGCCAGCCCCCTTTGGACTTCTCTCCTTGTATTTAAAGCCAGTATTTAATCCTTTACTTGCTGCCATTTTCTAGCCCCTATTAATCAGGCTTCCTACCTGCTCCATATCATGAGAAGCCTTCCTGTGCCTTCCTGTCCCCTCTACTCCCGTCCACTTCCACACCAACCCAAAGAATAGGCACAAACGTGTGCACACCGATCCCATGTGTGTAAACACACCCCTGCCCTTAAGCTAGTTCCACCTCTCCAGTCTTACTTCTCTTCCAAGCCCTAACTCAGTCTCTGTTTTATTTCCAGCTACAGTCTATCACTTAATTTGTTCTCCACCTATATGTTAGTTCATATAGTCCTTTTATGCTCTGTGTTTTATGTTTATTTATCAATCAAGAGTTTTGTCTGGCCGTCTTGCTTTTTGGTGTGAGCTCCTTGAGAGCAAGGGTCTTGGTATTTTGGTATATGTCACCTAAAGCCCTTACCATATGAGTAAACACATGACTTATAAAGTCTCAAAACCATATCCTATGGAGCAGAAAAGTAACTCTGAAAGTATCTTATTGACTGTCCTTACTTCACAGAAGAGGAAGTGACTATCTTCACTGTCGCAGACTGTTGACTGGCAATTAATTAGTGGGCAAGAACCCGTAGCTTTGACCCTGTTCAAAGTATCCTCCTCCCTATGGCGTATACTCAGAGCAAACACAGGCCCTTTATAACAGGAAGTACCTGTGTTTGCTCCCAGCCTGGTAATATTGATCCACAGCCTGTATTTCTCCCCCTAGGATGCCACTCTATTGTTCACTTGCCCTCTTAGCTCTAATAAAATCTACCCCCTCCTTGTAAGGAGTTAAATCAGAGTCTTTCTGCAAAAATGCGAATACAGAATGCATTGTTATTCATTATACTAACATGTATTCCTTTTGAGTACAAGATAGTATAAAAAACACCTCTTTTTACCAAATTTTTGTGAGGTTAAATATGTTTAAAACGCTAAATGAATCTAAGATGTCTATTCAAAGGGGAATCCTACATCTGGATTTTTAAATTATTATAAAAAAGTTTCTTCATTCATTTAAGCTCAGTGCTTTTGTCCGTGTTAAGTCTGAGGGACACTTGTCAATTCCTTGTGGCAAACTATAGCTTCTGGCAGGTTGACATGTGTCTGTTTTTTTCTTTTGAATAAACAAGTTGAAGAGATAATATTGCTGTAATTTTTCAGCAGAATGAGTGACACTTTGCTATAAAATTTCTTGAAGGCTAAAAGTTAAATTAATGTATAGAATCACAGGGAAGAGAAACAAAGTAATGAATAAAAGCAGTTATTGAAATGCATATTTTCCAAAAACTAAAATTCATAATGCAGTTTAAAATACAACAAATGAGTCTTTAAATTTAAAAAAAAACTTTTAATTTAAAAAGCTTTTAATTAAAAACCCCTGGTGGGGAGAGGGTGCTCCCTGGATCAGAAGAACTATATGAACCTGAGATGACAGAAAGCCAGAGTTCACGGGATGGCCACCTTCAAGGAGCAGCCATCACTCGCTAGGTTAGTGGAGTCTCTCTCAGCTTCAGTTTCTTCATCTGTGTACCAGTTAAACCTTTCCAGGTTCTACTCTAATTTGAAAAGTCAGAATAGCTTAAAAAGTTTGGATGGTTGAATGACGGAACTTGGTCCATGTTATGTGCAAGTTAACCAACTTAGCTTAATGATATGTAAACTATTTCAGTGATGTTTGGCGGAAGATATTTATCACATCTGTGGCACCCTGTGCTGAAAGCTTCTGGTAGTAAAAATGAGCATTAGGTAAGTTCTGCTTATCCTAATGGGGAATTTGTGTTTGATCTTTGCACAGTGAAGTTTGCAGCAGGCGTATTTGGAGCAAGGCTTTGATATTGGTGGTGCATTTCAAACTGGAGCATGTCTGAACTGGAAATGTTCTTTTTCCAGAACCATCTGTTCTTATGCATTTCTTCTTTCTTCACTCTTTGCTCTGGCATGTATATTACTCTTGTGCAGTTCTTCAGGGAACTATAAACTAGAAAGACAGAGAAAGCCATGCATCTTGTTTACAGCCTTGTCTCAGCCTATCCATAAGGGTAAAGTTAAAAGATAAATGGTTTTATTTGACTGATTTTAAATATTGAAGTTTGTTTAAACACTGAACAACACAGATATAAAACTGCGATGATGCTACTTAAGTGTAATGAAAAGATACAGTTTTCAATGTGGTTATTTTGAAATTCTTAAATTGAGGTTATATAAGTTCTTATTTAAAGCTATTATACTTAGTTACATGCTGGAAAGATTACTTTAAAAGCTACGTCATCATAGTTTACCATCCTTATTTCAGAAAATTATATTAAATTTGAGTTTTGCTGTGAATATAGTCAGAATCTTTGTAGTGCAAAATGTTTCTGAGTATTCTTTGGATCATAAGATGTCTGCCCATCTCAGACTGATTGCTAGTTATGCAAAAACCCTATGTTAATTGCCTATTTTTAAAGGAAGAAAATAGAATATCTTCTGTGATATGCAGGAATTACTTTTCATGAATTGACAGTTCATCTTGCCCTCTTACTATAAAAACTTCCCCACCAAATATAAACACCAGCAACCCTTGGAGACCAATATTGACTGAAAACTGAATAAGAAATTGTTACCTCCTATCTTCTAACAAAAAATATCGATTTTGGGGTTTTTTTTTTTTTTTTGGCCAGTTGTACTTTAGAATCAGTTTGATGACCCTGAATATTAGTTTTTCTAGTGATAAATCAACATTAGAAATTATCCATGCTGCTCTCTCACTTTACTAGGGAAACTGAGAACTGAAAAGTTAAGTTCCGACCAGTGCTGACAGTGAGGAAAAGTAGAGCCAGACCTGGGATTTGGGTTTGTCACCAAGGCTGCCACTCTATCCCTCATGCTGTGCCCTTGGAAAGAGTCCTAAAGAACATTTAATTTGCTTTTTGCAATAATTTGCTTTTCAGTACATCATCCAAGATGGACTAGCTCAAACTTAATTGCTCTTTAGGATGATTTGTGATGAGTCTCCTTCATTCTTTTAACAACTTCAATTTTATAACCTAGTTTTATTACATGTACATCATTTTAAGGTGCAGAAGTATTTTCATGTAGATTCCTCTTGCAGATAAGTTCTCCTCAAATCTTAGGAGGAAATAACAAATTAAATGTTGAGAATTGAAGTTGATTGAGGCTCATGTATGACTTTATTTGAAGCATCAGTGGGATAACTAATGTTTTTCTCCAAAACTGTATTATAATTGTCCCCTAATCATGCTAACGTTGAGACTCTAGAATACTTGGGAGACATTCACAGACAATAAGAATGAGTAAAATAGATGGCACACACTATAAACACAGTAGTACCAGTGGTTTTGCCTTACAACACCCAGGTATATTAATTAATCTTTAATTGCTTCATTCATTTATTAAATGAGCATTTATTGAATACCAGCAACTGTCTTGCTGGATAGGAGGTATTTATACAGCAATGAACAAGGCAAAGTTTCTACTCTCATCCAGGTGTTATCTAGTGGGGCTGCCATACAATAAATACGTGAATAAGATAATTGAGCTGTAATAACCAGGGTGATAGGATAGACAGTAAATGAGGATGACGCCTTTTTTGTAGTGCTATTAGGAAAAGACCTCACCTAAGAGGGGTCATTTACAGACTCTTGAAGGGTAGCATGAGCTAGCCGTGCAGTGAGCTTGTAGCCAGAGGAGACAGCAGCAGCAAAGCCCTGAGGTGAAATGTGGCCACTGCTTCACTTCTGTATACTGAGAAGGCACATGTCCATCTCCCTGCTGTTTGTGGAACATGATGGTGGTGTCAGTAAGCTGCAGAACAGAATGACTTGACGTGGGCTGGCTATGTATAACAGGAAATGAAAGAGAAATTGGGTCTTTTTCTCTGCTTTCAAAACAATTATCAGGAAGCAGGAGAGTGATAGGAGAAAATATTTAGAGATCGGTATCTTGCCTTTTAAAACACTGCATTGTGTGGGAGTTCATTAAGAGGCAAAGAGCAGGGCCTGGAGTTGAGAACTGATGAATGGATGAATTTGCATGACCAAAAGAAGGTGGCAGGGGATGCTTCAGGATGAGAGAACAGTGTGAGTAAAGATGTTCTGGTGGACTGACCTTGAGTGACTGCCTGGGACTGTGAAGTTTCAAAGCAAAAGCCAGAGCCGCCTTTGAGGGAGCAGAAACTAATAGAGAGGTCTTACTTGCATGGTTCCTGAGAAATCTACAGAGCCATTCTGGCAACAGGGGAATCTTAGTTTCATGATTGGATCACTGAGGGCTGTAACATGCCAATGTGGCCTAGAGATTTCTAACTGTGTCTCCATAGCTGAATAAGCAGCACCCGGTCCCACATGGCTTCCCCACAGTACCTGGAAATAGGGGTCCAACACCCCTCGCCTATATACATGCACATAACATACTTCAGTTGCTTCTGCTCTCAGTCTCCTCTCTCCACCCTTCCTAGTTTTATATGTTGGGGGTTCAGAGTGTGTACTGTAGTTGATCATACTCATGCCCAATGTTCTTATCATTCATTTCATTGTACCCGGCAATAAGAATATGGTCTTTGCTCATCCCAGAGAATGAGATGTTTACAAGACATTTCAATGGAATTCACAATGTTCCTTGGTGACCAAAGGGCAATAAATCAAATGTAAATATGCCTTCTCTTGAGTCTAAGAAACTAGTAGACACCACCAGTGATGAACAGGGAAGTTTACCTGGGATATTAAATAATTGAGTCTGTGGACATGAAGTGAGGTGGACATGTGACTCATGCATACAAGCAGAATATATAGAACCAGAGGGAAGAAAAAGGAAAGCTATGAAGACTCTGCTGAATATTGAATATGGAAATGCAAATAGGTGATGAGAACTGAGGGCTTAGTGCCTGAGAATAAATAATTACCTTTAAGATTAGGTGTCTATATGGGGAAGGAGGTGGATAAACAGTTAGAGAGAGACAGTGAGAGACAGAAATACAAAGCTGAGTAGGTAGAAGGCACCAAAACAGCTGTTGCATAAAAGCTAAGAAAATGAAGAATTCCAGGCTCTAAATATGGAAAGCTTGGGGGCAGTGCCCTTACTAGCACCATGAAAACTACAGCTAGCCTTTTAGAATCATTACTAGGTGTCCTACGGCCTTTTAAGTATAAATTACTTATTTTGTACCAAAACCTTTAAAAAGTAAACACTGTTGTTATCTTCATTTTAAGGATGTGGAGATTTAGACACAGAAAGATTAGGTAACTTCCCCCAAATTACCCAATTTGAAGAAGTGGAACTAAGATTCAAACACAGGCGTTCTGCCTGCAAAGCCTAAGCCCATAACTTCATGCCATATGGTTATATCCAACATGGTGTTTTTAATTGCATACTTTGACTTTTATCTTATGTAACCGCCTAGAAAAGGAGTTAATTAACAGCTTAAAAAGTTGGGTAGAAACCTGAAAGTCAACAGATGGCTGGAAAGGGATTGGATAAAGTCTTACAGCAGAAGACATTGTGGAATTCTCTAGGGTAAGGCCAAGAAAGTGAAGGAAGAATGCATTTTGTCATCTATGTTTTCTTTCTTCTCTCCTTCTATCCTTCATTAGTTGTTGTTACAGGAAAGTATCCACTTTGATGAGAGGAACAATACTTATAGGTGCAAAAATGGCATTTCTGTTTTTTTAGCACTTTCTGTGTATTAAGAATGTGTTTCTGTCATTGTATACAAGGAATGACAGTTTATCAAAATTGTCATTCATAGTTTCATACTGAAATTCATTTCTTTTTTAACATTCATTATTAAATGAGAATTCAGTTCCAGATGAGTTGTGTGTATCTATCAGGGAGCTGAAGCCCTGAGTATCTTCTCTGGGTAGGCTCAGAATCTTAGAGCAGGAGTTGTGGACTGGATCCTTCCATTGTGACTTCCCTGACAGTGCTTAGTGAATGTGTCCCCTCTGGCTGAGGAAGGACTGCACTCCCCTTCCCTTTGCTCTTCTGGGATCCCCCAGCCAGCCTTGTTCAGTTCTTCCTTGTGTGAGGAGGAGCCAACAGGAAGTAGTAACTTTCCAGCCTACTAGGCTCTGTCATACAGTTTCAAGGACAGAGAACTAGACACCTGCTTGATGTTGTGGAAAAATCCACAATCGTCCATCGCTCAGTGAACTTAAAACAGTGAAGGGATGTCATCTGACTGATCTTCTTAAGGCACAGTTCTGCCCAATGAAATTAGTTGCTCAGAAACTTTATTTCTCATTTTAATGTAATAAAATTCTTAGCCTTACATTTTTGACTGTCCCTGACTTTGGCCTCGACTATATCTGTAGCCCACCTTTATCTACCAGTGTTCCCCCGTTACGGTGGGGCAAGCTGCCCTGTTCCCTGCTCATTCCTTGGGCCTTCGCCTCCCCCATCTGTGCTCAGGTTGGTCCATTCGTGATGCCCCTCCTCTCCATTCCTCTCTCCTTTCTCTCTTATTATTTGCTCCAGTTCAGTGCTTCATACACTCCACCATACAGCCTCGTGGAATTAATCCAAACTCCTGTAAGATGTTTGCCTCCAGGTCTCATTTTACCTGTGTTCTAGGTATTTCTGTTCCATGTTAGCTTTTCTACTACACTCTGGGCAGAAATCGTATGTAATCTCTTTTTTTCCGTGTCACCTACACTTAATATCAGAGAAAGTTGAAGCTGCAAGGGGTTAAGAGGACATGTTGATTACTTGTGATATGACTTTAAAACTCTTTTCTTCATGCCCTACCAAATAATTGCTGTAGGCGGGATATACTGAGATCTCTAGGTTCTCGATCTGGGACATGCCGTGTGGTAACAGTAAAAGAAACATTAAGTTCACCTGGATTTCCTGTGGTGCTTTAAAAATCCTGACTCAGGTGCCCCAGACCGCAAACATGCTGGGAATGGGAACCACACGTCATCTCCCCACAGAAATCTAATGTGTAGCCAGGACTGGGAACGAAAACCCATAACAATGGCTCCTCAGCCATCTAGATTATACTAGGAGGTTCTGTTCATTTAAGAAACTTTTATTATTTCAGTTTAAAAAATGTTACTAGTATAAAAGTGCTCAATGCGAGCTAGAGTGTAGACCATTTTATTTTACTTGAAACCAATCGTAGCTTACTTAACTGTTTAACTTTTCAGATATTTCGAAAGAAAGCAGTGGAACTTGGGGTAAAATTGCTACCTGCATTTCATACTCCCTCTGGAATACCTTGGGCATTGCTGAATATGAAAAGGTAAAACTCTTCATTTTCGACAACATATTTTAAGGTGAACTATTTGAGATCGTAAAGTAACAAGCACCTACTAAATGGGTAATTACTTAAATAACTGGAGACTGAAGCTCAGAGAGCCTTAGGATCTGCCTTTATGTGAAAAGCTGTTAGCTTGCCAATGCTTTGTAGCCTCAGTTAGGACAGCATGGCCCTAGCAGAATTACATGAACCAGACATAACCTGAGGTTTCCCTGTTACATGGTGATGTTGCTTCAGTGCCTCTGGCTCCATAACTATCAAGCGTATCTGATTGGCTTTTAAGTTATCATCAACGCATCTCACTTCCAAGGAAGGCAATCCCTGCGAGCACTTAACTTCAGTGAAGCTACTGGAGACAACACAGAGATGCAACACCTGGACTAATCAGATTCCTCAAACAAGACGATGTAACTGAGTGTGAGATCATCTGTGGCTGATTGACCCAGGTCAGTCCAGCCTTCCCACCCCAGTGGCTGGAGAAACCTGGTGTGCCAAGGGTCTGAGAATCTGGCACCACTAAAAATCCTAAGCTGAACAGACCTTCTGGTGTTCTCCCAGGGAGCAGTTTGGGTTTTCATGACAGCTGAAGGATTTAGTTAAGAAACAGTTTTGTATCAAACTTTCTTCCTAAACTCATTTGTCCCCCATAACTTATTAGTGGAATGTAGGTTTCTCTTTGAAAATGATGATAACAGGATGGTAGCTTTTATGATCTTCACAGAATGTCATAAATTCTTTCCATGTTACCAAATCCATCCTCACAATAGCCCATTTTATCCCTAGGGAACTGGCATCACTTGCTTATTAACATCAGACAGTAAGTAAATGGCAGGGTCAGACTCTGTACTTAGATTTTTATAGGCACATTGAGGTGTGTGTACAAATGAAAGGGCTTTCTCATTTCAGAAACACTGAGAGTGTGCATGGGGTGGTTTGGCAGGATTCATGCACATTCCTTATTTATTTTAGTAACATTCTACCCTAGCATTAATTATGAAATCATTGTTTATTTTCTTTTTCCTTCAATAAATAAAGCCATGAGATGCCTTGATTTGATGACCTTTCTCAGTTATGTGACTGTGATGTAGAAATATTCTATACCTGCCTGTTAGTGCATCTGTACTTGTGTAGATCTTAGATTGAGGGTCTAGTTGGGGAGGTGGAGAGACTTCATGCCCCTGGGCTGTGTTACACTAAGACAGTTCTCTGCTGGCATTGTGATGTCCCAGGGCCTGTTTTCCCAGCAGAGCAAACGCCTTCTCTGTCAGCCTGTGGGTCCTAAAGCAAGGCTGAGTCTGAGTGGGCTTTCGAGGCATCCTGGGACTTGCCTGGAGAGCCATGAGATTTGCGTGTGGCTCTTGTATTTCTCTCTTACCTAAGATAATATCGGGGGTTGGGGAGATATCTCAGGGGTTAAAGTGCCTGACTAGCAAGCTCAAAGCTTTAAGTTCCATTCCATAGCACCAGCACCAGACAAACTGGGCATAGTGGTGCATGCCTGTAACCCAGCACTCAGGAGGTGGAGGCAGAAGGATTGCTGTGAATTCAAGGCCAGCCTGGCTGCACAGGTCAGGGCCAGCCTGGGCTACAGAGTGAGAGTCTGTCTCAAAAAAAAAAAAAAAAAAAAAAAAGCTAAGATAAGATCTGGTCTCAAAAGCACTGAATAGTTAACACTTTTTTTCCCCTCTGAGAAGAACAGTGTGAGATGGTAGCACACTACACTAATGGAGCTATGGAGAACCCTGCCTCTAAGTTTTTTACAGCTACTCATTATTTATTTCTGAAGCAGTCATGTAAACTCTCCAAGCATGTTTTTAAACTGGAAAGCAGGCTGATCCAGTAGTTCTTTTGTGAATCTTTCAGGGTTCTCAAACTTTGAGGACCTGATGGAAGCTTGACCTCTTCTCATACAAAAATATATTACCACTCACCCTGATTTAGTCACAGTTTCCAAAACCCAACAGGGCCACGGGAGCTCACCTAGTTGCTGAGAACTCCCAGAGCCAGGATCCTAGAGTAGGAGATGGTAGGGTGAATCTCCCACCTCTTCCTCCCAGACTGTGGAGCTACTTCCTGTTGCTTCCGGGAGGTAGTGAGATCAGATACAGGCTTGCTATACTCAGTATGTCTTTGCATATTGTTACAAAATGCTGGTGTCTGGTCTCTTTTGAAATGAGAATAAGAAATTGGATTATTTATTGGATTAGAGTTAACTGTTTATTTCTACAGGTAAAATTTTCTTTAGTGAAATGTGTCTTTAGTGTACCATAGAGATCTTTTCAGCAGATACAGAAATATTCAACTATTAAATTCTGAATTCTCTGTTACTTTTCATGCCTGTGCCTGTCAAGAATTCATTAACTGAGATATCCAAATTTTTGTAAGAACTTATTTTGCACAATATTTATGTTAGGACTGTACGTTTCATTTTAAAAGATTATGGGAAAATTATATACAGTGAAAATAATGGTCACTTTTATTTATGTATTTATTTGTTTAGGTAATTATTTGGCAGCTGATAGGAGGGAGCGCTTTTGATTTCTTCTTGGCAACTTGAGTGAATTTTTTTATTATATATTTTATCTACTGTCATCCTCTCACCCAAACTCACACAATAAGCACTGGCAAAATTAATAGTACTACAAGTTTGCTGAAAATCCTCTCCTCCTTGTACCCAGTAAGGTCTGTGCATTGATTCCAATCCACTTCCATCTGTGAAGCTGATTTATCTTCTCAGAATTTTTCCTGTAGGGAAAGAAAATGACATTTCATGTTTATTTACCCTGTTACTTTTCAGGGTGTGTTCTTGGTGTCACCTGCACATATCTGCTGCTTCCTCAGAAGCTCTGTACTTTCCCTGTGAGGCCGTGGAATAGGGGACAGCTGGCAGGATGTATCTTTTCTAGTTTTTGAAGACTGTCACTAGCAAAAGTTTCAAAGGAGAAGGGGAAAAACATGTCTGGAGAAATCATATTTTCTTAATTACCTTCTCAAAATAAGAGAGTGTCATGGAAGGACGTCCAAGATGAGAAAAAAGATATTGAGGACATGTTTTAGAATAGAAATGTATTCGCCGTTGACTGGCTTTAAACTCAGAGGGAGTTGAGGGGGGAGGGGCACTGATGGTGCTGCCTGCAATATCATCATTCTGTTCTTTCCTCTGAACTTGGAGAAGAGTTGTGAATGCCACACTTCACTAACATTTAAAGTTGGCAAAATTGTGAACTTACTCGTATTGTTTGCTCACCCTCCTGTAGTATTCCCGTTACTGTCTGAACATAATTGGTGTACTTTTTCTTTGTCAAAAATATGCATTTATTTGAGTTCCCACTGTGGTGCCATTCTATTCTAAGTTCTGGGAAGGTTTTCTACCTCTCCTTACTTTACACAGAAAGATAACTGACATGTTCTTCCCCAGGGGGGATGGGCAGCCTAGTTGGTAAAGCAGAATATATATTTTACATGTCATATTATACACATGCACGCGTAATTGACAAATTCGAGATAGTGCTAAAGAAAGATACTGAGTTCTCTCACTGAGTTGAATTTCAAGCAAGCACTATTTTGAACTGGGAAGGTTTACATACTTGAAGCCAAAATACCAATAAAACAAATTGGATTTCAGTATTTGTGCAAGCTGAAAATATTCAGAGAACCTAAATAACTTATTCATATGCTCCCTTTGAAGCTCTGTCTCAAAATCTGTTCAGCAAAAATAATATTTTTAAATTGTCTCTTCTGCCACATCTATGTTAAAGTCTTAATTCAAGAACTGCCATACTAAGCTGTAACTTAATTAGAAGTATGATTTAATACAAGTAGTCATTTGATAGCCTGGGTATCACAGACCATGCTGGCTAGACTCACAGGCTTGCCTTGCCAGTACAGCCATGGTAGGTACATGCATGAGTTATGTAACATTTCTACTAAATGAAAACCATCGCCTTTCGAACACATTAGATTTGGTGTAACTCAATTTCTGTAATGTGCAAATGTCAAAGTTTGATGTCTGATCTTGTTACTACCATTAGCAGGAGGCCCTGTGCATCTTTTCCTTTCCATTCACAGCAGAAAAATTACTTCTGTGGCTTGTCAAGTCAAGCATTCCACCATTTCCCTATCTCTAGGTATAACTCAGGCATTGATGTAGAGCCTTCTTAGATTTTGGGTTTTCTGAAGTGTGCTCTTAATTTAAAACAATGTAGTTAAATTTCCTGTTACTCCTCTTGTATGATACACCATTCTGGTCTGGGCATTGCTAGTAATTATTCTGTCTTTCTTGATAAATAAGTTAGTTCTAGCTTTATACCATCTTACTACTTGTTTCTGTCTGTGGATTTTTCTGAACTGACCCTCACTTGGTGGTTCTGTTTAGTAAAAGCTGCATGCAGTGTGGCTTTTATTGCACTCCATGAATGGCTGTGCTGGGGCCTGCCTGATCTCTGCTTCAATTCTGCAAGTCAGCGGGACACAACTCCCTTATCTGTTGTTATTTTCTGCTTGGTAAAGCGTTATTTACTGACTATTCTGATTATCTGATGAAAATGTGTACTATGTTATTAGCTACATTGCAGTTCATATTATTATAACTAAATTGCAGATTCCTTTGCTGTACCTGAAACCGGACCTCAATGGAGAATAGCATATAGCTTGGTGTTTTCTGATAGGGAAAAAAAACCTATCATATATGAAGCATAGAGTATTCATATTCTAACAAAAGGTAATAGCCCTTTTACTTGCTTTCTTTATACTTTGATGAGATTAGATGGCTAAATATTAAATTGGTTGGCTATAGGTAATAGGCACAAAGTTTAATGAGTTAAGTAGTTTTAAAATATTTTCCATTTGTCTACTTACATTTTTACTTAACAAAAGACATTAAATTTGTGTTATATTTGCCACCAAGTTTTCAGTTTCTGGTTTTAGATTCAAAGGAAGAATATTATATTTTAAAATGAAGTAGAATACAAGTCCACACTTTGATGTCATGGGAATAATATTAAAGATACCAATAAAAGTTTTTCAGCATAAGCAGATCAAGCTGGTTTAATGATTTCCTAGTATTCTAAGAGGGAAAAATATTGCTTAATTACCCAGAAATGTTCTGTGGCAGTGCTGCAAGAAATAAAATAAAATCAGAGTTTCATCTTCCACTTTATATTTTATTTATACTATTCATGAATCTGTTAAGAATTTAAATATGAGTTCTATCAATTCTAGAAAAGTAACAAGAGAGTTATAGTCAATTTCTAACTATTTTAAGATTATCTTCTATGAGTTCTTTTTGCCCCCAGTTGGATGTTTTACTATTTTGGGTTTTCTGTTTTATCTCTCTGAATTTATTTGGCCATTGTTTCTGTTCTAGAAATAGTAACTAGCCATACTTTCAGATTTGAATAGTGATATGCACAGAGTTACTAGTATGATATATGAGAATATTATTACTGTTTACATATCAAGTGGGAGAAGAGAGTTGGTGTTAAGCCAGGTGATCA